>CM048039.1:22942500-23282500 GCA_026259375.1 Verasper variegatus | reverse complement strand
TGTGTGTGTGTCTTTATCCCTGCAGAGACATTTTAACTGTCATCCGTGTGCATGTGTGTCAGTGCACTATTGCAGTGGGATGTTAATTTTATCTCCCATCAAGCTGGTGGCCGTGTCGCGGACTAAGTAGAGTCATTTACCAAAGGTTACAGCTGCAGTCATGGATACCAGCAGATGATAAGTCATACCGATGAGCCTTATCTTGGGCCATTTCACTTTATATTCAGTGCTTTTCTCAATTTCTCTGTCTCCTTTTCTGATGCCCTTCTTTTTGTCTTTTTTTTTTTTCAGTGTCTTCCTCTTTCCTTTATCCCTCTGAAATCCTGCTAATTCCGAGAGGAGCTAACCAGTATGTAGCTGTCAGAGGGTTATTATACAGCCATTTTCAGTGGATCCACTCTACTATATCATATCCTCTGCTATGGAGATATGGAAATGAGACAGCGGCTCTCAACAGGGGCTCTCAAAACAATTATCTATACTTCATAGGCAGGGATGCAGCCGGGCCTGTGGCCAGTGCCCTGGGCTTCCTCATCTCTCTGAGAGGTAAATGTTGCTGAATTGCTGCTTTTCGCACCGGCCCCGTTACAAACAAAGCTGAATGAAGCCTTTTCTCTTTTTTTTTACAATAGTGTGTCCTTGTGTCTGCAGCCAAATGTCAGAAACAACAGGTATTGTGTGACAGTGAAGTTCGGGGCGTTGGTTCAGCAGAGTGGATCAGTGGAGAGAGGAGGACTGAGGGTGATAAAAAGGCATTTTAAAAAGGCATTTAAATTTAGGTTTAGAAAGTTCTTTTTTAACATTTATAACCTATAACGGGAATCTGCTGAGTAACAGCTGATCTACTCTCTTCAGCCTAAGAAGGGCCGTAATCTAAAAAATAGAAGGGTGAATATATTTAAATATGTAAATGCACTGTACACAATAATAGTGAGTATAAGGAGTATAAAGTATTGAGTATAAGGGGCGATGCCTGTGTTGATGTTCCTTAAACAAAAACACGTGGTTTCCGCAGCAGATTGTCAACATCATGTTCTGTGATTTTTCCTTTTGTTGTGAACGCGTCTGTCCCAGAGAATCTCCTGGTGCGTTCTTCACATGTGAAATGCAGAGTCTAGAGAAAATCCCAACCCGATTGTGCTCACGTGTTCCGGAGTTCACGTCTGAAAACGGCTTTTTGTCTCAGTCTCCTGTTCCACTCCACTGTTTCTTAACACACATAGAATGTTTTCTTTGACAAAACTCAACCGCGCTTTGTTCCTCCAATTTGCCAACGTTTTTTTTAATTCTAAATTTGAAAAGCTGTATTTAAAGACTTTATGTGAGCTCTTGCCAGCTCTATTACTGCAGACACTTTGATGTCAGTGCCAGAGCTTTGAAAAGCCCAAACACTTTCAAATACCTATTTCATTTGTAGTAGTGTATCAGTATGAGGGGGAGCAGCCAAACCTGGCCTCTTCAACTCCCCCACCCCCCCCACCCCGAAGCTCCTGGATGTATCCCTGACGGACCTGGAGGAGGGGGGGGGGGGGGGGTGTCCCTGATGCATCACACGGATCACATGGAAGAGTACTGCTCTCGGCCCCTGTCAACATGTAGTCAGCAGTAAATCCATAATGAGCAGTTTGTGCGTCTGCTTTTTTTTTTTGCCTGTTTGTTTGTCTGTTTGCCTGCCGGTCTCAGCCTGTGCGTACACGTAGGGCCATGACTGATGCACGGCCAATCCCTAGACTTTGGGAAGATGTATGTGGGTGAAAAGTAAAATCGGTAATGAGCACTCTGAGCATGTGTATGTGAAAGATTCTGACTGTGTGCTTGCGAATCAGTCTCTTGCCCAAGGGGGTGCGGGCTGTGGTTTCAAGCTTTTGAACGGAGGGAGTGATGAGGCAAACGGAGCTGTGTGTCAGTAGCATGAGTCCCTGCTCGTGGTTTGAGTATAAAATGAATGTTCTGTGGTGGCTGGAGTTCCCCCTTCATCAAGCGCACACAGTTTTCAGATGACTGTTTTTAGCAGCTGCTGCATGAAAGGTGGAAGACAAGAAGGATTTTTAAAGACCAGGGGATCCAAACACACAAAAAAATGAAAGACTGAAAGCCATTCCAGCCATTCTCCTCGGCTCTGACACTTGATTGTGTGGGTAGACCTGATTTCGCTGCCCGAGCACGCCAGCGCTTTGGGCTGCAACACAGTGACACACCTGCCTGAGTCAGCTGAGTCAGTGCACGCACAGCTGGAGACAGGTGGGTGTATACATACAGTATTTATTCTCAGGAGAATGGGTTGAACTCAGCCTCGAAAGGCTTTTCTCCTCCTCTCTTGTCGTCACGCTCTTTTGTTGTTTATGTCGCTGCTTTTTTGGCACCACGCTGGACATTTTCCTGAAAATTTCCTGCCAGGGATAACGGAAACATCTGACTCAGTATTCCTGGCAAGTGAGAGGGCAGTGTTGATGACGTTTTTTTTACTTGCGACAGTTGTGAAATTCAGGGAGTATTCTAATCATTGATGATTGATTGTTTGAGTTGAGCAAAAAAATACCCAATATTCCTGAGTTGTGATTCTTATTCTCGTGTGATAATAAACTGAATGTCTTTTATTGAAGCCAGCTTTCAGACATGCAGTGAAGTCTGTACAGGTGTGAGAACCCAGATGTCCAAGTCAGTTGCTCTGGAAAGTTTTCCGGAACTTTTCCCTTCAGCCCCCGAGTGAGATGTCTAGAAAACGTCTGTGTGAGCCAACGTGAGAACACAGCAGAAAAAAAATGTCCTGAAAATTGGGGTGGGCATGTTGATGACTTTTCTATTAAGCGACAGACTCAAAACTGGAATTGCACAAATGTCTCAGGATGAAGAGGAGGAGCCATACTTGTAGGAAGACTGCAGATGAAGATGTCAACTTGATTCAAGAGCTTTTAGCGATAAGGGCTGTGTAAACAAAAACACTTTGCTTTCCATAGAGTGGAAACTATAAGTCATGTCCCTGCCTCCTGCTGCTCTATCCAGGCGCCACCCTTCACCTTAATGTTCTGGAAATAACCTTGTTGTTGTGAACGTGTCTGACCTGGACAATCTCCTGCTACGCTCTTCATATGTGAAAGGCAAATTCATGGAGGTTTTCCATTGTTGATGCTTGAAAAACAACAGCTTATTTCTCTCTCTGTCGCTTGTTGTTGTGCTTCTCCTCCTCCTCAGGTTGCAGTGTGTTTCTGGAAGCTGTTTGGATGGAGATCAGCCCTCCTGTCCTCTCTGTTTGTGTCCCAGCAGCTGAACCACAACTCTTTGGCCACGGGCAGCCAACGGAGCGCGGGACTAATTGAGCAGGTCACTGAGGTTCCAGCCTCTCGGAGTCGTCCTCCTCTTTCTGCCTCCGCCTCCCTCTCTTTGATGTGGTTCTACTCTCTGCTGTCCACTCAATTACTGCACAGTAATGCATGACATCACAGTTTGCATGGCCACGACAAGTCAGCTCTGACGTTTGAAACTACAAACCCTTAAAATGCATCGCTGCTGTGGAAGTTTCCTCTCGTTTTCCGGAGAGATTAATCACGTTGGGAATCCTCGTAAGCTTCCGCATTTTTTTTTTCCTCCAGCACAATCTCCGCTCATCTACAATCATTTAGAGCTTGTTTTGTTTCCTCTCTCTTTTTTCCTCCTGCAGCGTGTGATGTAGGAAATGTTGGAGATGTTTGTCTTTTCAGGCGGGTTCCGTTGTCTTTTGTGTGTCTTGTCTGAAACAGCATGTCAGCCAGGCGGGGCGGCTCTGGGAGGATGTGTGTGTGAGAAAAGGGAGTGTGTGTGTGTGTGTGTGCTGAATAAAATGTAAAAAGCACTACGCCTGCCTGCACACACACACAGCAGCCTTTGGCCTAATGGGAGCTGACACTCTGACAGGGTCTCTGAGCTCTTTATCTGGGCCTCTCGCCTCAGAATTTTTGTGTATGTGTGCATGTTTGCGCCTGTGCATGTGTGTGTTGTGCATTCCTGCCTGTGTGTGTGTATGTGTGCGCATGTGTGGTTGTGCATGTGTGACCCCAGCGGTGGTAGTCGCCAGGCCCCTAGAGAGTTCTTTAACCTCCTAACAGAGTCAGACTCATTTACATTGAAATGGGAGAGTGGCAGGGCCTCTTTATAGACTGTTTGTTTTCGCTCTATAGAAAAGCTTCGACTCCACCTCTCTCTCACACAGCATGTGCACACGCACGTACGTACGCATGCACACGCGGAGTCACGCTCGCTACATGGGAATGTACTGTGGTGCAGCTCACACAACTTTCCCAAACTGTTGGGCTGTTGTGTGCCCTCGTTATTGATCTGCGTTGTGTGTGCGTGGAGGCAGACGTTATGTGGGGTCTTCTGGACCAGGTCTGCGTGACCGAGGCCTTGTGGTTGTTAGTGGATTGTTTTAGAGCTCTCCTACCTTCCTAATGACTGCAGGCCAGAGCTGATCTGGAGTCCCCCAGGTTCCCATCAACTTGCCCATCCCGCACTTTAGATAAACGCTGCCCGCGGCGCGAGATGCCCGATCAGAGCTGCACCTCCTCAAAAGAACTTCCCTCGTCCTCGAGAGGGGAAAGCACTCAGTCTGACCCCAGACCAGTGTCTGTGCAAGCTCAAGGTAGAGAGGGTTCCCAGTGCTGCTGGTGGTGGCTGCCAGAGAGAGTACAGGCCTAATTATAGCGAGCAGGAAGTGAGTGGGTAGAAACTTTCTGATGATCCATACAATTATATTTCGGTCCTGGACGCGGCTGAGGAGGGGAGCATCTCTCCTCCGCCTCTTCTTTCTCAGCCTCACTGCCTCTCACATCTAGGGAGGACTTCTGCCCTCGTTTCCATCTTAATACCCTGTTTTCTCCACTATCTCCTTTTCTTATCTTTCTTTAAGGGCTCGCTGTAATAAAAAAGGAGAGCGGGGTGCTGTTTGAAGTCAAGTGGTTGGGTAAACGGTGAACACAGTCGATGTTTTCCACCTGCCGTTTCTCTAATTTCTTCCTGATAAACATTCACTTACTCCAGCAAACCCCACCTCCCGAGTAAATGCTTCTCTTTAAAGATCTCAGAGGAACCTATATTTAGCCTCTGTGTGTATTGCATGTGCACGCACGTGTGAGTAGAACAGCCTGCTATGTTTATAATGTAGTGTTCAAATGGACACATCAACTTAAAAGCAAAACCAATGCAGATTATTATGAGACAAAGTCATAGGAGTCTGTTTTTACTCTTTGTGTGGAGCCAGCACAACAGGTGGTCAATAAATAGCTGGGTTAACACTGAGCCATTGGATCTCGCAGCATATGGTTAACTGCAGGGATTGAATTTGCACCAGTCAAAAAACTAATTGTTTTTCTGAATCTTCGCTGTAATTGATATATTTAAAATAAGGATTAAGGTGGGAGTAATTCAGCCGCAGGGAGAACGGCAGAATAGGTGAAGGATACAGTGAAGGGAGGAGAGCGAAGGAAGCCTGTTACCTGCCAGAAGATTGAGAGAACAAAGGGATATCTCACTTTTCTATCCTTTCTCCTTGGCTGCTGCCCGTTTGGACGCTCTTCTTTCAGCCGAACACAGTATATAAATGTAAAAACACACCAGAAGTAGAAATCAACACGCTGAAACCTAAAACCTGGACCTGCTCTAATTCCCCATCATGAATGAAGCGCTTGTGTGCCAGTTGCCATGCTACACAGTGGCAGCCACACTGTATATCAACGGGGCCATGCCCTGCAGAGGAATGTCCCTGCGTGGTTAGCTTGGGTTTTAAACTATGTTTTTAGGATGCAACAATTAATTTTAGGTACAGTTATACATGTTTCAGCTGCACGCCACTTCCTTTTCCTGTCTGGGATGAGTCACTGTGTGTGTGTGTGTGTGTGTGTGTGTGTGTGTGTGTGTGTGTGTGTGTGTGTGTGTGTGTGTGTGGTGAGTTCAGTCACCGCAGTAAGAGCAAGCCACTCTGCCTCCCCATGATGAGATCCAGATGGAAATTTTCAGTGGATTTGCCCACTCTGCAAACCATTATGGTTCCCAAAATGTTCCCAAAAGGTTTTGCCTTCTTTCCCCCGAAGTCTCTTGTGCTTTAAGATTTTTAGTTTTATACAACAGTGGACACTTTTTTTAGGATCACACACTTTCTCAATGTGGACTCCTGCTTCTGCAGCAAATACATTTAACCTAATACATCAAAGGGTTGTTTCATTTTGCAGAATCAAGACTTATATTATTGCAGGATTATCAAGAGCATGTCAGAAAAGTACCTGCAGTCAGTCACAACAAGAGAGGAGGGGAACTGTTTCTATTCGTCTCATTTTCACCACCACCACCACACACACACACACACACACACAGAGCGTTCTGAGCTGTACCAAACAGACCCACCAGGGTCCAAAGCAAGAACGCTTTCAACTTTGGTCAAGGGGTCCTCCACTGATCCCATCCATCAGCTCCCCTCTGGGTATGGGACACAGATCCAGGGTCAGCTAACTGTTCTCAAAAGCACAACACTAGCTTTGTTGTTATATCTTATATATTTTTTTGCTGTTTCTCATCTGGACATCCCAGTTGGGATTTGGTGTTCTTCATGTTTCTGCTGAGGTACAGTGAAGAAAAAAAATGTTATAATCAGAACTTTGGACCTAAAAACGTTGTAGAAATACGCTGAAATATAAAGTACGATGTCTTGAATACTTTTATGCAAGTCTTAAAGCTATGGGTCGGTAATCCTAGAAAAGTTTAGAAAAAAAGAAAGTTTAGAAACAACCGAGCCTCCCGAATCTTTAATTATTTACTTGTCAACCTGGATTTAACTTCTTTATTTTCCCAAAAGAAAAGTTTTGGCAACATGCATAGTTTGTAATGTATGTGTTGTAGTACTTTCTCAGTGATACAGATATTAGCATGCTGTAACTAAACAACAAGACCAATGTGGAACTGATAATACTACAACCCCCCCGGGCAAATACACACTCTGCTTGGCTGTGGGAAAGACTATGGCTACCTACTGTTTCTATCGGGGTATTTCAAGGGTTATTCTCTACCAGGCTACTTCACCTTATCTTCAGTTATGGGGAATCAAAGTCATTCGGGACTTTGATATTCCTGTATATCGGTTGTACGTGACACAGATCTTGAATTTCATTCATTATGATTTAAAAAAGTCTCAAATTGAACTTGTTTAAACCTGCAGAAACCCAGGGGTGAATACAAAACAAAAACAAGGCCTGAGGGGAAGGATTTGATTTGCCTGTTTGTGGTAATATTTACATATGTAAACAGAAGCGTGAGATAAGATCAGGGTGTCACTTTAGAGTTCAAATGTTCAGATAAATATGTGATGATTACTTTCCCATGTGTGTGTGTTTGTTTATAGTGTTGTGTGACACTGTGGTCTGTGAACTTCATGTTTGCATAAAAGAAAGCTCTCGCAGAGAAAAATGCAGATGAGGAATTCGTCCCTGGTCAAGCAGTGACTTCGAGAACGCACATCTCCCTTTGTTGTCTTCCGTTTCTCCGAGGATGAGGAGGACATGAAACTTGGAACATGGTATCCTCAGTGTTCCAGACAACACAGGGGCAAGAGGAGGGTCTTCTTATCAGCCGCATCACAGACAGACAGACACCGGTTACATTTAACAGAGAGCAAAGTAAAGCAAACGGAGAAAAATGTCAAACAAAACATGAATCTTCAGTCCCGCTCCTCCACTGACAGACCCCCCCACCCCCTCCCACAAACCCCTGCCTTTTTACTGCCTACTAAAAACTACAGCATTCAAACTTTGCTCAAACCACTTTACAGCGTCGACCCTAAATCTCTGCAGGCAGGCTACGTGAGCTGTTGCGTAAATGTTTCTATTTTTTTTTGTCATGCTTTGCTTCTGGTGAATAATTCACCAGCAGACCTATATATAGGGTTAAGACCACTGGGCTCTGTGTTGTTCATCTGGCTCCTGCTTTTATGTAAGGCTCTTTATATAATCACAAGTTTTAATGGTACATTTCACTGTTGACCTCACTCGTGATGAGCAGACAGCGGGTCGGAGGACTTCACGTCGGGGCTCACACTCGCACAGACACACACTCTCGCAGTGTGCGTTGTCAGATTTGCGCGTGGATAATGAGCACAGTCGTTTGCGTAGCTGTATAATTTTGTGCCGAATTTGTCTTTTATAAATATCACAGAAACCCTCCATCACCGGCTTTTATTACGAGCTATATATACCAATCTACACACAGCTGTAATATCGCACCTCTGCCTGTCCTGCTGATGAGAATGAGTCACCAGCCAGCAGGCGATGAACAGCCTGAATTGAGGCTGTGGGAGAGTTATTAGTAAACACATTTATCTTCCTGATGCGCCCTCTGTGAAAAGGGACTCAAGTCTGCGCGCACCAGCATCCAGCGGCTTCTTATCTGCAGCTAAATGGAAGTCGTGGTGATAACCACAATTAAGCAGGACAGCACAGGATGCGAGAGGGTCACACGCGTGGTAATTACTCCGTCTCCACGGCGAGGACAGTGACACTAAAATACTGGCTGCGGATCAACGAGAACCCCGACTGAGAGAAATGTACGCATTGGTTGAGATGCACAGTCACTGATACGTCTGCACTGTGAGAATGTCAGGGGTGGTTCACGTCAGGTAGAAGCAGATGACGTCTTCATCAATTCTTAAAAATATCCAACAGAGCTGCAGGGAGGAAGAGTTTTTTGTTTTTTAACTCGGAGCTCAACGCACCGCAACTTAGGAAAACACATGCTAATTAAGAAAGCATCTTCATCAGCTTGACAATACACACGCTGCAAATACACACAACACAAAGAAATGCACAGCGTGTAGCACAGCGACAACAGGGCTGAAAATACACAACAAATATACAAACATGCTGCAAATATAGCACAGACGACAACAGGAGTGATTCCAAGTGATGAACCCAGCTGGGACAAACTTGTTGTTCGATGCTTTGCAACTTTTGAAGTTTGTGAAGGCAGCTACTTCTCGGTGGTGTTGGAAAATCAGCTTTTGGGTTTATTTTAACATGGTGAGCACATAATTCAGGTAACACAACAGTGTGCTGTGAACCTGACTTCAGCTTTTTGCCTAAACCCAGCACAGGTTTGTCACTTTTTTGTGTCTCCTAGAAACACCTCCATTGTCGTCTGTGCTATTTGTGGCGTGTTTATCTATTCGATTGTGTGTTTTCAGCCCACGATACTGTCTTAATATGCTCGTGTTTTGTCTATTCGCATGTTTTCCCAGGTTGAGCACTCAGTTTTTGAATGAATTGAATCCCGAATTACTTGAATTTAATTAAAATTGGGCTCTGAACTCTTGACTTCCAGCGGAGCAGCACATGTCTGGGGAGCTGTGATACCTTACACTTGGCTCTCCCATTTGTTTGCTGTTCCACGGCGGAGGTGAAAATATTGAAAGTTATCTCCGGAGTGAGTTATTATTGCAGCATGGGTCCAGGCAGGTCCTCAGAGCCAAAACAACAGTGTTGGCTGGAGCGTCCTTTGAAAACAAATCTTAACTCTCCCTGGCACAGGACGTTTATTTATCCCACAGATACAGGCTCTATTGCTCCGGGCTGCCTGACACAGCCCTGCTCCATATTTCATATATTCACCCAGGATAAACAACACTGACTCTGACAGTCCGACTCATACTGAAGTATGTCAGGATGTGTGTCTGTGTGCGAGTGTGCATGTACTGTACGTGTGTGATAAATGTTGAATTTGTGACAGAGCAGCTGTGCCCAAAGCCATCCTCGAGAAGCTGCTACTTTGTTCAATGATTGAATTGTCTCTTCTCCATATTTCTCCCTCTTCCTCACCCAGTGTGTTTCCATCCTCCCTCCTCTTTCTCGCACTTGTCCTGTGCAGCACGCTTTGAATTTCGTCTTTTGTCGCCCAGCGTCTGCTATATGAGACCTGGTGAGACGCTCAGATTGTAAATCAGAGGTACACTGTTCCTCCATAGACATATTGATCTCACACACACACTAACATATCAGTCAGGTGGCAGGGAAATACCGTGATTGATGGTGACTATGGGATTTGATGCGTTTGACAGAGTTTGTGAGTCGCTGTGTCTGAGTGTGTGCTGTGTGTGTGTGTGTGCTGTGTGTGTGTGTTGTTGTGAACTGTACATGTTTTCCTCTTGGCTCAATACGTTTTCTGGGATATTTACACCGGGAGTTGACTGATGACATAATTAAGGTCATGTAGTGATCTGTTGCGGCCGTGTTCCCGCTACACACACACGCACACACACACCAAACCCGGTCAGTAAATAAAGCCCTGGCCAAGAGGCGATGTTGTGACACAACATATATTCAGCAAAGCCACACACACACACACACACACAAAATAAATAAATGATCACGTCCACAGTCATGTCACGGAGCAGAGATGTGGCTGTTTGCTGGTGCAGTGTTGTTGTGGTGCTACTTTGTGACAAAACATCGCTGACAAACGCAGCTGGTTATTTTTTGGAGGCCAAAGAAGTCACTGTTTTATGACGGCTGATAAATTATTCCAACAGGCACATTTCAGCCACATTAGCATCGCAGCAGTTCATTTTTCTCTGACTGGGTTTTATCAAGCTCCATTAAAAGCTTCACACAGACAAAATAAAAAAACATAGTTAACGGCAAACTAGAAGTGTCCTCGTTGTCTAAAATGAATTAAAACCTGCCAGTCAGGTGTGCTTCTAACCCTGAGAGTAAAGTAAAATCTTTTATTTCTGTTGTTATCAAAGCAGGATGCATTTTATGTTTGAGTTGTTGTTGTGAAAAGCTAAACCCAACTACAAACCTAAATTGGTCAATGACACTTCGACATACGCAAACATTTTAAAAAACAAAAAGAAAAGAAATATCTGCCGGTGAAAAAGCGGTGTCTCACACGTAGAAGACACCAACGAAGACGTCAAGAGAGTTTGTGGTGATAAGAGCAGATGACGGTGTCGGGTGCTTTAAACAAAATGTTGTGATCTATACAGCGGAGTTTATATGTCACTTCCTGTCTCTGCCTGCTGCACCCGGCTGCTCCACCTCTGGCCTGGATAATGAAGAGGATTTGTTGCTGTTGTGAACGCGCCTGTGCAGAGAACCTCCTGCTGTGTTGTGCAAGCAAACTGTGGCTAAACTCCGGAGCCAATTCCCTGGATTTTACCCAGAGGTCATGTCTGAAACAGCTTAAGCGTGAATCTGCCCTGATATCCTCAGTAAGATAACAGTCACATTGAATGTGTAATAATAATAAATATCAAACCAACAACCCTCTGATCTGCTCCGTCTCTGGATCCACAGCCTCCCTAATGTGGACATTTTAAGATTCTACCAAAACTTGGGGAATGTCTGTGGATTTTCACATTACTCTCTGGTATTAGGTTATGTTTGTTATTTGACCTTTTGAAATGTTTTCAAAATTGCTCTGATAAGATAGCTGTAACTTGGAAAAACAACGATGCATCACGTTCCTCTGCAGTATCCTGGCAGTTGAAGTTTAGGAATGAAAGCCTTCATGTCTTTGAGCTCGGCCAAAATCCATTTTATTGCTTTATTTAATTTAATAAAAATGTGTCGTCGACAGAAAAACACTTTTTTGTGTTTCATCAGGTTGAATCTACTAAATTTTATATATCCAGATCAAAACTATTCCTCTACCTAGATTATCCTCTAATTGCAGGAGTTAAGAAATGTTCTGCTTTAACTTCTATCTGTGTGTGTGTGTGTGTGTGTGTGTGTGTGTGTGTGTGGTGTGTGTGTGCGTGTGCGTGTGTGTGTGTATGTGCGTGTGTGTGGGTGGTATCTCTTGAGAGAGAAGATCATCCCTCTTCACATGTTACAGACTGACAGTTCCCTTCACTGGAATGTTAATGGCACTGGCCAATCCAACTAATTGGGCTTTGTGTGTGTGTGTGTGTGTGTGTGTGTGTGTGTGTGTGTGTGTGTGTGTGTGTATGTGTGCGTGTATGAATAAGCGAGGACACTTAAACTTGGTTAAATGCAGTTGAGTCTTCCCTCTTTCAACTTAAATGAGGTCTTGAACTATGAGAGAGAAGACACTGAGGATGTCTGCATGCAGTTGGCCTCACATTCACATCTCCATCGACGGATCAAAACACAATGTTATCATGCAAATGAAAGTGTTAATGTTCTATAGAGCAGCCGATCCGTCTGTCAGGACGGACTCTTTACCATGGATTTTAACGGCCGTCCTCTTTATGTTGCACGTAGCATTAATCCACATCTATATCTTCAAAGAGGAACAAAAAAAAGCTTTAATCGTATGATCAAGACGGACCAGCCGAGCGCTTTCAGACTTGTGAGAGGATTAAAGACACTTTAAGACTAAAAACAAAACCTCCACATCTCAGCTGGGCTGACGGACAAGTAGGATGGAAGTGTGGGTAGCACTCTGTGAAGGCTGGGAGGATCTTGGCTGGGAGAGCAAAGGGAAACGAGGCGACAGAGGCCAGAGGGGGTTGTGCGGTCTATGGTTCTTTGTTACTCAAAGACATGATTTTGCTTATGTGAGCGTTGACGGGTCCAGAATGTGTTTGTCAGCTACCACAAAGGTGTGGATGCATAATGGTTGGGTTGTCACGTAGCGCTGTTGTTACAGTCGCACGTACTGAAAGACGAGCTTCTGCCTTCAGAGGGAAAATTACTGCAAATGAAATAACTCTAGATGGTTTCACAGAGATACTATACTTTGCTCTGCTACTCTTTTGAGTGGCAATCAACAGAATAATATACAACAGCCATCAACCTGTCACAGAAAACAAATGTCCCCTCCTGGTCTCCATGAACAGTTACTGTTTCACGATAGTTGGACATAATTTAATCGTTCTCAGTGACATTTTTAACTTTTCTTTTTCCTACTCATCAACCAAAAGGCCCCTCAGTGAGCAAATACCTCCACCAAGGCTTGTTGTAAACATTTTTGGTTTACATAAATATGCATGTCAACAAAACATATGTCATAGGACTAGTAGTTTTTAGACATTTAAGAATCGTTACATATTATATCTGCAAAAAGACCAGATTTCCCCCCTTTATTGAATCTCCTTCATAAATGAATGGGTTCTTCTTTGGCACATACCCCCACCCTCCCCCCACGTTTCTCTTCAGTAGTTTTTATATAATCCAGCTGCAAACAGTCCTGCATTATAGTCCTGCGATATAAACAGAACCTTGGTAATAAATGTAAAATGGATGTTCCTTTTTAATTCCTGTTGCTCTCAGGTGTTTATCAATTGAAGGTAAAGAAAGGTAAAGCACATTTCTGCTCTATTTTATTAAAACTATCCAAATGGTAAAGACCACTTGTTATACTATGTGTATGCAGAACCAGGCTTGACTGTGGAGGGAATTCAGAGGAAAAAAAGATGTGATTATAGATTTAGCCGGCTTAGTTCGGACGTGGTTCTACATTCTCACCATCTACGTCTTTTCATATTCCGTTCTGGTCCGTACGGGTAAATCAAGTCATATACAGCAGGCCCATTAACCTGCTGCCACCGGTGTAACGCTCTGTGAGTTCCTGTGCATATCAACTAGTTAGTGCATTACAGCTAATTACAGCAGGGGAACATCTTCATCAGTACAAATTGGGCTGTGTCCAACCACCCCCCCCCCCCCCCCCCCCCAAAAAAAAAACGACAATATGACATTCACATGCACTTCACATCGTGAATGTTAATCAGTGCCGAGGTGAGAGAGGAGTGAGGGTTGAACCTTCCTCAGCTTTTTTACATTTTATCTTTTATTACTGACACAAATATTTCTGTCACGTTTTTATGTGACCAACTAAGTGCAACACCACGAATGCCTTTCAGGAGACGACTGTCTTCGCCATATTTAAACCATAGCACGTCTCCCCCCCCTCTCTGTGAAAGTCACTTTTTCATTACGCCCTCCAGTGCGGCTGTTCAGAGCAACTATAAACACCTTCAACTGGACAACACAGCATGCTAAGTAGTTCATTTTGGGCATAACCTGACCCTTAAAACACAAATTTACTCCCCTGTCTCCTCAGTTGTATCTCTCCACCAGGGTAAATAATTAACAAGAGCTGCAGGTAATGTGCAGGATGTCATTCGGAGAATACGAAATAAGCAGCAAAGCACAGCATAGAGGCACCTTTCCTAAATAAATCTCATCACAACAACAACAGCAGCAGCGGCCGCAGTGTTTGAGATCAAGAACATTGAGATATTATCCGAGTCAGCTGGTTTCATCGGAGGATTTACCCATAATAAGAAAGGGTAAAAAAACCTCACTCCTTGGTAAGGGACAAAAAAAGGTTTTGACTGCTGGTTCATCAAACTGGACCTTTGTGGGCTCATTGAACTCATTCTCTCTCTGAGTTGAGGAAATGTTCGTCTTTATTAAATATCTGTAACTGAACATGTTCAAGCTGAATCAGTCTGTGGTCACATTCCTTTAACTCAAAGCAAAAGATACAGTTTGGAAAAAGGGGGCAGGAGTTGAGTTTGTTATGTCATTGCTGCTTCAGGCCTCACGAATGAAACCTTCAATTCGGCCACAACAATACCACATATCCACCGCACGGTTGCGTAACAGAAGTCAAATGGCGGCTTTCTTGAGAAACACAATAGACATGCCAATTGAGTGCAATCATTCTGTGGTCTTGAAGGAGGCCCTGTGTTACCACGTCTAGTTTTGTGGGACCTGTCTCCAGCTCAATTCACAGAGCCTGAGGGTCTTTCATCTCCTCAGGCCTATCACTCTAAGCTGGGAAACAGGAGCTAAGGAACTCTCGACTCACAGTACCCCAGCCCAGCTTCCCTGCCCTCACACCCCTCCTGCCGTACTGGCCCTCTCAAAGGAGTCTTTCAGCATTGTGGTGAGGCCCAGTTCCAGGTCAATGGGAGCCCAGAGATTTAGAGCTGCGATCTGAGTGGGAACAAATGGTTTGTTTGGTGAGAAGCCTGAAGTAGCTTTAGAACTTCCATCAAACCGAAGGTATTGCTGACATTAGTATTTAGTATTACTGCAGCAGAACTAATATGACTGTGAAGACAGAGCTGCCGGTTCTCACTTTCAATCTTATTGGTTGGTCTCAGGCAGCGGTTGGGCCCAGATCCTCAAACGAAAGTTAATGCAATCTTTTCTTTTATTGATATTGCAAAACTTATTCAACACGTCTCAACAAAATGCCAGAAAATGTCCTAGAAAAATTAAAGCCGGTGACACCTGGTGTGGCATTTTCAGAAACACAATTACACTGACCTGCGTAGGACTGACATTTAAAAGAAACACTTTTCCGGCCATTAGTGGAATTACTCCGGCAAATCGGATTCAGGAGACACGTGAATATATCCAGCACTGAGTAAAGAAATCGGTAAAGAAAATCAGGCACCATCTACTGGGCTGAATCAGTATGTGTTTGTCCGTCTGGTCTCGTTTTGATTGTTCGGAACGCCTCTGCATGTGGAAGGTCGTATCCTTGTCCAGTGTGTGCTTTCTCTTGTCCCCCCCCATCTGTCCTGTGTGGCAGCTCAGCTTCATTTGGGAGACATCACCCCTGTACTCTATCGCTAACTGTCTCTGCCCGGGCTTTTGTGTGAGTCCCAGCCGCTGACTGGGTTGTATAATGTGACTGATGTCCTCTGGGCAATCTGCTACTGGGACAAAGACGTGTTCAGGTGATCCACAGGCTGATTGGCGCCCAGCTAATGGAGAGGACACCGTGACCTCTGAAGCTGTCAGGTGCCAAACCGGCCTGTTAATTATGCATCCGGACACTTGGCCGCCGCTGGAGCCAATCTGCCACCGCCTGTGTGGCGTCTACACATGCAGGCCCCCAAAAAATTCACTAGAGCTGCTGTCAGACACGCTCTGAACTCTGGATATTTTCTTAAAAAGTTTCCAGAGAGGCTTTATGTGAGGACGCAAATGTCTGCGTGAGTTTCTCCAGACATATTCCGGAACCTTTCCTTCCAGTCCCTTAGTAAAATGGCTAAGTGAGACCAATGGATGCAAAAGTGGAACAAAACTCTAAAGAGAATGCAAATATCTTTGGATGAAAAAGAGTTGCAACACATGAAGAGGACGCATGCTCCACCAAGATGCTCCCTGTTGTTGGGAACACATCTGTCCCGGACAATCTCCTATATGTTCTTCACATGTGAAAAGTAAACCTTAATAAAAGTAAATATTCTGGATATTTCCCAGTGTTCCTGCCTGGAACTGGTTTAGCATGAAGACTCTGAGTGTGTGTGTGTGTGTGTGTGTGTGTGTGTGTGTGTGTGTTTGTGTGTGTGTGTTCCAGCCTGAACTGACTCTGTGCTTTGCAAAATCAGAGTGGGAGGTACTTCACTTCTTAAAGGTGTGTCAAATGTCCATATTTCCGCAAGTCAAGACTTCATTGTTGAGCCATGTTGACCCTTCAGTCCTTCCTTCCTTTATGCCTTCCTTCCTTCCTTCCTAGTTTCCTTCCTTCCATGCATATCACTTGTTCTCCTGCCATTCTTCACATTGAACATGCATTGTGAACGTATTTGTCTTTGACCTGTTGCCCTTCACCCTGTCACCCTTGTATGGAGGCGTAAGCTAATACTGATGTTTCTACTGCTTTATCCACTCCTCCCCCTCCTCCTCACTCACCACCTTCTCCTCCATAATCTGTCCTCGTCTATCTTTAATTGCTCCCTATGTATGCTTAATCTGCCTCCTCCCCCTTTGTCTCCGTCCAACATCTCCTTATTTGCCTCAGCTTCAGATGGTCTGGTGGATAGGCTAATTTCTCGCTCCTTTATCACCTACTACAATCAGACATCTAGTGCAGGATTGTGTGCGTGTGTGATTCTGTGTGTGTGTGTGTGTGTGTGTGTGGCCTGTTTGGTTGTTGCATTGTTAGAGGCGATGCCTGCCAACACTATTTCTTTTAGACAGACAAAAGCCTTGTTTTGGATGAGCCGTGTTTATTGTTCATGCTGACATCGCTTTTATGACAGAATGACTAATGAGTACAGTCTAGTGTGTGTGTGTGTGTGTGTGTGTGTGTGTGTGTGTGTGTGTGTGTGTGTGTCTAGCATAAACACTTTCAAAAACAATAGAAATTGGCAGCAGCCTAAAAGTCCTGGCAAACTAAAATTTAGGATGTGAAATGAGGAGCAACTGAAGGACATTAACTCGCTAGATCCTACACAACTTTTAGTGAAGAAGAATCAACTGAGAACACAACTCTTCATCTTTGCTTAAACCTTTCATTGTCTTACACACACAACATGCAGCCTCTCATTTCATCAGTGGGTCACTTCAGATTCAAGTGTAACTGTTTACAATGTGGACGTGTTTATACTATTGACAGAAGAATATGGACAGTTTGGAGGAGAATGTAGCCGTGAATCACAGATACAGGAGTTTTCAATTTAGAACAAAAGATTGTCTCTGAAGTCTCTTCAGAGTGGAAAACAGAGTTCAGACCAACAACGAGGAGCCAGAGTGTAAATAAGATGAATATAATTCATTGTATTATTTGTGACACTGGCCAGAAAGCAACTCAAACTGCACTTTTCTGTCCAAACTCGACCGAGCCAGAGAGAAAAACCAAGCCGGGCCCGAACCTGACAGGCATTCAGATTTGTGTGTCTGACCCAAGCCTGATGTCTCCACCCAAAAACAGGGAGGTGCTGTATAAAAGATAAAGCAGACAGAAGAACCAATGTGACGAACCCAACCGAACCTGGATGGGGTCCAATGGGCTCTGGTCGGGTATCTCCACTCCAATACTGGCTTTTCATAGGGCTTTTAGTGGATTGGATATAATGGGCATGGTGTAATGTCTGAGGACATCTGAGGGTCAGTCACATACCTCACTCCCAGACAGGATGATGTCATAGAGGAGGAGGGAGGCTAACCAGATCTGGCTTTAGGTGTGGACTGGAACAAGGTTCAGTTTGATTCTAGTTGGTACAACGCCACAATCTTTAACTGGAGATTAGAATTTTCATGACACACACATAATGAGTTGAGTTATAAAAATATACAGAATGTTGATTACTGGTTCAAGAATACATCACAGATGTTACAGATGTTACAGATTCAGATCAGCTGATTAGTTGGTAGTTCCCAGAGCCCAATTGGTGACTAAATGCTATCGTGCTGTTGCAGTTTGGGACTTGGAATGTCTTACCAGCTGAGATAAGACTTTCTTCACCAGTAATTGATTCCTCCTTCTACCTTTATGTATGAAAGGAGATATGTCCAGCGATTTCCACCATTTTTTAAATTTATTCCTCGTGTCCTGTGGTAGTCTTGCTTGATGTATTGGCCACACTGCCCCCTTTAATTTCCGGTGGCATTGCTCCGTTTGGTATGTTTCGTGGTATGTTCTCTAAGCTTCCTGGCCCTTACGTTTCTAATATTAACCCAAAACACAGAACTCTCAGACATTGGTATGAAGAGAACAGCTTTTATTTATTTTTTTCACAGCTTTCACCTTTTACCTCCTCAAACATAATGCCCGTGAAAATATTCAAAAATAGCAGCAGCATGCAAAGTATTTGTGTACAGCCATTGTTGATTCACATTGTTTGCAAATTTGCACACTGCACTGAGGGCGCACCGGGGGAGCGCAAAGATTAGAAGGTATCTGCAATCCAGGGGAAGCAGAAATAGCAATCTCAAGTATTCACAGAGCTACAACAATGTATAAGGTGCTAAGGTGAAAGAGCAGCAAACGCCTCGGAGGGATTTAGAAGAGGTTTACTCATTATAAAGGTGCACTTATATTTAAACAAGCTTATGCAAAGCAAAAAGACTTATCGAACTATTTCTGCAAAGCAACTTGTTCTCATTGCAAAGTTTGACACGAATGTGGAAATCAAGCTCCGAGTATTGGTTATCTTTGTCTTTGCTGCGGTGGTGTCTACACTTTGAGGGTATACGTGCTGCCCGCTCATGACTTCAAAATAAAACATATAAAGTTTGGATAAGTCAATCTCTTTCTTTGTCCCTTTTCTCACCATGCACACAAACTTCTCTTTCATTGGCAGCTGCGTGTGGACACAGCTGGATGTTAGAGAGCAGAGACCTTGCGTAAGAGAACAACGCATGAAAGTGGAAAGTTCGAAAAAGTGACTTGTTTGATGATATAAGTTCAAAGGAGGAATAAGACGCTAAAGTGGCACAGAAAGTGAGTGAGAGGTCGAGTGAAAGTCTTCGTATTTATATCACAGGCGTGTTTCACTGCTCTGTTTGCTGTTAATAAATCTTTTCCATGTACTGACTATATGGTTGTTTCTATTCAGCGACATTGTAGGAATAATTATTGAGTCGCTTAGAGCTGTTAATAACGACCTTTGATATTTGAGACTGATTTATTCATTGTTCATGCCTGACCTTTCTACTGGATTGCGCTCTGCATGCACTTAGAGAAACATAGAGCAAACTCGAGCTAAGCCTACATGGTACATATGGCTTGTGTGTTTGGAATAGCAGATGATATATATATATATATATATAGATATCACGTGACCCTGTATTCAGAAAGATTCAGTACCGGACTCAAGTTGAGCCGGGGTTATCATCGTAACTCTTCTGTCTTTTGGTTTTCTGGGCTTTTATTCTCCTTCTCATGATGGTTCATATTTCACCTAGATGGATGTTAATGTCTGGAATATCAGAGAAGCCGGAGCAAAAATCTTGTATCAAAAAGACACAGCTATAATTCTGAGCTGCTCGTACAAGCCTAATGCACTTTTCTTATCAGATACGTTTTTGGGCGACATTAGTTTTTTATTACATGATGTTTTCATGTTGTCTGTCCATCCCATCCTTGTGATCACAATACCTCAAAAACGCCATGAGGGGAATTTCAGCAATGGAAAGTGTTTTCTGAACATCAGACCTTAAACATTTTCAAGTAATAACAAAAATCTAAATATGAACATATCTCCTTTAACATTGTGAGGTTTTTTTGGGACATTTTCACCAATTTCTAATTATGAATCATTATTTATGGATCTTGATGAAAAAGACAGATATATTTAGGGGAGTGATATCTTTGAGTGAGCAATTTGGTGCGATGAATTTAAGGGGACTGTTGAGCGTTGGTGAAAGTATGCACTGAACTCAATCTGGTGATTTGGAAACTTTCTGTGTACAGTTAAACAACTTTTCTGCTTGTTATTGATACACAAGGATCAGCTGCTTATTCCTTCACATGTAACTATTATAACCCCACTCACCAAGAAGTTACTGTTTAAACTTTCTTATCAAAAAGTTGATTTGCCAGCATTATTAACTATTTCAGTCATTCCCTATAGCACACATGCAGGCATTTCTCACATGTTTAAATATTGCCTCAGCACATACCAGCGATGATGACGTGTTTTGTTTGGAACCACAGCATGTACTTTGTAACCATGCATTATGAATTTCTTTAGCGCGCCATTCCTACTGCCATTTCTAAATACATTATTCCGGATGAAGCGATTTTTCCCCGTGTGTGAAAGCGTTTCCTCTGATGCAAAGAGCCATCGTCATCGGCAGAGACAGAAATAACGCAGATAATCTGCTTCAAATATTTATCCTCGGGGGAGACTCTGGAGGAAGTGCTGCTCTGCTCTATAGCACCGCCGGAGTCCTGACGTTAGCACTCCCCATTTCATCTCATGTCCACAAGCTAATACTACCTTCTACTGTCCAGATTTGTCAAATGCATTTGGAAATTTTGGATAATTCCACTGGTTAAGCTTCTGCTAGCAGATTATCAGAGGGTTTCCTGCCACAATTTAACATTAAAGCCCATTAGGACTCATAATATATAAACTCATTAAACTCACAATAAAAATACAGTGAGAAATCAGCAAAAAAGAAAACCACAAGGTTGAATTCAAGGACGAATCGGCTCAGGGATGTTGCCAGGTGTGTCTCTCTGGGTCTCTCTTTTTATCTCGCTCTCTGTTTTCACACACACACACACACACACACACACACACACACACACACACACACACACTCTCTCGCCACCTCGTCTTCAAAACCAGGCCAATCTCCTCCTGTCTGTGGAGATTGAGCTGCTCATCAGAGCCTGTTAATTACATCGTTCTCTGAAGGGATGACAAGTTAAGCCACTCTCCTTTCCTGGTTGGATCTGAGGCATGGAGGCGGGCCTAAAAGCTATTCTCAATAAGCTATAGGGTGGGAGGACACGTCTCCGTTGTCATCAGTCATCAACGATTCCAGCTATCGGTTGGCAGGAAATATCTGCCCTCATCTCCTGCCAGCTCCTTCAGGAATATTATAAAACTTAACTGTGTCCCTACCTGGAAACTCATCCTACAACCTCAGTGTCCATCCCTTACTCCTGTTCTATTACAGCATGAACAACGACATAATTGCATTTTAACACAAGGCCTGATTCACAAACCTGTTACATGAGAGCAGCGATCTCTGCATGACCAAGGTATCGCAGTGTTTTCACCAGGGTCGTTTGCAAAAAGGCACGTATATGTACTCCTGTCATTGGCTGAATCGTCGTCAGTGCCCAGTTTGTCATCAGCGGTTTGCCCCACCTCCTCCATGTTACCACCAGATCATGCCAATGTTGTCTGTTTACTCACACACACGTTCGGTTATTATGTTGTGATGATGTTGGGAAAAGGTCAAGAGATGCATCTGTTTAGCCTGACCTTTCACCAACTTTTAATTAGTGCCAGCCTCACTGTCTGTGTGTGTGTGTGTGTGTGTGTGTGTGTGCATGCATGTGTGTGTGGGGTCCTGCATGTGCATGTACAGATGGATGAGAAATTAGAGGAAAAACCATTGTGGGCCTCTTTGTCTTTGGTTTTGATTCAACAGATCTCTGGAAGTCTGAGATGAGATGAGACACTGTTCCTCTAAACAAGATTCTTTCATTTGGTGTTCGATTCATATTCAATTAAAATCCGCCTTGCACCAAAACATCCATTTGTAAAGCAACTAAAGCATAAGAAAGTCTTGTAAAGGTAAGTTTATGCTTTAGTCTAAAGTTTTTGTACACTCGACTTTTCCTAAATTTCCATCTGTCGCCCTTCTTTACGGCTTTGTTGTTGCTGATCAAACTGTGGGAGGAGCTCTGGATACAAACATGTTCGTCCATGTGTGCGTACGTTTGCGTGTGTGGATACGCACGAGTCAACTCGCCCCTTTGCCTTATCTCTTGGTATCCTAGCGAGCTGATAGCACTGTGGCCTGTTTACCACTGGTTGGATATTAATTGGTCTGATAAGAACAAAAGCAAAGACCGACTCCTTGAGCAAACAGCCCAACCCCCGTCACTCCTTCCTCCAAACATGCCCAGATACCTACACACTTGTCTGCAACACTTGTCATAGGATTTCTGTTTTGTCCCATATTTCACTTTGGTTTCCTCAAACATTACTGCACATGGGCTTATTTTTCTGATTCTCCTACTCTCCTTCCATCCTCCCTTTCCTTCATTTCTTTCTTTCTTCATTCCTCTTCCGTCCCCTCCTTCCTCAAACATGGCCTTAAATGATGAAGTCCTGCCCACTCCAGCTGTTTTTCTTCCTGACCAGTAAATATCAATAGCATCTGGGTGATATTTACTGGTGTGGGGAAGATGAATGCCCTTCTCTAAATGCTTCAACCTCATTGCCTCTTGGAATATTAGTCATGTAAACAACGTCTGCTTATTAATGGTAAAAGCTTTCCCTAATGATCCACACCTCACATGAGTCTGAAATATCAAGTCAGGGCATAAAGAGCAGCCATAGATCATCGTAATGAATGATGGGAGGCTGGCGGAAGGCTGGGGGAGGAGACCTGTCCCGATGCTAATTCACTCTCTATTTCCCTGCCTGATTCATATGCTGTTTGCTCCTAATCCATCAAGGCTGTATGATTCTTCCATTAAAGCAGCTAGTTTTGCTGTCACTTCACTGAAGGTTATTCGTCAGCATTACGGGACATTTTACATATTTGGTTGTGATGCCAGTTTCCCCGAAAAGTCAACAGAACGAGGGGAGAAAACACAATTCTGCGTAATTGCATGTGTGGATGAAATCACAATCTGACTTCCATTTGCACATCCCCGAAGGCAACTCCACGAGGAATGCAAGTAATTTACAAACCTAATCAAATGTGTTCAAAAGAAGCGGTATGTGTCCTTTAACGAGTGTTCTGTTATCTGGCTGACATGATCAGTCCCCCGAGAGAATCCATCAAAGCCCTGTTGTCTTTATCACGCTGGATGGTTCCGAAGAAAATTGGCATGACTGTGAATTTGTTCTTGTCAAATGTTGAGTAATCAAAAGCCAGCCAGCCGTAAATAAACAAATTCACTTCACTACACCGCGGCATACTAAACAGCCTCACCGCAATATTGCTCATAATGGAGTGTGATTATTTTTATGGCACCGCTAAATGGTCAATGACAATGATAATTCTGTAATGAATCAGAAGTGTACCTGCGAATTTGCACTAATTGCCTCTGTCACTTAACTCGCCACATCCGTGAGCATGTTGCTTTTAATACGTCCAATCTGTGTAAAACACGAACCTTTTCACGTCGCATCAGTAGAATAATGAAAGTGCCTCAGGGAGCGACGGCGCGGGGTCAGCAACAGGGAGCGGTGCACTTATGTCGCCGTGAGTGTAACATTACCCACAATGCAGGCGGATGTGTCTTCTGTCTTCTCCTCTTAACTCTGATTATTCGATTCTCCCATCAGCTCTGCAGCATTAACACAACCTGTGTCGGTATAAAGCTGAAAATCCAACTGACACGATGATGAACATGTGGTGGACATCACACCAAAGAAAGGATTTATTGTGAAGACACCAAAGAGCTGTTTCTACAGGTCCTGCAGCATCTGTGCGTGAGAGGGAAAGTGCGGGTGTCTTGCAACACAGGGAATCACATGACATGGAGGGATTATCCCTGGAAGCGCTGCTCTTTTCTCCTTTTTGTTCACGGCCTCTAACTGGAGCAACCAAGCAGACCCAGAGTTTACGCTCTGTTTTGAAAGACGGGGAAGTATTGCGTGACTAACTTGTAAAGGAGGAGATGGAGATTTGGTTGCGAGACACTGTTGGGTGGAGCCTTGGTGTCATGAATCAAAACAAGTGGTACAAAGGACCTATTAATGTTGAAAGGTCTGTTTTTCAGTGTAATGTCGCTAATGCATGCACACATACTTGTTAACAGTTGCTCAATGTCTTTAAGTACTAAATTATGGTCATTACATGTTTCTCTTTGCAAATTAGGGGTGTGGATTTTGTAATATATCTGCTTATTATGGAGGTTGATGAGAGACAATGTGGGAAGTGTAGGATTTTTTAGCTTGATAAATGCAAAGGACTAAAACCCAGGAGGTTTGTGCTTCTGTCCCATTGATTTTGACCAAATACTTCCTCTCTTGCAAGTCCCTCAACATCATAAATGTGCAATAACAAATCACTGGACCCATCACATTATAAGAGTGTAGAGCAGGGTAATGTATATGGGCAGGGTGTTGCCAGATAGACAAACAGTAGTTGTCAGTAATTGGTTGTTGGTCGTGCTGGCTTGTACAACCACAGCCTCATGAAGATACACTGCTATCCAGTCCACTGAACCTAGAGCTTTCAACTTGCATAATCATCAGCAATTCTGTGGGCTGGGGAGGCAGAGTGTGCCGGGGAAATTGGCTAATGTCTTCTCAGAAAATCACTATATATGTTTCCAGAGTCATTTTTAAAATGATGGCAGTGCGGGAAGTCAGTGGATTGGTAAATTGGCAGTAATGTGAGATACAGAACATGTTGTTATGCAGAAAATCTGGTGCACAAAAACAAAAAAAGGCCTTAAGTAAAATGTTCTCCATTGTGGTTTGTTGAGTGAACAGGATAGTGTGCAGCTTGTAATTTGTTTCAGTTTTCAACTTGGGGGAATTTTCTTTGTCAGATTTGGACGGATTCTGAAATGTTCTCGAGCAACAACTGAACAGAAGCCATTCAGTCAAAGGTCGGGTTCCCAGAGGACCTGGCAAGGGCCACCGACTCAATGGTCAACTGCCCAGCAAATACTCTTCCAATGATCTGAGCACTTGTAAGCGATCAATCACCAGCTTCCTCTCCTACGAAAGCCAGGATCCTGTCCAAGGAGGGCGATCAAGGAGGATCGGATCACCCAGTCTCACATACAGTGCATTACGTATGACTGGAGAGCCACTTGATGCAGAAGTGGTCAAGATTATTGCTTTATCGGTGGTGAGTGGATGTCATTTGAGATGCAGCACAAGTAGCCGAGCTTTAAGGGCACAGTGGCTCTCAGATTCCTACTTGTAGAAGTACTATCAGGCCTGTCCAGCCAGCGTTGGCGCCTGTGCTAGCCTTGGCACTGGGCACTAGGCTGGAACGGGGCCGGACTGCACATAAAAACACAGGGACCATTTCCTGAGTGGAAATACAATCCCTCACTTCTTCCACGGCCCCATCCCCCACTGTCTGCTCCACCGGCCGGGGGCCTGGATCTTCTCTGGTGAGAAGTGTGTTTGGAGATGTGGTTCTAAGTGCCGGTGTATATGGGATTGTTTATGCTGTATGAGGGCAGCGGGTATTAAAGCTCGCTGTGTAAGCGTTGTTGAAAAAGGGGGGGTGTTGCGTCTGCACATCTCCTCATAAACACAGTAGAGTTGTCTTGTCTGTGTGCATTTTCTCTTTCATAGTTCAAAGTGTATCATCCTGTCAATAGGGATTTTGTGCAGCTCTTAACGTGAATGCATCTGCACTCAGGCCTCACAGTGTACAGTTGTATGGAGAAGCGGGGCTGGATGTGATGACACAGGGTCACTCTGTTTCATCCCAGAGCCTCTGCCTGACCCAGCGCTGTATCATAATAATAGCTGTGTGACAGCCATGCTACTCCACTCTGAGCAAATGCCAACTGACAGTTGTTCCCGTGTGAGGACCAGTGTACATAGCTGGTTCACCCCCCCACCCTCCAGCCCCGCTATACTGTAGGTAACAATAGCAGTGCATGGTACCGAGCCAGAGCTGGTGATGCTGTGACGGGGCAGTTGTTGTACACGGCAGCCGAAGCGCCACATGCTATGAATAATGTACTTAGGTCGAGGCATAGGGGAAAGGATAAAGCTCAGAGTGGCGTATATATAAGGTCGATTTTACGTCAGTGAACGTACAACATACAGCTCTGAAATAGCAAGATCCATAAAATATTTCTGTCTCTTTCATGTTTTGTTTCCACTATAGCAAGGAGAACATTCGCAGTCTGATCACAACTGGAAACTTGCCTCGAATAAGATCTGTTGAGCCAGGTGTGTGGATGCAGTATAATCCCATACCTTATCACCCCCTTCAGAATAATGGGGAATCCCCGAGCTTCAAACGAGCGATCTGGTTCACTACCGGCCGGCCACGTCTGCTGGCTTTGAGGGGGTCATTGTTTGTAATGGCCATTTTGTGGTTGCAGGAGACACGGGAGGGTCGAGTATCAGGCCGCCCGGCCAAACAGTCACCCCACTGTTCTCCACCAGAGAACACACAGAGCAGCCTCAATTAGTTTCCCCAGTAATCTCCCTCCCCTGTCACATGATCCGGGCTGTTTGTAATAACACACAGGGGGCCGGGGCTGGCCTGGTCAGGAAATGAGATGATCCATGGCTGACAGCTTAGACACACAGCAGCCACTTATCTGTTATTACTCTGCTGCAAAGACAGTCTCACTCTCCCCTGTGTGTGTGTGCGCATGACTTTCGCACGTGATTATGAGGATATAAACAAAATGAAATGTGATCAGGGATCAGAGGATTAAAAGATAGTGAAGGTGGATCAGAACTTTATGTGTATGTCCACATACGTGTGCCTGCATGCAGAGGATTGAAACATTTGCATAACCCCGTCCTCCTGTCGCAACCTGTTGATTCCCCCTGCTGTGATGGGGAGGTGTATGCAGGTTTTATAAGGACGCTGCTGTTAAACCTTGAACAGTCCTTTCGCTATAATAGGCCGCTGTCAGCCCACTGGAGGCCCAGCGTCTCAAACAATCAGCCTCAGCATCACCTGTGTCATGTTCTCTCTCAGTGATGTGGATATTCTGCACCGCCCCGTTCTGTATCCATCGCCTCACTGTCCTGCTCAATATGTCGGTGCTACCAGTCGTGGAGCTGGATTTCAAATGATGGCTACGTATGAGCGAACGCACAGATCTCTGTGAGAGAGAGAGAGAGAGAGGGAGAGCGAGAGACCTCCTCTGAAAAGCCCCAGTTCAAAGGCTGAGACTTACTTCACTCCGTGGCTCTTGGCAGAGTCAGAGATCAAAGCTAAACGTCGAGCAACAAATGTGTGTTTCTGTCAGTGGCGATTTGTCTGTGTTTGATCAGCAGCCTCCCTTATCTCCCTGCCTCACTCTGCCGCTAATATGCAATAATGGACTGCCTTTCATGAGACAAGGGACGTGGGCCTGATGTGATGGATGTGACGGAGGTGAGTGGAGCAGATGGGAGGACACTTTGCAGACAAATCACGAGGATTCCAGAAAAACTTTGACAGTGCGTTCATGCCATGCAAGTAGATGAGAAATACATTCACCTGTAGTTATTCAGACATGAACTTTGCCTTTTGCATTTGAAGAACGCAGCGGGAGATTCTACGGGTCAGATGCCTTCACACTAACAGGGAATCTCTGGAGCGTTCAGGATACGGGTGGCGTGACATGTTTTTGATTTGTTGTCTTTCCAACTTGATATTTTTGTCTGCATCCTTACACATGTTTTTCTTCTAGTAGCCTCCGTCACGTGTTAGAAATTACATCGACGCGCCCACTTTCTCAGTGGTAAATTCTTTGGACATACTGTTTTCCTGCTGTATCCTCACATGGGCTCACTTGGACATGCAGGAAAATCTCCAGAGAATATCTACCGCAAACATTTGGGTTCTAACACACGGCTGTGATAATTCAGGAGAATATCCAGATTTAAGTGCATGTCTGAAAGCAGCTATTCTGACTTTACTTACTTATAATTATGCTCTGTCTTATTTAGGGGCTTTGCATATACAGTATTCACAGCAGACAAATTAAACTGCCTTCTCTTAGTTAGTTGGATTAAAGAAAATCCTGCCTCTGACCTTTTAAATTAAAATAATTCCCACAGGTTGGGCTGAAAGACCGGTTTGCCTTTGGTCTGGCAAAAAAAGGAAATAACTTGGCTTTTCCCGTTGCTGTGTAAATACTAGAAGAAGTGTTCCGCTGATCTTTAGCAAAACACAGCCTGGTGTTTTTACAATGCATGTTTAATTTCAACGAGTATACACGGTTAATCCACACAGAGCTTCCAACACTTTCTGTTGCTCAGAAGTTCTAAAATGTGGCTGGTGTTGGAGGCTGTGTTTGTTACCTCTGGGCACAGAAGCTTTCACACTTTTGAAAAGTGCTGTTTCAAAAGTGCGCGCTGGCCAAAGCTAGACAGGCATAATGGCTTCCTGCCCCATGTCCTCCGAAAAGTGAGAATGTAACACCATCAGGCCCTCCACTCGAATTACTCTCCTCCACACTAACATGATGGGTCTAATTGGATAGGTCAGATATAGCTGCAGATAGGTGCAGTTTTCTGTCTGTGTGCGTAGATGTGAGGTTTTGTGCGTTCTGCGAAGTGTTCCCGTAACAACGTGCCCACGGACTTTGTTCCTGAAAACACCCCGCTGCTAAAATGACTCCGGTAAAGAGCTGTGTTTAAGACACTGAGCTATTATCCCAGCCCGCAGCCCCGACTACTGAGCATTCAACTTTGTGGTCCAAGTCAGGAGAGCTCCAATGACACCAGCTGGCAGGGTAGAGTGCAGACCGCAGGGTAATGGGAGCGTCTGAGTCCACCTCCTTCTTCTCCTGCCAGCTCCGCCTCACACTGTGCACAGCTGGACGGGAACTAGATTAATGTTGTTTGTGGGGCCAGCGTTAAACAAGAGTTCAATGACGCTGTAGAGGAGGATGGGTCTGTTGTTGTTGAACCAAAGAGGCAGTGAAAGGCAGCATCTGAATGTGACTGCTGATTTGTGCCCCGCGTCCGGGGGGTCACTGCCTGTTAATTAGAAATCATCGTACGTCCTCTTTGTTTCTGTGTTGGCAGCGACTCGTGTCCTCATCAGTCTGTTTCGTTCTATGATCTCTGGAGTCACAGCGATATCCCTTAATAAATCTGTGATCGCTCTTTGATTTTCAGAAGTGGAGCGTCTGACATGATTCCGTAAACTTTTTAATTAAACTGAAAATTAAGACTGTTTTTTTCTTCTTCTTAATCGGCTGTGATCCGACGGACGAAACATAAATATCTCACAGATTTTCAGGAACATTCAAGGTGCACAAACACCTCCGCCAGACAGCTGCTTCATTTTTAAATAGCTGTCAGCGTGTTGCAGGAGAACCGGTTGCCTCCAGCTCACATGACTAAAGCAACAGATTTAAAGCTTCTTTTTTTTTCTTTCTGGGCTGGTCAACAACACATAATTCAATAACATCAGCAATCTTTGCATTACATATTGCTGCAGTTCATTCCAGATAATGGTTTGCTCATAAATCACAACAACATTTGTTTGCCACAAGCAGAATTTTGCTGGCTTATGGTCGAGCAGCAACAATCTTAAAAGTGTTTTATCCATTTAGCCGCTGATTTACGCCGCGGTTTCCCCCTTTTAGGTTGAACGCCATTACCTCTAATACAGACACATTATCCTGAGATGTTAGCTAAACTGATTCATTACGATGCATAAACCTTTACGGCCATTTCCACGGTAAATCTTTTCACATTTTAATTATATACAAAGTTCCAGGTTAGGATAGAGAGCCATGCTGTTCTTTTCTTTTTACTTTCTTTTGTTTCTCAGATTTGATATTTTCTTATTTTTTTCAATGTCATTTTGAATCGTATACATAGATAACCTTGTGCTGCATTTTAAGTATGAAAGATATCTTAATAATGTATTATTATATTGTTGTTTACAAAGAACAATGTACTGCATTTTCCCTTCAAATCTAAAACCACATTTTTTTTAATGATTGCTTAGGGAGATTTTGTGTTAGTGTATGAAAATGGCCCAAAAAAAAAATCTAAATTAAAAGACTGAGTTGTGAAGCACAGGGATAAGTATTGCCAAGCAGATTACAAATGTAATGACAGCAGACTAATGGCAAATCTGGCAGACCGGCGAGTTGAGTTAAAAGCGTTGGTAAAAGCCGGGGGGGATAAATTCTTGGTGCAATAGCCTCAGTATTAAACAAAACATTAAAATGAAGACTTGAAAAAGTATGTCGGGGAACGAAGCAGACACTTTTCTACATGAATAACGACTCTCTCCTTGTTCTTGCAGTGAGAGTAAGGTTGAGCTATTTCTCTTTAGATGCCTTTGTACGGATGTGATCTGTTGTGGATCTGTGAGAGAGGAACTGCAGAGGCCCGTTTGCTCCAAGGTTCAAAGTGTCCGTGCTCCTGCGCCTGATGTCGCCGATGCTTGAATCTCACTGTGCAGGGTCTTTATCAGATCTTCTGTTGAAGCGGGTGTCTGGTTCCAGGAGGGAAGCGGACAGAGTCGGGGAGAGTCTCGGGGGGGGATAGGGTAACAGGTGGGCAGAGTGCCATTCACAAGGGTCAGACAGCACAATGCCAGCATCTCCTCCCGACGCTGATACCATCTCCTGTGTGTCTGCTCAGCCCTGCTCCCTATTTCACTGCTCAGCGACTTTACATCCAGTTGCCTCCGATGGCGCCTGGAGAACTGCCCCTGGATCCAATAACGCAGCAGCACTTCAAGACAATTACCCGCTTTAATAACGGGCGTCATTACACACCCAGTGGATAGAATATGAAATACGAATTCTGAACGCCAGTGTGCGCGTGCGTCTGTGTGTTCGGGGAGTGCGAGCAGCAACAAATCCCATCTGCACCCTCGCTGATCATTACAGGAAGTCTTTCTGGGTTTAGTTTCATTAGAGCCCTTAAAGGTCTCCTTAATGACAAGGTTTAGGTGAGAATAATTTTCATTATGTGAGTGATGACTTGGTTGCCATAGCCTGAATCCCCTGTGTTTTATTATGTGCACAGAAAACACATTAGACGACTTCCTTAAATGTGGCTCTGCATAAAATGCAGGTGTCACGACCATAATCATTCTAAGAGAAGCACAACCACAAACAACAAAACACACCATTTATTACCAAGCGGGAGTTTTATGGCTGCAGAGCAGTCATACATTTTCATTGGCTGAGTGGGCCGATGCTGGTCGCTCATAGCGTGCACGGAGTCATGACATATAGAGAAGGAACTGAGAGAAAAGCCGAGTGGAGAAGGAGGCGATAAGTCATTTATGAGACATAAATTATGAATAAGCATCATGAAGGCAGAATGGCGACTGGAAACACACAACATCATCTGGACTATGAGAATGGTTTGTCAAAACAAAATGGATAAATTAAATTTTGATTTAGTTTATTAGTAAGTCTAGATTTAATTTACTCAGCCATTCGTTGCCATTTCCCTGAGAGCGTTTGGACTGGAGACAATGATCAGCATGCAGGCAGCATGGCTCAGACATAGGCCTCCTCAGAATCAGAGCTACGCAGTTCAAAGTGTGGTCATTACAATATTATGATAATACGCTTCACTTTTATTATATAGTAAAGATTTAATGGAGTTGAATTAGGTTTATGAGAACAATGACAGAGTGAGTACCGTCTTTACTTATCTTGTTTTGTGGTGTGATAACAGCAGCATTGGTCCGTGAGTTTGTCCGTAACCCTGAGATTCTCAACCAGGGCTACATGTACTTGTATCCTGAGGGTTTTCAGCACCTTTAATGTAGCTTGTGGAAAGATTGTGTAGTAACTGAACTATTTTTAAAAACACACAGGCAGCACATATAACCAGAGTATAAACACGTACCTATTAATGCATTAAACAAGTGGTTATTGATGTAGATGTCAATGACTTTAACTCCCACCATGAATGAATGACTGACCATAAAGTAAATCACAGTTATCATGAGAAGATGCACATGTTGTCCGATACTGCTCATTAATAAACACTTTAGTATTCTATAAATTATACATTTTTTATACCAGGATACTAAATAGAGTAACATTTTGTGTGATGATGACCTGCAGTTAATCTATTTTCGCAAATTACAGCATACACTATCTCAAAGCGTTTCACATAGTTAAGTCAAGGCCTTACAATATTATAGAGAAACCCAACAGTTCCCACAATGCACCTGGCGACTGCAGGAAAACTAATTTTGATACTGAGAGTAAAGTTAATTAATTAGCAAGAGATTGGAGGAGTTCTCTAAAATGAATGGAGTGCAAATAAATATTTGGCTTAATTTGATTCAGTGAGATAATTGGTTAAAAGTAATCAACAAATTATTTTAATATATGATTAAAGTAGTGGGAAAACTAAGAGGAAAACATGATTTTTAAACCACAGAAATATTAGCTATTCACATTTCAGAACATTGAAACAAAATCCATTGCTGTGTGGTGTTAATTACAACACCCAAGATGAATGGGATCTGATGAAGGGAGCACTTGAGCCAATCAGACAAAAAAACATTGGGAGATCATTGTTCTGTCTTTATCTATTTAACTAGGTTCTGGCCTCCTTCAGTTTTATTCATACATTGTGCTCCCTTTGCTTTGTATTGCAGCCGAGTGAAGTCTTTGTGCCTGAGGTAATACGTATCGGCCCGGCACTATCTCTGCAGCCCATGGCTCTGTTAGAAGATATTCTTGGCTGTACTTCGCAGCACCAGCGAGGGGCTCATATCGCCCCTTGTTGCGTGAGCAGGTGTTTTACTGCTGTAGGAGAGTTGGCGCTCACCCAGAGACGCCGAGAGAAGAAGGGAGACGGAGGGAGAGAGAGGACAGTGAGAGGTTTTGTCATGCACTGGGTCGGAGGAACGCCCAGCTATAATCATCCGTGATGGTATAATCATAGCTCAGTCAAACTCCACTCCAGGCTCATATATCCCCCCTCACTTATGACTGTGCCGCGCTCCGTCTCTCTCTCTCCCCGGCTCGGTGATATGAGTGAAACTGGCAATCTGACTTTAGAGAGCCAAGTCTCCGCTTCGTCTGCAGAGTCTTTATCATTCCAACAGTCTCTAATCTGTGAGCGCTTTCCCCATTTTAATCTGCGCCTGTGTATGAAGAGTGTCCCATCGGGGCTGCCATACACCAGAAGATTAATGAACCCAATTTGCAAAAGTGACCTTTTGGCTGCTAAAGCACTGCCGCCGCTAAGCCTCTTAATGCCCGCCCTTAAAAAAAAGTTGTTATAGAGAACAACTCTTCAGATAAGAGCGGGAGGGGGGGGGGGGGGGGGGGGGGGGATAAGCAGAAGTTTGAGGAGGAGTCCGGATTAGAGTCAAGCTGATGTGGCCACCATACAAGGCCTCTGAGGAAGTGGAGAAAGATCAGAGCGTTGAACAACCACATCACAAGTTGGGGTGATAGTGACAAACCCTCTTAGCATTTCAGACAATGACGCTTAAGCTGAGTCACAACAAATAGGTCTCATAGCTTCACATGTCGTTACAAATGCAATTTCAACGTCTCCTCGCAACGGAAAGAACAAAAATCAGTTTGTCATGAGGATTTGTGAGGTTCATCAAACTTCCTCCTCCTTCAAGTTACACATCCATCTCAAACGGGCATTTACATCTTCTCCAAATGAGCAAATGACTCACGGAGCGAATGTGCAGAGATATTTAACGACGCTCACTTCATTCAGCGTTCTTGATGAATAGCTGGGCTCCATCATTTACCCATTAGGAATGTGTGTTCGTCGCCAGTCTTTAAATGTTCTTGAGATTACTCACCACGGAAAAAGATGGCTAATCCCCTTCAAGAAAGTCAAAGAGACTAAAGAGAAAACGCAGCTAGTTCCTTATTTGTTCTGAATCTAATGTATCTAGATCTACTGTAGAATACAGACGAGATAATCAGTGATAATCTTTGTGGGTTTTTTTGCATGGATGCCAACATACTAGTGTACAGTACTTCTTTTATCCATTAGCTACAGATAAAGTTGAAGACCATCTACTGTATATCTCTGCATTTCTTCTCCACCCTGTCCTGGTATTTCTCCATTAGCTGGAAAACTGGGTTTAATATCTACAGTTTCAATAAAACCTTGTCAAAGAAAGAGAGTGATAGACCAGGGGAATGGCCAAAGGGGCTGTCGTAATAGTTTCTTCTTCTATCTTGCTATTTTGTCCCATAGATCTCACCCAGACAGTATGGACAGCCCCCAATGGCAAGAGAACGTACTATAGTGGTAGATGGTTTATAGTCGATTCTTGGCTAAGAGTCAAGCTTGATGTGTTGTGTGCCAGCTATGAAACTGACTATCCATAAAAATTGGAAATCTAACTTATTTAACAGGCCACTCTTTAAATTTACATACCTCGCCCTCAGCTGAGTTCAGCCATTAGAATTAGAATTTACTGGCACGAGGCCCAGGCCAGTTGACAAAATGAACGATTGGACGGGAGAATAGAAAAACTGAGCCAACATTATATCAGATTTACCTTTAGCCTCAGGTTCGGCCTGTGTCGTTGATAACAAGGCCAGAACACTGTGACGCACAACTGAAGTTACTCTAGCTCCCTAACATCCGCTGATGGCCGCTAACATCCAGTTGGTATCTTTAATTTTGCAGAAGACCATCAAACATACAAGGGATATTCACCATCTCGTCCTGTTTTCTAAGATCTCAGTGAGGAAATCAGGACTATCGGAGCATCGTAACTTGCCACTTTCTGCTCATCAAAAACACTTTGGTCCTCGTGATTTCAACTACTCGAAAATGTTGTCCACCCAGAGGTCAGAATCTAAAACGGCATTTAGTGCCATCACTTTTTAAAGGTACATTTAACTAAAGAATATAGATTCATTGAGTTTCTCCGTCGCAGACTTTCTGAGCATTTGGCACAAAGTGATGGCAGAAGCACTTTGAAGGAGCATTTTAGCATCAGCATCTGGTATTTTAGGTTGGCTTAAAGGTTTGTAACGAGGCATCTCAAGCTGTTCCTCCTGCCCCCAGTCCCGCGAGCCACAGCTCTTGCTGTGAGGACACATCACCCGGGCTTTTAGAGGCATTGTAAGTGCACTAAAATATGATTTAGCTCCAGAGCACAGCTCCAATTCTGAAGTCACTTCTTGTATTCCCTGCCATATTTATTCTGTGAAGATGAATTAAATGCATTTAAATGGAGTAAACTGAGCGAGCGGGCGCTTAGAGTCGTAATTTAGCAGTTCCTTTCTCTGATGGTAAATAGTAGAGTTTAAAGGGGACAGTGGCTGGTTTTGTCATTGGCTCTGACATTGGCAGAGAGATTGATTATAGCGTCATTCATTTGACACAAATGTATATTTTAAAGCAAATGGGTGAAACATGGGGACTGTCAGGAATATAGATGAGGGGACTTCTGCAGAGGCGGTCTGGAACCAGATATACGACACTGACTGGGAGATATTTTTATTCCTCCCACTGAAAACCAGTTGTTTTAACTTCATGGAGTTTCTGTCACAGCCTGTGCATGTTCACAGCATGTGTGTACACACAGTGTGCATGTATGTATGAGTGAGTGTGCATGAATAACCAAATCATTCTGGCTGCACAGTGTCACACTGAACCTCCTCCCGGCAGAGATGTTGCTCCTCTTTGTTTTTCTGCTTTGTCCTTCAGTTATGAAGACCTTGAGAATTACTTTCATTAAAATAACAAATCACTTCAGTGTGCTGATTGTGGAAATCATTTGCTCTAATAGTCATAATTATTCTGTAGGAACAAGGAACAAATCATTTAGCGTCACTTTGTTCCATCAATAGCAATAAAACATCTTTTATTTTTCATAAAAACTTGATTTAAGTAGGAAATTTGTCACATCTATAATAAATGTCTGTCTCTTGTTGTAAAAGCAACTCTGAAATGTGGTTCTCTGAATCTTTATAGCACTTGCACATGTGATAGCCCCCCCCCTTTTAAGTGCCATTAGATTGTTAGTTTCTCACATTGAAACACATCAGACAACACATGTTGAGTATTGGTGCTTTTCAGTGGGGCCTCTGCAGTGTGTTTGATTGTATTGTGGAAGTAGCATAATGTTTTTCTTTTTTTTTTTTTACTGGACAAGAGCAGTCTGTTGAGAGCGTGGTCATTGGGTGAGGACATTGCCCCCCCCCCCCCCCCCCACCTCCTCATTCACACAGCATGCTCACAGGAGCTGAAGCCGTCACCTAGCAACCAGAGAAAAGTTTCTGGAAATTCCTGCGTGTGGTCATGCTCGCTCAAAGCAGGAGAGGATTCAAATTGTTTAACTGGAGCAACAGGATTCCACACTTTTGAGCGCCCCGTGTCAGATGAAGTTTATCACAATAACAGATACTGTACATTTATGAGGCAATATTCTGCTTTGGGAGGGAAACCCAGTCTGCGCCCTGCGCATTATTTAAGTATTTAGCATCTGTCTCTCGATAAGAAAAGCTGAAACGGAATGAATGCCATCTGAGAATAGCGTGCAGAAATGCTCCTGTGTCCTCACAGTGTGGGACTTGTTCACAGTGGGGAGGGGGGGACAGACAGAAAGAAAATTAATTTGAGACAGGAGCAGGCAGTGAATAAGGGAGGAGTGGCAGAGAGGCAGAGAGACAGAGAGCGATGGAGAGATGGAGAGTCCAGGGAAGCAGTGCAGTCTGGCCCAGGCAGGGTCTCTGGGTTCCCCCTCTCAGTCCTCTGTTTACACACAGAAATTTCGGACAATTTCACAGCTCCCCTTTCAGTGGCCATTGAAAGGGACAGATTCCTTCCTGGTTACTCACCCTCTATCCAGTGAGAGTGGTTGCTATCATGGGAAAATCCAAACCTTTGGCATCCTCAGTGGGTTACCTCTCTGCGTTGCGCTATAGCCTCAGTGCAAACAGCGGCCCCGCGTAATGCCTGTGAAATCTGTGTGTGCGTGAGGTTCAGGGCGCATTGCTGGGATTAAATCAAACAGGACCCCTCATTCAGGGGGTCCACTCTGCAGTGCCGGGTCTGTTTGCATTCATGTGGTTCTTTCAGCAAGGTCCAGTGGGTGCGTCTCTCTCTGTTTGCCCTGCGCTGCAGAATGTATACGACATTGTTCCTCATATGTGGCCTGACCCTGCCAGATGCCACGGCCACAAAAACCTCTTCTTCTTAATCAGACAAGAGTGCCCAGAGGGCAACGTGGCACGCCGCCATCCATGCCCAGTGCAATGAGGGACGAATGGAGAGGAAGATAGTGGAAAGGAGAGATGGATATTAATGGATGTGGAGTAAAGCGGGGTGGTTGACAGGATGGAAGGATAGCCAGGGAAAACAACAAGACTTGGCCGGGACCATATTTCAAGTAGATGGAAGAGACCCAGCTCTTTTTATGGGGCCCTTAAATATGCTTAAACTAGCTCTAGTCTCTCTGCCCTCGGTCTCAGACAGGACCTATGGGTCTCTTTATGCCTCGTCCCAGGTGTCTCATTACACAGCCACCTTAACACACACTCAGAGAACACACTCATATAGAGTTATGACACTCTCAGCCAGTGTAAGCTGAACTATTAGAACAACATTATGCCCGAGCACAAAGGCAACCACAGAAACTCCCTGTGACAAGGTCATGGAGGAACTTAAGTGTGTGTGTGTGTGTGTGTGTGTGTGTGTGTGTGTGTGTGTGTCTGTGTGTGTGCTCGTGCATGTGTGCATGCTACAAAATGTCAACTTAGTAAAAAAACATGGAGGATCTTCCAGTGAATCCCAACAATGCAAAGAAGAAAACATTTGCAGATCGTGTCATGGTTTAAAATGAGTTTGAATTGAGTTGAGGTAACCAGTTGTGCTCGACGGGGGTCCTGCATTCTATTCTTGTTGAAAATGTTCAGAGTAGCTGGGTTATGTATGTGGTTAGTGTGCGTAGTGTGAGACTGTCTGAGGCGCAGCTCCGAGCCGAGTGTATCGATCGCACTCGGCATCAAACGGGGAAGGCAGCTGGGAGACAGCGCGAGGGTTCAGCGTCGTCAGGGCCCAACTGTTGTGCTTCCCTCCAGCAGCACCCCCTCCTTTTCTCCCAGCAATGACCATTTAGAAAGCGAGTGAGATGGGCCGAGTTTGGGAGGAGTGGAGGAGAGGGAAAAAAGGAGAGCACTTAGTCTGTAGGTCATTAATAAGCATAGCTCTTGGCAAGCGAGCGTTTCCTACATTCCCACACAAAAACACATGCACAAACACACACGCGCATATTCACTCCCTAGCACACTCAGTGATGGTTGGCCTTTTGCCAGTACCTCCCTGGGGTTGAAAAGAGGGGATGTGTAGGGCAGACTACAGAGGGAGTGGCTGTTTGAGGGAATAGCACAGAGTGTGTGGAGTGCTGTGCCACTGTGGGACCGTCCACTTCCCGCACCCCTCGCTCTGCATTTGTGGTTCCTGCCAGAGAAGAGAAAGCCAACGCGTCAAGCAACAAGCGAAAGCTTCCTCTCCTGAGAATTGCATGCGTCTACACATTCACATATCCAAGTTGGCCGCATATTCAGGCTGAGTGAGGGCAGCGATGTTGTTTCTGTTTTAATGACCTCCCCTGTCATTTGTCTTATCTCCAGCCTCATGTAGATGTGGCAAGCTTTGCTGGCAGGGGCTCGACTGGCCTGTTTGACCGGCATGAACAATGAGTTGCTGGCATGACCACATGCCGGACACCACAGTTATACATTTGGCAAATAACAGAGCAAGCTCCTGTCTCAGCCCTGCTTAGGGATTCTCGTCCCTGCATGTTTGGCCACCTGGCCGCTGCCACCTCAGCCCGCAAGCCTGTTGCCATCTTTAGGGAGCGACATGAGTTGGAAAAAAGCTGAAAGGCCAAGAGGAGTCACACAAAGGACATGAGATAAGCAATAAAAACAAGGAGGAGGAGAGAGAAACACATTGATGCAGAGTGGGCAGAAAAGACAGTGGCCATCTGTGAGTCAGATTTATTGAGAGTGACTGAGGATGTAAACTCTGAGCTACAGATTCAGCCATTTGCAATTCTGTTATCTTTAAGTCACACGATATAGAGATTTCTCTAGAAAGGGTATTTCTCTCCAGTTCAGTCCATATAATTGGAATAATTCTCAATCATAGCAAAGATGCCTGATTGAAATATCTTGATCTAAACAAAGACGCCACCTGTGGTTTTGGTCGTCTTTCTTTCCAGCTTACCTTTTGAACACATGCCATTCTAGAATATATCATTTACAAGTGCTTTCTACCACTTTTCTGGGCTGGGTGTCTTTCTCAGGGGAAATGTCTTTGAACAGAGGGATGTTTGCTCAGAAGCACAATGATTTCAGGAACAGTGTTTTCTGATAAGGCTGTTAAAGCACTGCAGCTGGATTCTCTGTATTGAAGAATGTCAGACAGATTGATTTGAAACATCCATCAATCCAGGGTTGGGTCACAGTTGCAGGGGGTTAGGGACGGTGTACAAGGCCTCTATATTAGCCTCTGGTAGGGTCTCCTCCCACGGCAAATTGATACCAGGTGTAGAGGCCAGACAAAAACGTGATTCACGACACCCAAAGGAGTGCTGACCTTCGACACTGCATCACCTGCGGCACCCTCCTGTTGTCAGACATTGTTGGGGTGCGCACCGGCAAGCAGACCGGGCCTTGGACCATCGTGCCTGGTCTGGCACAATCAGAAAGAAATTGCATGGAGCCAACACCCTTGGGTCCCAACAGCCTCAGAGAAAGGTATCAGGTTTGGGTGGAATGTAATTTCCTTCGCATCAAAAACTGTGGGGGCGTGGAACAAGAGCTCTCTGATTTGAAACAGTATTTGAAAAAATTCTGTATTCTTTAATGTTTTTAAGAGAGTATGTCTCAGTACAGGAGCCCACAGCTTATTGGAGGGAAAGACAATATCAAGAGAGTAGCTCCTTAGGAGAGATAAAGAGACTTGTTGGCATCACCTCCAGGGAGTCATTTTAGTGTGAAGTGACTTGAGAAGTCCTTAATTTATTATTGATCTCCAGGTTCCATCAGACTCAACGTTTTGTGGGGCTATTACTGTCCTTCAAAGCGCCCCCTGTCATTTAAAAGACATTTGGCTTATTTTATTGGTCTGTACCATGGATTTTAAGCCATGAGCGGTAAAGACAGTGTTTAGCTAAATTTAATGTTTATAGGTATTTTTAGAGAACAATAAGGACACTGCCATTTTGCAATGATAGTTAGCAACACTGCTCTACTTGTTGTCATTAAAGTTTAAATTTACATGCTGGGTTTGTTTGACTGCAAAAGAAGGATCTTAATTGCTCGTGCAATACAAGCGTGATCCACATTCCTAACTCCCATGTGAAGCTGTGCACCTTTAAAGGTACAATATGCAACTTTCTTTGTTCTTAATCCTTAACCTCCTAATTTGTCATTCATCTGGATGATGGACTGAAGGGACATGGATTTACATAGCACACGTGCAGCAGAGTGAAGCAGGTGAAGCAGATGTTTAACGCACCTGATCTGTGAAGGAAAAATCAATTGTTGTTATCATCAGGCCTGTCGGCTGCATATTAGCTTCTCTATCCTACTGTTTACAGCTTGCTGCATTCTCGCTACCTTTATTGATTTTGATTAGATGTAACTTTCCTTGACGTGTCATAATAACCACAACACCATTTCATTCGGGCCACAGTAAATAGACAGGAAACATTATACCCCTAATACCCCTGTCACACCCCATCAAAGCCGGCATGGAGAAGCCACGCTTCAACTCTATGAAAATGAACAACTCTATCAAGTCGACAATTCTACAAATCCCTGGCTGACATTTAATGCCCATGCATCTTTACATCCAGACACACCAAGCTTGTATTCGATCTCATGCAATCTCATTCTTTTGGTCACTATTCAGAGCAGGGTGAGTGTTGGAAGGTGGATCGACCAGTAAATCTAAAGTATTGACATCGATTTAGAGATGGGGTGAAGAGTTAACACTTCTGGAGGGAGCTCGGGGGCCGAACCAACGCTCCTTCATGTCAAAAGTGGTTCTGGTAAGAATGCCTCCTGAGTGCCTTCCGTTGGAGGTTTACCAGGCACGCCCAACCGGGAGGAGACCCCGGGTTAGACCCAGAACTCCCTAGAGGGATGATATATCCCATCTGGCCTGGGAATGCCTCGGGGTCCCTTAGGAAGAGCTGGAAAGCCTGGCTAGGGAAAAGGACCAGAGCCCAAATTAACCAGAGAACAATGGATTGATGGATAGATGGATCTTTACATCCAGTGTTGTCAATATCTGCGTATGGTAGCTACAATTAAGATCAATATTCTCAAACCTCTGAAGAGACACCAATGCTAGCCTCTTGTATAAAAGTCAGACTGCCCCCACCCGACTACGGCTACACCCTAGCTTTCTGCCTTGCTTCATCGGCTATATTGCATATAACTCTCTGCTTTGGCAGTGAATGTTTGCACCAGACTCAAATTACGAGTTGCAGACTCTTCCAGTATGAACATAATTCCTAGAATACTGGGCTGAAATAAAGTAGCAAATAAGTATATATTCTATGAGATATATTCTCTTTAGATACACTGCCAGATGCACTTTGGAAATGTAGTCTATACTGCATCAAATGTGCTGTATTTCTTGTTGCAGTGTAAAGCAGCGTAGGGCTGCATAAACCTGTGGCAGCAAAGATTCATCAGCAGTGGCAGATAACACTGCCAGACTGCCAGTAAACAGTGTTATTGTCAGAGGAAGCATCAGTGTCATTACGGCAGTGGGAGATTCCCCTGTTGTCCTTTACTCTAATCTAAACATTACACTCAGGTTATGTTGTCTTTGTTTAACATACGTGGCAATAATACATGTGTTTAATATGGAATGAGAAATAGTTGATTACAATGCAAACTCGCTGGAATTATAATTAACCGCATTCCTCTCACTTGTCCAAACATGCAGCGCTTCGTTAACATACCCCACCGGTTCAAAATATCTGACATGCATTATACATGGCTCGTAATGAACGTGACCAAATTGTTGCCAGCTTGCTTTGATCTACATGAAAGATCTCCGAACATTATTATTCATAATCTCTGTTTTGTGTGCACGTTACGTGTTTGTGTGCATGTTGGACCGTGCTCTGTCGCGCGCTGCTCTGAGCTGTGGTGCGTAGTAAGACAGAGACTCCCTGTCAGTTCAACTCCCTCTGCCCCTGGCGTGCAGGAGAAGGGTGTTTGGAGGCCGAGCCGCATACCTGCTCCTCATCTCCTACGGAATTCATCATTTACGCACCTTAAATGACCCGACAGGCCAGGTAGCCTTCAACAAGTTGTGTAGTTAGTCAGTCAGCCAGGTAGCAAGCAAACAAGCACGTCAGACAGCGGAGAACACATTCAGCCAAGTATTTGAATTGTGGGAAGCGGCTGAATAGATTTGGAATCGATGAGCGACCGAAAGATAATTATAGTTTTGCTGTGAAAAAGGACGTCTGGTTGAGAAGGTATGGGGGCTAATAGGGCTGGTTAAATGATGATGATAACTCTGCAGCTGAATCTATGTAACCTCATATACAACCCTTCTATGTGTGTGCGTGTGGTCTAGGTATTATTTATGTCATCGGGATTCATGGGGATAAATAGCACCACCTTTTCTTTTTTTTTTTAACCTACTATAAAGGTAGTTGACTCTTTTCCTATCGCCAGGAGGATGTCAAGAATGCACCAACAACTGAGGGACTTTCTCACCTTGCAAAATTCTTGCCAGATTTACGCGTTCATCTGGGTTTTTTACTGCTGATTGGAGCCAGAGCCGATAAAATCCTGCATCTACAGCCGAGTCAGTTGACCCGGGAGTGAATGTTGATCGTGTCCATTCCCATTGCAGATAAAAGCCAGATGTTAGCGTGTGTTAGTGGCTTTAGAGAAAGATGGAGGCCTGTTTCAAAGTTAGGATAAGGTAACGTTAAGGTTAGTAAGTTATGGTCAAGGCTAGAATAAGTCTCTTGAAATGTAAGTCAGTCTTTGTCTTTGGCGCAGAGAGAAGGGAGGAGCAACGATGGCAGGGACTGACGAGGAGGGAATGGTACTCAGGCCACGGAGCTCCCTCTGGATTTGATGAATCCTCCACAGTTCTGAGAGCTCCATGAAACATTTATGATAGACGTCGTGTCTTTATGTTTCATTATCAGTGTCTCTGTCTCTCTCTGTCTGCCCGAGTCTCTGTCTGTCCACCTGATTGAAGCATGAATCTCAGTCTTCTAAAATGACTCACCTTCGGGTGTCTTTCTCTCTAGCCAATCAGACTATATATATTTTTTCCCCTGAATTCTGCAGATTTGAATGCTATCCATGTCAGTTAATAACTCGTCTATGTATTAACCTCAATACTTGTGCAAAGCCTGTTCATATTTCGTTGGCATTGAGGGACTTGTTTATTATTTATTTACTATTCGCTGGTTTATGATTTTAGTCGTCACACACATACGCTCAAACAAGCACACATGTGCACATACACAAACGTGCACATTTAAGTGCACTGTCAACAAACAGGGGATCAGTCTCTCTCCCATCTGCTGAGTGTGCCAGTTTGCCGCAGGCATTAAGACACCTTCAGATGCTTCACACACACGCTCAAACACACACACACACACACACACACACACACACAGTAGACAGTAGGAAGACAATATCACCACAATACAGTTCAAAACTGGAGAAGACAGCACAGTAGCAAGAGGCATAAATTACGTCTTCTCCCTATAGGAGACAATCCTGAAAAGAAATGTTAATGTCCATGGAGACAATAGAGCTTTCAGTATAAATGAAGCAATAATTTCCCCTAAATATTATCCACTGTGGTTACATGTCTAGAAATCTCTTCTCTGTGGCACTGATTCTTTTCACAAGAAAATATAAATGAATTCTTAAAATGTAAGGTTGCTTGCAGCTAAATACAATGCAAGACGTCCCCAGCGGTCCACACCTCTAAAGACTCCTTTTGTTCTTTTTCTGTTTTGCTGTTGAGTCAACTGCCTTCCCGACAGAATATATATTCCACCGTTTGAGCTCGAGCGTCATCAGATGGCACAATAATTATTCGGGCGGATGCCAGCTCAGGCTGTGGTGGTAATTGTGGCTGTTTTTCTTGGTTTGATCTAATTCCAGCTCATTTGCATTGACACTGTCTCTCGCCTGGATCCCGTGTCTAAATGGGATTGGACAGTCGTGGTATCAAGACCTCTGCTCAACTCGGTGTGACAGCAGAAATGTGGTTTGCCGTCAGTGTGGTCCCGTTGTCTGAGTTACTTTATGGATTTTTCCTGGGATATGTATATGTACGTGGCGTCATATCCAGCCCCCACTCACTCTAAGGCTCCCTTTCTGCTTCATTACTTCCAACCATTATGTTCCATTTTCCAAATCAATATCTTTTCCAGGTCTGTCTGTTGAGTGCAGACACGAGCCAGGAATTGATCATTGCGTGTGTTTTAGTGTGTTTGGAAAAGTAAAACTTCAGCCTTTTTTTTTTTACATTAGTCCATGCCCCAGATTTGACAGAGGTTTGGGTTTTGAGTCAGCATAAATATTTAGATAACACAAAAATAGCTTCTAGGAAAGAGACCCGAGGCCTGTATTTCTGATTATGATCAGTTGATGAACACATACATTTTTCTTTTAATCTAAGTCAGATTCCTCAGTTGAATATGTGATTGTTTTGATTTTGTCATAGATTGTGTTGTATAAGACAGTAATTTATATGATATTAGTTTGTAAATGCTAGGTCGTTACTACATTCCAGCACCCTGGTGTTGATGCATTAACAGTTTGCATTGTATTAAGTTCTCTCTAACTGTAATTCTTCACGTTTTTATCTCCACATCCTAAACTTTTGAAAGACGCTGCATATTTGAACGTTTTTTCCGTCCTTATTCATCTTGTGTGTAACATGCACAAAGCTCAGCAGGTGACGTGCTGACAGGGCTTATCAGCTGTTTAACAGGTCACAGGCATCCAGCTGGCTAAGCCCCTTAGCTTGTGACCAGAAGCACCCTTGACGTGATGCGACTCCTGATACCGACATAGATAGAGATTAAAACACCTACACCTGGCTATGGGCTTGCTACCGCTCTGCTGCCTCTGTGTGTGGACATAATGACAAGCAGGCAGGTTTCGTACTGTGTTGTCCATCTGTACTGTATCTGCATGGCTGCCTACTTAGTATTCTCAGGTGTGTGCTAAGCTCCCAGTAGCTACAGAGGAAAAAAAACAAGGCTAGTTGGCAAAGAGCTGTGAATAATACATGTGCTCCAGAATTATATCTTGACACAGTTCAGAAAATTTACAATAAAAAAACTACAAATGTCTACGTGTGTTTGTGTGCATGTGCCTTGTGTGTGTGTGTGTGTGTGTGCAGGTGTGTGTGTGAAATGGTGGCTGGCTGCAGCTAATGGTGTGTGACAGTGGAGAACCTGACAACATGACAAGGACTGGGAGGGCGACCAGCAGCAGAGCAGAGTACACAGGCAGAGACCAGCGCTCCGTCCTGCAAGCATATGCTCGTTTAATTTACTTACTGGACTAATGCAATTATTGTCACAGAAATTTAAAATGTCTGAGAGGGTGCTGTCTTTGTGTGTGTGTGTGTGTGTGTGTGTGTGTGTGTGTGTTAATTAGACTTGCTTGACCCGCTGCCTCTTACAGACGTGTCCGTGGATCTGTGTGCGACCGCTTGGGAGCGCGTGTACGAGTGAATGCTTGTGCGCACATGTCGTATCGTGCGCTTAACAGGTTCTGCAATGTATGTTCATTCTGGTGTGAGTGTGTGTATGTGTGTGTGCACACAACACCATCTGCCTGCGGCTGTGGAGCTAAAATCCCTGATAGCCTCTCGTCCCCATTTCAGAAACAGCTGATCAGTCGTCCAACTCGCTGGCTGGCGACTACATCAAAGACAAAGTTGTCTCTGGAGAGCCGTGTGCTACACATTCAGACATATCACTCACAATAACACATCCACTTGTACAACATCATCACAGGGGTGGGAGCAGAATGACAGCAGTTACAAGCAAAACTGCAAGAGGGGCAGCTTTGATCAGCCAAGTTATGTCGGAGGGAAGCAGAAACAATACGGTCAAGAATTAGAAATGTTACTGTTGAGCGGACGTGGATGTTTTCAAGGTCACCACAGCTGGAGAAGATATGATAAAATAATCCTTTAATAAGCCCACGAAAGAATTGGACAGAGAAGATATGACACAATAGCAAGAAAATCAACAGTTGAATTCATGTTAAAGCAAACAGAAAGTAATTATATAGCATAGTTTATTTGGTTTATGTGCACTTGAATTACACACAAGTGTTTTGTCAGTTTTGGTGCGAGTGCTCTATTGGGAGCACTGTGGATTTTATAATAACAAAGTCCTCTGCAGACAGAGGCTGCATCCACACTACTACACTTTAGTATTAAAACCCATCACTGTTGCTACCTTTACGCCGGCAGTCCAGAGTTTTCAAGCGCCCAAAATGGAGAAGGTTTGGAAACCATGCTGACCTTGTTTTACTTTACAAACTCTGGAGCTGCGTCGTAGTACGGACACGCAAAAACTGACATATTTGTAAGACGCCCAAATTGACTCTTATCGGTCACGACTTGACAACCAGTGGTGAAGGCAAAACGTTGTTCCTGTCAGTAACAGTTCCACCCCGTCAGCTGTCCAAGAAAAGAAACCCATCATATTATTTCATAAGTTGGCAACCGGTTGCAAAGACAATCTGCTTCCTGTTTACACCGACACGCACATGCCTTGTGTATGTTAATGGTCATGTGATATGCATTTTCAGGCGTGTTAGTATGGATGAATCGATAAAGTGCTAAACGGTTGTGCAGACAGAGATTGGCGTTCTGAAACATATTTTGGATGTAATGAGTGTTCTGGATGAGGTGGGACATGTTCTCCGTCAGAATAAAGGCTTAGCATTCATTCTCCCTTCCTCCTTCTGCCTCCACTGGGTCTGGACCTTCTTAATTCAGGCTCATCCTGTCAGTACATGGGTGGAGACAGACATCATGGAGGAAGAACTTTCAAATACCCGGGAAAATGAATCCTAAATTTGTTGTTGTAATTTAATTGAGCCAATTCTTTGTGCATCATGTGCAGTGTTAGTCACACATATTGTGAGGGAATTAAAAATTAAATTGCCGTGCTCCTCTCAGCACTTACGGTGTCATTTGTAGGGAGAGCAGCATGTTAGTCAACAAGAATGATGTCCTGAAGTGAGGCTGTAGTTTATGATGCTATTCTCTTCTCTCAGGTAAATAGGAAGCACCTGAGCCTGTGCACGCTGGTGTGAGCCACTGCTGTCTTTCCTCACGTGAACTCTGTAGGTCAGTGCCCGATCTGACCACCATTAGTCTGGTAGAAATCCAAATTTGGAAAGCTAAGCCAGTGTGTCACTGGCACCTCACAGCCTTAACCAAGCATGGCCCAGTCCTGGCCCTGTTCCAGTCAGAGACATATTATTAGACCCTACATTACCCCAGCACCTAGTCTGCACGAGGGACTTACCTCACATAGGCCACAGTAATTAAATGTCCCAGACTCTCAGGCTCTTAATAAAGCCTGACATGACAGCTTGGCCAGTGCATGTCAGAGTGACCCGATAACCTGGAAGCTGCCCTCTGTGTTTATATTCATGCATGTGTGTGGGTGTGTGTGTATGCAGTGTGTTTGCAGGCTGGGGGTCTTGCCATTGGGGGAAGGGGCAGACACCTGTCTCCAGTCCAAAGGGAGGTCACTTTCCAGGGGTATGGGAACGCCTGTGACTCAGCAGCTCTGGTGCAGAGGGCAGTTACATTAGCAATACAAATCACACCACTGGGAAAGGAGCATCTAATCATCTTTTTTTTCCCTGGTGCTGGTGCAGTGGCTTTTACTTTATATTGAAAAGTGAATGTGGACATTGATTCTCAGTGCATAAATTTGGCCATTCAACCTTAAAGCTGTTGCCTCAGAGATTGATTTTATTCCATTTTCGTGCACAGTTTTTGAACGCACCGGGGTCACAGTTGAAGAACAGCAATTCTATCTTCCCATGTAGAAATAGTGCACACTTAACAAATTGGTTTGAAGTGCTCGGCCATTGAGATGGGGACTGCCTGTAGTCATTTGTGCTTCCTAATGTCCACTTTACATGATTCCCTTGTTTTCAAGGGTTGAAGCATTGGGATGGATGGATGGAGGAATGGATGGAGGGATGGATGGAGGGATGGAGGGAGGGATGGAGGGAGGAATGGAGGGATGGAGGGAGGGATGGACAGAAAGCAGTGATTTATGGAGACTTGGGCCGAAACATAAACAGGCAGAATGTGGTGACATCTGTTAAAAAGAGAAACCCTCTAAACAGCTTTTGTGGATTAACCGTAAATGATTAAACCCTGTTAGCATATGGATAAACAAGTTAAGCCCATGCATCACTATGTGCACTGTGCATGTGAGTGGATGTGTGTCAGTGCGCTCCCTGGTACTAAACCCCTGGCACCGTCTCCTCCGATGCAGTTGGTCAGGTAATAGAACCAAATAACAAGGGAAGCATCCGTTTTGTAACACGAACGCCGCATTTAATAATGTGCTTCTCCAAATGTCACCCACCTCGCTCGGTGAATTTCCAGAGTTTCATAATTACACCTTCTCTTGCCTTTGTGAGCGATGTGGGTGGTACCTTTTAATATCGTGTATTCGGAGAGAGTATTCTATCTGTTTTAAAAACAAATAGAAGTAACTGATTAGGCATTGTGGAGCAGCGTTATCTCAGCAGCAGCCGCAGCAGTGCAACGATCTCAGCCTACTGACCTGAATTAGTGGGAATGTGATTGCATATTCACGCTTACAAAAAAAATGAAAAAAAGTTGTGTCAAGGATAATAAGCTGTGAATCAAGAACGCATACTTGATGAGCAATTTGGCTTAATTACTGAATCGTCTTTCTGCTGTGTTTGATCTATTCTGTCTGTGAATTTATAAGTCCACAGATATCTTACAACAATAATTAGTTGAATCACATTAGAGCGTATGATAATAGTGCGGAGGGAGAAAAAAAAAAAAGGTAAACTGGGTCACGAGCTATAAGAGCTGTTTTGACCTATATTCAGAAGCATTGAGTATGTAATGTAGCAACTCTTCCCAAACAGTGTTGAAATATTTATTATGCCACCGGTACGGGCCTGTTCCTCCGTCTCTGTCCTCCTCCCAGTGCGGTTTGAATTTGTCCTTTTTTTGAAGTTCACTGTGCCACAGACAGCGAAAGATAGATTTGGTTGAATGTGAGTGTGTGCCTGCAGTGCCCATTCTAATTCAGCCAGGCTGCCACACCCACAGCTGCTGCCCCGGGGGCCAGTGCGAGAAGCCGCCGGACAGGAGTGCAGCAGGACTGTGGCTACATGGGGCCAGCATGAGAATATAGGTCGCTCAGTCCCTCAGATGAAAGATGCATAGCACTGCCTGTTGGGGTGGAAGCAGGGTGGAGAAGGAGTAAATATAGAGACGCTTCCAACTCCTCGGCATGGGCAGTTTAGATGACCACAGGGAGGGATGGAAAAGGGCATGTGCAGGGTACGTGCAGGAAGGGAGGATGACAGTGGGAGTGGCACGCGAGCCGGGGTAATGCAGGCAATTCAGCCGAGGGAGAGGCATCAAGGGTGGGGTGTGTGCTGTGGGGGGCTCGCGGGAACAGGCGCGCGCCAGTGTTTGTGGAAGCCAGTATCAAATTCTCTGTCTCACTAATGAAGGGGAAATACGAAAAGCAGGCTCTGGTCCTCGGAGCAGCTGCGGCTGGCACACAGTATGGTCCTCTGTTCGCCCTGTGGCTGGTGGTGATCAGGTGGGGAGAGTAAAGATCACACTCGCGGAGCACGTATCCCTTTGTTTTCTTTTTTACGACCTCGAATGGATGTGAGGGCGATGTTGCGTCACTTGCTGTGGCATTATCTGGTTGACTCAATTTGTTTAGTTTGATTTGTGTAATGTTTATTCTACTTTAAAGGAGCAGTTGACATTTCCCTCCAGTGGTGTTGGCCATGTGGATAGTTGGTGTTTAGTTTCCCCTAGTTTCAACAAATCAAATTACATATTTCCCCATCGTGGGACTAATACAGGATTATCTTATCTTGAATGTATTGGATGAGCGGTCTATACTTTTTCTTTAGAAGTACTTTCCACTAAAGAAAGAGTTTCACTGACTGTATTCTGCGGAATGTCCAGAGTAACAAGGACACTATTGTTGCAGTGGATTTTTTTAAAGTATACATTTTCTATTATTTGAGCAGCACAGGTGGAAGCCCAATGCAACTGAGGTGCCTCCACCCCTAAAGCTCTAGTGTGGAGGCAAAGTCTGGGCCATTTACACCACTCTACACTTTTTAAGTGCCTGAAAGGAGAATTTGGGAAAAGCTGTTGGACCTTTTTTGGACCTCAGTGTCCGTCCAAGAAAATAAATCCAAACTATTTATAGGCTATAGAAAATATTTCCTCTTTTCTGAGCTGAACCGGTGCTTTAACTTTTTCAGGGAGTGTTATCACGTAGCAAAAAAGAAGACGTGTGCTGTGCTCAGCGAACAGAAGCTCAATCAATGAGTGTTTGATGTGTGAGAGAAGGTGTAAATGCACCTCAAGCTTTTTCTGTCAGGCTGCAGAGAATTCTCCTGCCTCCCATCTCTTGTCAGTCTCTCTCCTCCAGCCTCAGCCGGCTCCGGTCGAGGTCAACGCCAGGCATGCACTCATGATAAGTGGCTTTTTGTAAAGACAAATGTTTCAAGAGGTGCTTATCAAAAAAAAGTCTGCTTCTAGAGGCAACGGGTAATTTATGTGCATAACAAAAGGGCGAGGCACTGCAATCGCTCAACTACTGTACGTGTAGCGTTTCCTTATTACAACATAATTATGCACATTATTCAATCAAATTAGAATCCTTCCATTGCCCGTTGTCTGTTAGTCCATCCGGTAAAGTTTGAAATGGCCTGTAAATGCAGCGAGCGTGGCTGTAATTCTCCCCTGATAGTTAATCAGTCTGTTGTAGGACCTCATCACGCCAACGTCAGTTTGTCTCAAGAGCAAAACAAAGGGATTTAGCTCAGTTCAGCATCTCCTCAGCCTCACATTAAGCTAATAACAATACTTTAACTTAAAGGCAAAGGGTAATTAGTGAGGAAAAAAAGCTTTTTGTGTTTTTCTATGTTTAACCTTAGCGTTTGAAAGATGCTGCAATTAGACTGAAAATGACACAAATGAATTGACTGAGTGGATTTCTTTTTTCCGACTCTGACAAAGGGAAAAACATTGACTGCAACTCCTGCTTTATTTTCCCAGCTGAGGCCCAATTATGTAGCCAGGGCGACCTGAAGAGATGGAGTGAGAGGAAGAGACGAGTGGAAGCCAGAAGGAACAGAACAATAGGGCAGAGGGGAGAGTGACAGAGAGGGGTGGGGGTGACTTTGTGTCTGAAAAAGAATCAGCCGCTGTGGACAGAGCGGTGACTCGGTGTGGACGTGGGTGTTTTTTTTTAGGTGAGAGGGGCGCAGAGGTACGAGTCCATGGTGAGGGGTTAAGAAAGGGGCTGTCTAGAGACGACTAAATGTGAAGGGTCATCACTGAGAGGGGAGCAGCGCCTGCTGACACAGACAGACAGTCTGTCTCTCCTGCACTAAGGAGTTAAGGGACACACAGAGACTCAGCTGCCCGTCTAGACGACAGTCAGAGATATAAGAGGCAGTCAAGGAGAAGTCATTCCACCCCCCACATCCCGATCCTTCCTCCTAATGCTCACTCAAACAATAGGCCGTCTTTGAGAACCCCTCCTTTATCCTTTTAGAACAAGTGCCATCGAAAGCCAACCGATCAAAAAGTTCAAGTCACCGCGTTTCCAACTCTTCGGCCCAAAAGTTACGTTTAAGTACATTGAGCTAATGAAATTATCAAACTACTTTCACTTAACTTAATAGCACTAATAAACTTTTCTTTTTGCAACACAAAAGAAAATATGTTCCAGGGATGATGCCCCCAAGTGGACGTGGTATTTATGATGAGAGCAACAGAGGAAGTAGGGTGACATTATTAGTCTTCAGAGGGAGGTCAGACCACTGCAGAGCAGGTTTTATTTTGTATTTTATTATTCAAGTCAGTTTTAATTTCTTGGAAGCATGATCATGATTTTCCAAAGAACCTTCCAAAGAAGAGTTTATCTGTTGTCGCTTGCTTCCATTGTGGTTGTGTTCCCGTGTCGTGGCTTTTGCTTTCATTGTTTCCACTAATGCGTTTGTCTGAGACGTCCCGACCACTGTAGCTTTTACGACTAACCCTCAACAAACCTTAACCACACCGTTAACACATCATAAAACCGATTCCTGTACCCAGTGTTATATTTGACAAATTCTGTTCTCTTGCTGATTGAGGTGTCGGATCAGAACACGCCTCTGCGTGTGGATCCACGGGGCACAGACAGATGTCATCCTTTGTTAATCCCATCACAGCGTGAGGTGACAAAAAGACACAATAATAGAGGATGTCACCTATTTTTGCACATATCATCCATCAGTGTCATCTGAGAGCTCATTAATTTGTAATGGTGACAACTTCATTAGCCGAGATGAGGGGGACAAAAACGGAAAAGACGGAAGCCATCGCGTCATCGGCTCTACACGCCGCCGCCGCCGCCGCCGCCGCCATGACGACAGACAAATGGGTCTGTCAGCGAAGTCAAGCTGCCATTTAACCCTTTATCTATACTGTTTGAAAAATGATCAGAACCATTATGTCTCATTACGTCTCATCACGTCTCTGCCCTGTAGCTGTTTACAGGTTGTGACCTGCACCTGCTACTCGGTGGGAGGGTCATTGCCAATCGTCCCAGAATAATTTGGGTCCCTCTCTCTGCACCCATCTGGGATCTGTTAATGCACGATGGTTAAAGACCCGCGGGGTGTGTGTGCACGTGTGTTGTCCGTCTTCCTCTCAGTCAGTGTGTCTCTCTGTTCGTCTTTGTGTAAGCAGGCACGATGCGAAGTGTGTCAGCCAGATAGATGCAGAAGCCCTCAGCGAGGTGAGCCAGTGCAGTGATTGGCCGCTCCCCTGCCGCGTGCTGATAGGTCGCTGTCTCTTTCTGTTCAAACACGGGTCTAATCAGACACTTTAACAGGCTGCCATGTTCAAACATACAACGCTCTGCACCGGGGATCTGGCAAACACAGACTTTTGTTCATGTGTGCGTGCGTGTGTGCGTGCTGAGGGTCAGTGTAATTACTGTTGCTGAGTCGATGGAAGTGTGAGGTGACGATCTGTCTTGCTTGATTTTCTTTCCTGTAGCCTGGTCCTCATTCTGTCACACACCGCCCTGACTCTAATACATGTCTGTCCCTCATTCCTCATTGATGATGAAGTATTTGAATGTGTGTATGTCTGGGTGGTGGGGGTGTTTGGTTTCATAATCAAAAACTCTTCTAAAAACTTCAATACCCTGTGGTGACCAGGTATTATCCAATTACCTCAGGATGTCTTAAATTGAAGCTGTTTTCAAACATGAACTGCGGAAAATATTTGGAAAATGGGGTCTGGACATGTTCTGGAGTTTGCTTTTCACATATGAAGAAGGCAGCAGGAGAGATCAGATGCATTCACTTCAGGAAAATATGAGGACTGTTGTCTTGTTCAAGAGCAACTGACTCAGCCCCCTTTCAGAAAATCTCAGGACAATGTGCGGAGTTCAGTGAAAGCAGCCTGGAAGCAGCTACACACAAGCAGGCCACCGGGGTTAATGTCATCAGTTGCTGATTAGAGGAGATCTGCGATATTTTATCTGGATGAAAAAATCCCATTTGCATTAACATGGTCCCATTGACCTCTTTGCCTCCTTCACTTTTCTCTTAACTGCTTTTTCACCTTCATCCACCTGCTTTCCCCTAGTTTGTGCTTCACTTTGCTCTTTTCTCATTTCCACTCTTGCTCAGCTCAGCTTTTTTTTTTATTTTTATCACGGCCCAAATTCAGAAAATTAGAGGCTGACATTTTTTGGGGGGGGATTCTGTGGGTCACAGCATTCCTGTGGGATGGGCGTCAGTTTCACTATTTATCACGTGACATAACCTTTGCAAAACAAACACATGAATGTAATATCCCGGGACGATGATGAAGAGGATAATACACTTATTGGTCTTTTTTTAAAAACCTCAAAAACCTCACGAAACATACTCGGGCCAAGGAATCATCTCATGTTCGGATCATGGTTAATCACGCGTGAGGCATCGCACACGTCTCAACATGGTGGAAACTCAACACTAAACCCAGTGCAGCTAAGTGCAGTAATATGAGGCCAGATAAAGTGTGTGTGTCTTTGTCTGTTCAAGATAAAAGAAAATCCCAGGGTGAAAGGTATTTCAGGGCAATTCCAAATCAGTCAGGACTTGTGGTGCATCTACACCAAGTACTGCCCTGTGTACTGTGTGCACTGTGATTTAAAGCATGATTAACATTCCATACGCATGTGGAGTATATACTTTATACCCCCCCCCCTTTGAAATCGGAATTTTAACTAGACAGAAATGTACACATGTAAAAATGTCTGTGGCCCACGGCTGTGATGGGCATTTAGTTGGACTTGACTCATTCAACCTCTCTTTAATTTTTCTTGTCTCGGCACCTGAAGCATTTCCTAATTAGGAACATTTACACTCCTGCTAATGTTAATGCTACAGTGTGAAGTGTCACGGCCCTTTTTTTAGCTGAAGTACTTTTCTGTGTGTGCTTGTATTTCAATTTTTAAAGATAAAAAGCATAACCTTGCAATTTCATTAAAGGATCCTGACCTTTTTTTTAAATTATTATTAAAGTTAAAGTCCGGGAACAGTTAGTTGTGTTTTTGCTCAGAGAGCAGTTACTACTACTACTGCTGCACTTCTGTTTTCAGACATGAACTCTGGGAATAGTGTGGAGGTGCAACTGACTCTCATTTGTGTGTGTGTGTGTGTGTGTGTGTGTGTGTGTGTGTTTGTGTCATGGGCCTAAAGCAAAGCAGGCAAAGTCTGGGACTGTTGTTGGGTCTTTGGCTTCCACACACACACATGCATATAGTACACACACACACACACACACACACACACAGACCATGCCTTTGTGTGTTAATCCCTCTGTGCTTGATGGTTCAATTCCACGGAGGGTAATTAGAGATAATCAGAGGGAACCACTGTTCTGCCACAGAGCAAACTGCACTAATTTGTTATCACTGAACTCTTCCCTTTGTCTTCTCCTCAGCTCCCTCCTGCTCCTCTGGTCTTTACCTGTGTGTGGGGCCGTGGCTGCAGGTGGCAGGATATAAATACGAAGAGGGTTTTGGGGACGGCAGAATCCTTGAAGGCGCTTCGAGCGAAGGGTTCAACTCCAAACTTTGTTGTCGAGACTTTCCTGACGTTTTTCTTACTGTGCTCGAAGAAACTAAAAAAAGAAAGTCAATTATAAAACTTCATAAACAAATTATATCCTTGAAAGGATCACACTATGATCATTGAACAATGAAGATTTTCTTTAGGTTTAGACAACAACACAGCTCACTGGCTCACAACCCTGAGGCATGATGGAGGGGAAAATTTAAAAAGGAGTCTTAGGGTGCTCCATTGCATGCAGAAAAAAAAAAATCACAGCGAATCTCTAATAATGTCCTGGGGGCTTAAGATTCACCCAAACTGCACTGAGCCACAGACTGTTCGCTGTTCTTCAATGTTCATTTGTGGGTGGATCGTTTTCTATTCCCTCTATTTCTACTATTTTCTATATGTGGTGACGCAGAAGGAGCTACAGAGACGAAACCAGGCACCTGAAAATCTCCTGACTGAAGCCTTCTAGTTTGCTGGGGTCACCTTTCAGCACCTTATCTTGTCCAAGGAGCTTGTTTTTTCATCCCTGTACTTTTGTTCATTGCTTGGTTTGAATGTCAACAGGATTACGCAATAATATTGAACAGATTACCACAAAACCTGGTGGGACACGGGCCAAATAAAGAAGCCTTTAAAGTTTGAGGTGGATCCAGGAATAATTTTTGTCACTTTCCTGAACGTGAGTTTTTCTTTACAAATTTCCTCCTAATAATTCATTTGGTGTTGATGAAAGAAGCATCAGGCATATTTCGGAGACTGATATCTGGATCTAGCGGATTGAAATGTTACCTCTTTTACACCAACATTAGCAGGTATATGCAGGTTATTTAACCAGTGTTTAAACCCAAGGCGATTGACTTCTTTCCCATTTTTTTTATTAGCTGTTGCACATTGTTCCTCCAAACGGATACTGAGGCGCCGAAGTTCAATGCACATCCTGAAGTCAGAGAAAAGTGAGTGTCACTGTCTATGCTGCTAAAATAAAGACGAAGAAGAAGAATTTAGTGTTATGTTTCCATCAGTCCCGATCGAAGCCTGTTTCTGCTGCAGAGTCATTGGACCCGGGAGTGAAAAGTGATTGTAGCCATTACCATTGCAGACAAAAGCCAGATGTTTGAGGCTATTCGTGCTTTTGACCAGTGGAAAAGGAGCTTAAGTGTCTTTCCAGTTACACCAGTATTACTTCTGATTGGTTTGGTCACCATCATGGGAGATGGGTGTAATAACTGTGGGGTAGTGTGAACTTCCATGTGTCACAGCAGCTTGTAAAAAGCTGCCTCACACCAACACAGCCCTATGCTATTTTCAGTCTAAGCATCCCAACCCATCTCATGAATATCCTCATTAACGGGTGAAGAGAAACCCGTTTATGATTTTCATCTGACTCCCGATGGAGTGGAAGTTTTGAATGACGTGAAAACCTTCCAGGTTAAGAGGAAGGGGGGTAAATGTTGCTGCTTTCTCAGTGTTACTGTCTTTTTATTGGGGCGTATTTGCCCTTGAGCACGGCACGTAAACACAACTGTGAGTTTTATGAATGGTTGCAGTCAAAGATTGTGGTTGTGCTCCCAGCTGAGAATCTGTGTAACGATGCAAGGTTGTAGCCGGGTTGAGCAGTAAAATAACAAGGCAGTCAAAGCAGGGTAAATAGAGGTTAAAAATATCCCCGAGCTCACTTCTCCTCCGTCACAGCCTCGTCTTTTGATGGCGGGATGTGTCATTCCTGTCATTGTTTTTTTCTGGATCCCTTCAGCTATTTCATGAGAATATGTTAATTTCATATTCCAATTAAGAGGAAGTCACTCAGAGGAGGTGAGCTGAGCTTTAGTGGGAATTAATTGGAATTCTTTAATTTTTTTTACCCTGGCTTTTTTCGCTGTTGCGCAAAATTGAGGGGCAACACAGTTAGAACTCTGCGTTCAACCAAATTGGTTTAAATAAGTCCTGCTGCAGGAAAACTGTAAACAAAGCGGAATTCTTACAGAGGAATGCTCCTTCTTCATATTGGCTCATTAGATGCTGTCTGAGGATTCTGTGTCATCCCTCTCTTATTCAAAATATTTGAGATATTCAGCATTCGGCCTCTAAACTGACAAAGAGAACATGTCGGGCAGATGTACGCTGGACTGTGGATATTCTTTAGTGTCAGGTATGTGTTTTTATTTTTGTTTCCATGTGCACATGTGTTGTGCGGGTGTGTGTGTGTGTGTGTGTGCATGGTCGGTCATGCAATGCCATCGGCCATCAATAATATATCAGCTCTACTCTCATGCATTTAACACTTGGTTTCACTTGATTTACTCATCTGGCTCCTCAGCCACGGGGGGGATGAAGTTATCATTAAAACATCTCCTTCCTGCTCCCCTCGCTCAACACATTCACCTTTACAGTGAGAAAACCACAAAAAAAACACCATCGTATGTACAGAAAGAAAATGCATGTGGAGGAACACAAACAACTACCCGCTGACGAATCCTTCACTTCGAAGCATCCGTGAAGCAGAGCACATTACAGCCTGACGCACTGCACAGCTGTGCGTAAAACAAACCACAACTGGAACCAATTTTAATTAAAATGAAAATTAAGAAGTCAATTAAGTATAATTCTGTGACTACCATGCAGATACAGGCGCCTGATGGATATTGATCATCCTCCAAAAGTGGAAATCTGAGTGGAGGTGACAGTGACTGAACTAATGTGAGTTGTTAAGATGGCACAACATCGCAAACTTTACGGCCTCCTGGACGACTTTTTAAATGAGATGTTTAACATATAAGATTAGAAGGCGACTCAGCAGAGTGCATGTTCTAATAGTTCCATTATGAACCACGTTTGAATTCAGCAGATCCCGATTTTTATTTGGATCTGCACCAAATTGCTTATAATCATAGACCATGAATTCTCTGAGAAATCAAGGGAAATGCAAAAAAAAAACTAAAAAACGCCTTGTAGTTTACAGGAGATTTTGTGTAATCCTGCTATTACACAAACAAACATGATGAAAACAACCACAATGAAGCACGATTCTCCACAAATGTTCGGCTGAGTCTGAAAAGCAAGTAACCAGCATGTCGATCCGATCAGGTGCGGTTACGTGTCTGAGTGGAGGAAAGCATTTGTCAGTAAGATAAACTTTGCTTCAAGTGACTCTGACATATGCTCATTGACTCTTGCCAGACCACAAGCAAACTTTGTGGTTGTGAGTTCATGCGCCATTAACACCCTGGGCTCAGCAGCACAAGTGAAACTAAACTAGTCTTTCAACAGATGCCTTGTTTCCCATCTCAGATTACTGCAGGTGCATTGTAACCCTGACACATGCCACACACACACACATCCTTTAAATTCACATCAATGCTTTTTTCTTTGACTACAACACACACTTGCACTTCCTTGTCATCAAGTTGTCATTTTTAAATCCAGAATTCACACAGTTTTTCCTCCAGATGTGTGAACCCCTGCAGACACCAGTTTGATTACAAATTGTTGTACGTATTCAGTGGTGGAAAATTGTCGGTCATGACTCCACTCACATGACCCCCTTCCCAGAGAAAACAACTTGCATTAGCCTGGAGAATCACTTACAAGCATCACTGACCCTATTGTCTTTGCTATCAGCCGTTATAATGTTAATTTCTGCATTTTACAATGATACGACTGAGTAATTATGGTTAATTTAGTTCAAAATGCAGTTTTAAGTGTCAGGCCCAAGTCACAACAGACATAAAAGGACAGAAAGTGGGAATCAGGAGAGAAAACAGATGATTGAAAGAGCAGAGGAGAAAACATGATTGGGGAAAAACAGAGGAGAAAAGAAATAGATGGATTCTGAAAGGTGGAATAGGTGGAGGAGGCCGTTTTATGTGCAGCAGCATTAATCTCTGTCAGTCTGCTGGTCAATATTGTCTTCGGTCTCGACCATTGGATGTCACTGTACATGATTGATAAGGCAATAACCTGTTTGCCCAGGTGGCTTTAAGCAGTGGTATTCTCTGCAATATTGAATAAACAGCAGAAAATCCACTCTTCTCTGCAACAGTGTATGCATGTGTGCATGTGTGCGTGTGTGTGTGTGTGTGTGTGTGCACATACACGTATACACTACTCAGGGATACATCAGTGGTGGTAGCATGGCTGCAGGGTGGCGCTGAAAAATAAAAAGGTTCTTCAGGTAGATAAGTTCAAGCACCTGTCCAGCTGAAGTGCCCTTGAGCAAGATGCTGAAGCCACGTAATTCAACTCCTTTTTCAGTTCAATCTGCACTGACACTCACTTTTCTATAGGGCTGGAATGTTGTCTGTGGACGGTTGGCAGGAAAACACCCGGACACGTTGCAGCGTCTCTTCTTTAGACTGTTAGAATAAACCAGGAACCTACGGTAGCACATTAACACAGGAATTTGTCTTCATGTTCCCCATCAATGTACTTGTGTCACCATAGGATCCCTCTCACACACAGACCCACTAAAGCTGGAGACAATCCTTGATTCTTGTATCTGTGAGGGACAGTGCTAACTACTGAGCCACACAGCCTCTGGACATTTCTCCTCATTTTAATCAGAATCTCTAAAGCCACGATCCAGGAGGGGGTAGTCGCTTTGATTGAGAGTGACCCTCTATACTCTGAGTGACCCGAGCCCGGATCATGGTCCAAGGTCGAGGCTGAGGGCATAAGATATAAGATGTAGTGCCGCCCTCGAGGCCCTCAGCCCTCAGCGGTGTCACTTTGACTTTGCCTCTCGCAGTCCCCACCCACCTCAGGGCCACTGGCGTCTGCAGCTCTCAGTTGGTCAGGTTAATGGCCAACACACACACACACACACACACACACACACACACACACACACACACACACACACACACACACACGCACACAGTGTAAATAGATTTGATTTACTACTGACCTGCTTCCAGTTTGCTACAGGAAACTACCATCTTCTCAGTATATGATACATTGCGCTATTAGCTTGTCTCTTTTCTGAAATATGTTAGGGCGAAGCTCAGTTCAGCATCTTTGTGACTCAGGACATTTATCGTACATTTCTGTTGTCAAACAACAACTTGACTAAAAAATAAAATGATCAATATTCTTCACGATGACTGAATTTAATTTCTTTCTCTCAAACCTTTCTAGTTGACACCATGATGAAGGCAAATATAAAAGGGCATTACTTTAGAATAAATTACATTATGATGAAATCTATGTTGGTGCAACACTGTCACATAAAATGAGACCAACAGTAAAATATTTTATCCAAAAGTCAACTCTATTTGTTGTGATAGATTAAGATTAAGATTTCTTTTGTTTATTTAAATACTTCTGACTATTTGATTTTTCATGACATCCTTTAAATCGATATATTAAAGATTGTAACATCTACAGCTCTTAAATCTTGTCGGTGTTTGTTTTATAGTTAAATTGTCAATGGCTTAAAATTCCAGTCTGTAAAAAAACACCAGAAATTACCTTTGAATTAAAGTGAAAGTGAACCTTCAACAAAAGAGACTGTTGCTGCAAAGGACTTGTTGAGTTATAATACGTTACACACACACACACTATAAAGTCAAATACATCCTTAATCAGGCTATTAATGTTTTATGACACTTTTATTTCACAATCAGAGACTTTAAATATGCTAATGTAATTTTATAAAACCAAACTTTCATCATGACAATGGCAGACTGGGAGGCTGTGCTGAACCATCTCCCATTATATATTTCACACTGTGTATTAAAGGAGATCTATTGCTGGAAACCTACCATGCATTAATTATACAAGCCCCAGTTTCCAATGCTCTACATTATTGATTTTTTTTACCTTCTTAGCCATTTCCCATTCAAGCTAATTAAAAATGTTGTATGACTTCTCCTCTTGCGCTGAGAAAGGAAGCGAGTGCTCAGCTGCATGATGCTGATGTAAATGTAATGAAGATGTAATAAAACTGTCATGGAGTGGAAGAGGCCTCGCCATACAAAACTACAATCTACCTGTCCTCTCATTCACACGCATCCTCTGCCTCGCAATAAACTGCAATGTGCAACCAGAGAGTACTGTAATGAGATACAGAGCACCAGACACCTTTATTACAGATATGTAATGAGACATTGAAAAAGACAGAGCAATGCCCAGAGAGGAAGAGTTGTGGTGGAGGATCCAAACACCAGGCTGTCGGCGGTCGGACGCCGTTGAGCCACCGTTGAGTGTCTGCGGATGACAATTACCTGCAGTTTTTTCAGTGGGCACCAGCTTTGTTGTGCGTTTGTTTGCCCTTATCAGCGACGGCTCTGCCGACTCAGCAGCTTTAATTGGCAGCGGAGGCAGATAGTGACAGAAACCAGGAGATAATTGTTCCCGATCTTCAGCAAGTGAGAGGGTTCCAAAGTCAGAGTGAAGCAAAGCAAAGCGACATTCTGAGATGCCTCAAACAGATCTTCAGTGCAATAACAAGATATCTTAGTTATCCTTAAGTAGCTTTAGTGTCATCACGTGAGCTGCTTTCAGTCGTGCACGTGAGTGTGTACATTTTCTTGAAAGGTTCTAGAGGGGCTGTATATGAGAACGCAAATGTCAGAGTCAGTGAGAATTACAGCAGAACAATCGAAGGGGGTGTGTTGATGGCGTTTCTAACACGTGATGGATGAGAAACCGGAAGGAAACAAATATCTCAGCATGACAAAGAGGGGCCACACACGTAGTAGAGGTTGAAGATGTAAACTTGGAAAGACGAGATTCAAGAGGTTATGGAGATACAGGCAGATGTAAGTCCAAACAACGTTTTCTGGAGTTCATGTCTGTAAACAGTATTTATCTGTCAGCCCTTCTCGGTGTTATCTCTCTAAAGTCAGTTTGGTGTGTCAGGGCCCTAAGCCGGTGGTTGAGAAGGCACAACAAGTACAACAAGAACGACAGCAGAGTGTACTGATAAGATCCACAGGTAAATCATTTAGTATACGTGTGTGTATCTGACTGTACAGTGTTACAGTCATTATCTCATGCACATATGTCTGCCTTCTAGCAGTTGCCTTGGGCAAAGAAATAGATTTTTGTTCCCACCTCTGAGAGGATCTGCCTAAATGAGAGACACAGTATGTCGGAGCTGCTCGGGTATTGTCAAAAGAATATATCAGAAGATGTATTTAGTGAATGTTATTCTCCTTAAAAAGAAGAAAAACCTTGAAGCTGGTATTTTTATCATATGAAAGATGGAGTAGAATAGACACTCTAACCTCGTCTTTAAGTTGATGAGAAGGGGGAGGACATATGAAACTGTTTTCTTTGTGCAGCTAGGACTGAGCATGGCTTGTAGAGAAAGACCCTGTTGTTATAGCCAGAGACCCCAGTTACTGTGCTTTGGAGAAGAAGCAGTTCATTTTGGAGCCTAATTCAGGATCCTCATTAGGATTCTGCCATGTATTAAAACAAGCATTAATCTAAATGAAGTTGTGCTTGTTTACAATTTGCATTGTAAATTAATTCAAATTTTCTGTTTGCATGAATATGTGCAGCCTTTTCCCTTTTCTGCCAAAAGAGGACACGTTTGGCTCCCTGGCCTAAAACCTATTTAGGCTTCATCTCCAGTTGTGGGACCGTGTGGTTGTGGGTTCTCTTTCCATAAAATGAAAGCCAAATGTAAAGTGGCACGATGGAGGAGGAAAAACTAGTCTTGGCCGAGTGAACCGGGAAATAAATACACCGTTTTTTTTAAATAGATCCTCTCGACGACTTTTCAGAATGGTTAGAAGAATGCATACTACAGGCAGCTGCAGCCTGGAGCTGTAGAGAAGCTCTGGGTGACTTGAGTGCTTTGAGTGTGCAAGAGAGTATAGAAAATGGACCAAGTACTTCCTTAAGGTTTGAAGACCTTCAGCATTATGATTACAAAGTACAAATGAAGGAAGAAAATGAATAACGTACGACTGTGTGTCATCCAAGGTTCACACCCCATTACGCCTCGAAGCAGCAGTTCACAAACCAATAGGTGATGTTATGGTGGGTTCTCACCTGGTGCATAGCTCTGCCAAGGCCGAACAATCCTGCACATGCTTGTCAGGAAGTGGACTTATAACCTAAATTATGTATTTGCTACAGTAAAAGAAAGTGTCAAATATTCCTGGATGTTACCCTTAAAAAATTGAATGGGTTCTTTTCAGGTTTATTCCCCATCCGTCCACTTAGTTTGTTGGAAATCAGTTCAGGTTTGTTTTTTGTGTTCTCCTGCTCATAAATAAACCAACAAACAGACCCAGGTGTAAACATAACCACCTTGATGGAGATAATAATTATTATATTACCATGGTTTATGTCTCTCCATATGCTCAATTGCACTCAACAATGTCGCCCAGGTTCTACAAGTTGCCATTGTGTGCTCGTGTCTATTTATGAAGTCTAAATGAATATACAAGCTTTTTGAGGGGTGCAGTGCTTTTACGTGCTTTTACCTCTAGATGTGTCCATTTCTTGAATATTCGAAGCGAGTGCGTTGTGCAGCTCTACAGTCTCCAAACTCACAAAGAAAAATACTTTTATCTAATAACTTCCGCTGATATCAGTGTTGTTATGAAGCTGGAAAGGGATACGCATTTCGACAGCACCAAATATAGATCTAACCAACGCTGCTTTCTTCTCTCCTAAATTTGTTGTACGTTATTTATGTTTCACGTCTTTGCCCCAAGCCTGTTATTCTTCAATTTTTGGCCTATACATAATGGATGCTGTGTGAGCGAGTCGAGGTGGAGTTTGGCTGAGGGGCTTGCGGGCATTGCAGCGTGATAGAGTAAGAAATGGGAGAGAGAGAGAGAGAGAGAGACGGAGAGCGGCGGACTGACCGGGGAAGCTGAGCCAAGTCTTGGCAGCTGAGGTAAAAAGAGAGATTATTTGCCTCAGTGAAAAGGAGAAGAAATCGTGGGAGACAGTAGCTAAACCTCTGTTTGTGACCTCTGTCTGGCACCGAATGAACACTGTGCTATACATCTAAACTGTATAGAAAGATTAAGGGAAGGAAAGAGTCTACGTGTGAGCATCGATGCTTAACAAACATGTCCACAGTTCTAGTTAATAACCATTATTTGTTTTCTTTTCCCCACTGGGACATAATGTGATTTCATGATGGAGAGAAGCATCGTCTAGACTCATCATTTGAATAAATCATAGAAATCCAGCCCAAGAACACATATTATCGGACTAATTGACCAACACACACACATTGTATTCGACTCAGTATCACAGAACAAGAGATCCGACAAGTTACAAGTTTACAGGTTCACAGTTGATATATAAGTGTGGGACCATCCTCATTCTCACATTGCATGAGGACTGCTCCCCATTCACTTAAACCATTATGTTAGCAGGGTCATGTGATGTGCGATAGTTGTGACAGAGGATAAAAAACCAGGCCCATAGTGTGGCACAGAATGCATACCACTGCCACCCCCCCTCCCCCCCCCCCACCCCCCCAAGATACCGGTGAGATGATGAAATGAAGACTGGAGGTTTTTTGTGATGCCAAGAAATTGAACTTCAATATTTTACCAGCTGATCATTTGTTAAAATTTACTCTGAAAATCCAAACAATGTTTTAATGAGGAGTAAGGAGCCCTCGGCTGACACTGCATGATGCAGGCCGACCAACTGAGTGTCTTTTGCTCCGAGTCATCCCTCTTCCAGCTATCGATCTAGGTTAAGACTAAGGCTGATAGCTGAGCTACAACCAGCTTTGGCTCTAATTCCTGGTGTTCCCGCTGCTGACAGGCCCAGACCTGCATCATTACAACAGCACTAAGCATTGGCAGTCAGGCCGCACTCCTCCTCTCTCTCTCCCCCCATGATAAACTACTGACGGGATGGATAGGTTTTTCAGCATACATCAGCTCCAAAAAGCACATCAATTATTCAGCCTCACAGTGGCCTATTGTAATTACTCGGCATTGATACGTTGCCAGCCATCCCAAACCGTAAGTCAATGAAATAAGCAACGAGATGCACCGCCAATCGCAACCTGATTAGGTTGTCCTTGTGGCCGGCAGGACACTAATGCGCCGAGACGAAGCCCATGTGAAAGACAAGAAAAATAAAGAAACAAGCGTGATTCAGGGCCGCATGACAACTTCCATACGTGTAATGCCGGTCCAACCGATGTGAATGCTGCTTCTAGATTCTTGACGTTTATTTTCGAATGCAATCATCTGTGACTTGCCCGGGCATCCCAATGAAACGCATCCAGAGTGTCAGTGAAAGTGAAGTGGTCAAAGCATCAACAGGCAGACAGACTGGTGGAGCGACATGTACACGGAAACACAGACAAACTGACAAAAGCACACCTCAGAGTTCAGAGAGCTGATCGACGTCTTCCTGTTTACATTTCACATGACTCTCTCCCTGCCTTCACTTTCACAAAGCCCCAGCAATCGCCGCGGAATATAGATTGGTTGCTCGTCAGTCTGCGCACGAGCTCGTCATAAGAGATAGCAAACAGGCGGTGAGGAGTGAAGAGGCAGAGAGAGGGAGAGAGAGAGAGAGAGAAAAGAGTAGTACAGTGACCAGACTCACCTTTTTAGTTTTATCGGACAAGCAAATGTTCAGTCACTAGAGAAGGCAAAGAGAAGAAAGAGAGAAAGGTGACTTACTATTGAGTGCAGGGGTGACGGCCGGCGAAGGGAACTTGCTCCAGAGCGTCTCTGTGAACCTGATTGAGTCGTAGCGGCGTCCACTGACAGGAACGGAGAGAACGAATCACAGAGGGGGGGCGAAAAAAAGAGGAGAAAGAGAAGGAGAGCAGTGAGAAGAGGAGATGAAGGGGGAGACTGGAAGCTTTTCTCAGAGTGCTGGCTTTGCTTTGTAGTGTACACTGTGTGTGTGTGTGTGTGTAGTGTGTGTGTGTGTGTGTGTGTGTGTGTGTGTGTGTGTCAGTGTGTGTGTGTGTCAGTGTGTGTGTGTGTGTGTGTGTGTGTCAGTGTGTGTGTGTGTGTGTGTGTGTGTGTCAGTGTGTGTGTGTGTTTGCATGCTTTTTGTTCAGAGATATTTCTTGGAAGGGCTCTGTGGAGATTCACTTGCTCCTGAACCTCATGTTAACTCAACTCAATGCTTGCATTTCCACCACATGCATGAGCCCACGCACGCACACACACACACACACACACACACACACACACACACACACACACACACACACACACACACACACAGACCAGTCTTTCCAAGTTACCATATCACACAGCTGGAGTGTTGAGCGCCACTCAGATAATACCATATTCGCTTTGGCTTTTCTTCCTCTTTCCCTAAATACTGATTCACAGGCAAATAATGAAAGCATCTCTGCCCAGAGCAGGCAGGGGAGTTTCAGTGTTTTGACGAGATAAGGAATTGAGGCTCCATTCATACCAGAAGCACACTGAGACAAATTGATCCCCTCATTCTCTCGGTCAGTTGTTTGTAAGTGAGAGTAATGCTGAGAGCTGTCGGTTCCCTGTGTGAAGATACACCCACTGATATTCAACATTATTATTATTATTATTATTATTAAAGCTTATTTCTTGGGTTGTTGTTTTTTTCTCTTGTTCTATTTGAGTCAGTTGGAGTCAACGTGTGCATCCTGCCCTTCTGACAAATCCAAATCCGTGGAGGAGCTTTTTTGCAGCATGCAATTAGCCGTCATTGTCGTCGAGAATGAGGAAGCCGCGGAAATAAGGAGCATAATGATGGCAGGTGTGGAATTAGCATTGTCTTGTTGTTTGCACAATGCTGCCGTGGACGCTCTCTCAGAACAATCCTCTGTCAAGTTTTTGGAGCACATTTTTCACTTCCCAATGACAGAGAGTTTCAGACAAAGATGTCAGCTGTGGCGGCTGCTCGGCACGAACGCCAGCGAGCAGGAGTGGATTTTGCCGACTGGCTGGATGCTGTAGCCTCCGTGCTCTCCTGCATGGCCCCGTGACAGATTGTCAGAATCACCTTGTTTTTTTAGTTTTTTTTCAGCTCCCGAAGAAACGCTGACTGTAACCTTACATGTCAGTGCCTTAAATTAGCTCACTTCTGCTCGCTCACTTTTTCCCCTCTCCTCCTTCCACCGAGCGTCTTTGTAGGTAACTCCATCCTGCCACACCCACAGCAACCCAGTTTTATAAAAAACTGAATCCAACAGCTCTGACATTAACATCTTTCCCTTTTCTTTTTTTTTTTGTCTTCACCAACTCTCCGTCTGGGCTGTGGTCCACTAAAGCATGGACACTGTCCTGCAACAAGACGAATATTTCCCCCTGGGGTTTTGAGATTTATTGCCTGTAGCATTTATGGAGCGGTCCCAGTTGGAGATGAAGGCACATGTGCACACAAACACACATAAAGGGGTTAGAAATGCTAATTCAGACACACAGGCTGGGGGTGTAAATCCACTCCTTATTGTGAATTCAGCACGTCGGCTGCATTGTGCAGTGGTGAGCCCCTTTATTCAATTGAGCTGCCATCCATCCTGGCCGTGGCACTGAGCAGGCACGTACAGGGAGCTCCCACAGGAACCATAGACTGGCTCGAACACACAGGGGCTGTTTGCATACACATCAACCGACACTGTGGAGTGACAAAGACCGATTAGGAGAATAATGGCCTGATACAACTCTCTGTAGGGTCATTACGATCAGCTGAGGTGGGCCAAAATATCACTTTTAGGACGGTAGGGGAGGGAGGGGGCTGTTTGTGTGCATGAGTCTGTCTGAAGTGCATTTGACTATGTTTTGTGCACCACTACTCAAAGACTGGAGTGTTATCAATCCCCACTGGTTTTTAAAATGAAGTGAAAAAAGGTATTTTGGCTCAAGCAGAGGGCTCCGTGAGAACAACACATTAAAACGCTTTCAGATCTGACGAACGTTTGTGCCTTTCAAAGACTTTTCAAAGTGTTTAAGTGAATAGGAAACCTCTTACTTGGTGCATTATTAAAAAAGGTATTAAAAATGGCCTGTCACAGTAACACATTTTGTTTATTGCGACTAGTGATGACAAAAGTGAATGTAAACTCCACAGAGGAGACGAGACGAGGAAGCGACTTGCTAAAATACAGACAGACCAGTTAACTGTTTGGCTCATCGGTGCGACCAAGTAATATTTTTATTCGCACTGTGCGGAGCCTGGATTAAGATTGTTTCCCTTGTTAAAATTCATTTTTTTATAGATTGATCAAATGTCCATCCATCCATTATCTCTACTGCTTATCCTTTGAGGGTCGCAAAGGGGGCTGGTGCCAATCCCAGCTGACATTGGGTGAGATGCGGTGCACGCCGTGGACAGGTCAGCACACCAATTTAGAGTCCCCAGTCAACTTCAACACAATCTCCATGTTTTTGGACCGTGGGAGGGAGCCTGACTACACAAAGAAAACCCACACGTACACGAGGAGGCCCCAGCTGAACTGTGATCTGAACCTGACCCTTCTCGCTGTGAGGCGACAGTTGTGTGTTGTAAAATCTGAACCTAGAGTACAGGCAACTGGTATCTGTAGGGATTAAAGATATAATCTGCAGAGAAAAAGCACAATATTCATAGTTTATATCAGTATTAAATGGAACCACTCATGTAAAGTTCTTCAACATTGTTCTGCACAACAGCACCAGAGAAAACATACATGTTTGCTAACCATTGCTGCTGTTTAAAACATTGTGTCGTATCTCGTTGCATCAGCCAGGAGGAAGCCTGCACTGTCCCAAATCCCCATTAAGCCTGTGAGAGAGATGGCACATCAACAGCGTCCACCCTCTCATCTGCCCACTGATGGATGGTGAGACCCATAAGTGTGATGATTGGTGTGAGGAGCACACGAGTGTAGAGAGCAGATGAGAGGTGTTTAGCCCGCAAAGGTGGGCCGTGGCAGAGCGGCAGCAAGGTGAGCTATGGTCTCTGGCCTCGGTTATTATCATGCTGAGTTATAGGCCTCCGCCTCCCCCACCAATCTGCACACATTACAATGCCAAGCCATGACACACAATCCCTCCTTATGCTCTACCTCTGCGATCTGCATGCTCTCGCTCCCTCACTCGTTTTGTCCTGTCGCTCACTCTCTTTAATTGATGTCTGCACACGTTGGCCATTTTTTATTTCCAGTTGTAGATAACTTGTGTTGTTATTCGTCCTCACAACAAACTGTGGTTTCTCCTGCAGTGCAACTTAACATAGAACATAACAAAGAGCTGTGAAGGTGTGTGTGGTGCATATGACCACTGGTGATTAAGATGCTGTGTACACACCCGAATGTAAACACAGTTAAAAGTAGCCATGGGTGGCATCATCAATAATTAACACTAAGCAGATTAAAAACAGCAGACAGAGTGAAACAGTGGGCAGCATTGTAGTATCCTGTGATAGTTCCTTTGAATAATTAGGGAATATATAGTCAACATATAATATATACATAGTGTGTTGTCACTGTAAAACCTGCAAGAATGTAAATACAAGTATACATTATTAATTTAGTTGTAAAATAGCGATATTTATGATTGTATAAACATTGGGCGTTTTGTTAAATGTTACCTGGGGGGCTGGAGCTGATTGGTCGGGGCTGGTGGTGTGAGGGACGACGGCCCTGCAGTACAGAACTAAATGTAATGCAGCTTCTACAGTTATACTCAACCTTGGCATGTCCAATATCTAACCATACAAAATTCAACATTCACGTTCAACCTGAAACACATTTTCCTCAACAGACTTCGTTCTAATTCTCTTTTTTCATTTACCCTGTAACTGAGACTTAGATCCTCTTCGTCCCCGCAGCGTTTCCTTGTGTTGGAAAATTTCTGTCGATCACAAAAATAATTAGTCACTGAAACCAAAGGAAGGGAAAAAATATCTGCACCGAAATGACATCAGCAGTTTGAGACAAACACAAGACAGCAGTTCTCACGAGTAACACAGGCCCGTCTGTACCAGAACAAGGAAGCCATTACCATATATAACAGAGTTACCATGTGCGAGTGGCAGCGAGGCATCATTGCTCATGTGACATTGATGTGCTGCTGCCTGCCGGTGCAGAATGCTGACATGCAGTGACTGGCAGAAGTCTGACAGGAGGAGCCCTGCTGTCTGTTACCCTCACCCCCCCGCTGCGGAGGCCTGCCTGCACCCGGGGTGGGTGTGTGTGTGTGTGGGGGTGGGGGGTGGGGGGGGTACGAGGTGTGGGCAAGAGAGAGGGGGGGGGGGGTGATTAAGTTAGAGTAAATGGAACATCAGGCCATATCCATCTTCTCCGTTTCCTTATGAATACGTAAAGCTGACAGGTCAAGTCGGCATCAATGCTGACTCTCGTCCCCCTGGAATACTGAGGAAGAGGAGGATCGCTCCCCTGTGATGCTTTTATCCAGTAATGGAGGATCTCTGTGGCATGTTATAGATACTTGTGATGTGTGTGTGTTTGAGTGCACGACAGTAGTGGGTTTCCTTTGCGGCTCCTGCCTCTGTTTGGATGGGAAAGCCTTACAATCATTTCCAGCACCGAGGGGATTATGATTTCACCCCTTTCCATTTATTTCTTTACTGGTTGGTTGGTTTGTTTGTCAGCAGGTTTTTCGCAAAATCTACTAAAACCGATTTCCATTGAAGTTTGTGGACGGATGACGAAGAAGCCAAAGTGCTTTTCATTGTGGGAACTGTTGGGTTTCTCTATAATTATCTTGACCATCTATGTAAAGTGCCTTGAGATGATGTATATTGTGATTTAGTGCTATATAAGCGGTTTCTCAATCAAAACAGTAACAAAAGACCTAGTTTGATGACGTTGTTACATATTCTATCTTTAACATTGCAAGATGTTTTGGGGGATTTCTACCAATTTCCCAGGGAATAATTCATGGATCTTGTTAAAAGAATTCCAGCACATTTTGGAAACTGTGCGTGTGTGTGAGCGATTTTGTGCAGCGTGATTTAATTTAAAGAGCCTGTTTAACGAATCTTTGCCTGAAAACGACTTGTCTTCTTGATAACGTGTCAGAGGAGAAAACAAATGGAGTCTTCAACATTTCTTTGTCATTTCTGAGAGAGGGTGGTGGTGGTGGTGGTGGTGGTGGGGGGATTTGGTTGGGGTTTCTCTGTTTTTGTTCTCGGCTCAGATGTGGAGTGGAGACTTGAAAGCCTGGATATTATGATGCTCGTGCCAAAACCACTCCCTTCCACTTGCTTCCCACTGCCGTGCTTCCCTCTGCTGTGTGTCTTTGAGTGAAGCACTGGCACAGTATCAGTGACGGAGCGTACCTCACCACAAGAGCTTTTGATGGGCCAAGACGAGAATAAAACCATTTGGTTCAAATTTGTTACTGCACACACACACACACACACACACACACACACACACACACACACACACACACACACACACACTCTCACACACAGAGTCCCAGTGTGCTGGATTAAACGGAGAGAGGTCAAGTAGGGAACATTTTTCATTGTTTTTGTCACTGTGCCTTCTCACTCATCATCCCTCCTCTGTGGCCGTTGTGTCGTTTTCAACTTCCCAGCTTGGAAACTTACTGCAGATTAAATATTAAAAATTTAAATAACAAAATTCTATCTACATCTTAAAACCACTTAATATACTAAAAGTTTCTTTTGACCGCATGATGATAACTGTTTTGTTTAGACATTTTTATCGGCTTCTGCTTTCAGTGAATCATTGAGGATGATTTGTTTATTTTTTTATTCCACTTAACGTATTTGAAATAAGCCTCAAAATATTATCAAATTAACTGCCCACTAATTACTAAACTGGATGATGTGAATATTCATAATAATCTTTCCAGAACCAAAAATCTGCAATTAAATGAGACATGAATCATTGAAGCCTGTTCTCACCAAGTGATGAATAAACAACATGTAATTTTCCTTAAATCATTTTGTGCGATAATTGCTTTGCGGTTTTTGCTTTTCATCGCTTCTCTACTGACTAACCTCGAACCTCAAGCCTTTGTATAGTCGGGACTAGCTTTCTGTTCTAAATCATTGAATGACACGAGTGCCTGTAGTGTGTGACATGGGAAAAGTTTCAAATACACTGACATGAAATGCAGAATGTCCCTGAAAGTGGCTGTTGCAATTTAACCCCGGTCCCTCGATAACACAGCTCTACTTGATTCTTACAAAATGTTCAGCTGTAATTCATGTCCCTCATTCTTGAAATTCAGTAATATTTTTGAAATATTGACTTGTTTACTTCTTAGCCACAGTTGTATTATATTTTAATGTTATATTTCCCTCAAAATCTATCCTGTATTTGCGGATCCGTCCCCTCTGGTCATCGTGGTGTCACCGTCTCATCAAGCTAATGGAAATGTTGTGGTTAATACAGTGGCCTTTGAGACCATCAATCCTCCCATACAAGCGCCGAGCTCCAAGGTAATAACAGGGGGATCAGGAGCTGCCTTGTAAAAGTTAGCTCAATATAAACCGTGTCAGAATCGAGCCTGCGACGTCTGCTGTCCCCTTCTCTTTCCTGTGGAGGTCAAACAACATATTTCATTATTTCCCTCTCATCCTTTAATCTTCTCCTACCTGGTGTTCTTCGCACTGGGTAGACGAGTAGACACACACACACACACACACACACACACACACACACACACACACGAATGGTCAACAGAAGTTTTCAGGTCATAAATACTGACGTCTAAGTGTGAGAGAGTGTTTGTGTGACTCCTTGTGGAGAGAGAGCAGGATGAGGGACAGAACATTCAGAGTAGAGGACAGATGTGGGGATCAATGTGTGTGTGTGTGTGTGTGTGTGTGTGTGTGTGTGTGTGTGTGCATGCATGACTTTTGGCAACATTGTCATCTTTATCCCTTGTCAGGGACTGAGCTTAGGTTTACACCAGGATTACAGCCACAAGACCAATTATTACCTGCGAGACCGAAGGAGACGCACAATGTCAGAGCTTGGATCAACAACAGAAACGATGTGACAAGCATGTAGTAACTCGTGGCCTCAGCGGGTCAGCATATGGTTAAAGTGATGGTGAGCTTGCAGCGTGTCAGGTGGTATTAGCCGAGATTTGCCACTTTGATGCGTAATAGTCAGCTCCATCATACCTGTCAGCGTCTGAGACACCTGCCAATCATGATCAAATCCTCCCACATGATTGTGTCTATGTATGTGTGGGTTTTGCACAGGTGGCGTCAACCCCTCCGCGTTCCCTGCTGACAGTGTTATTCCTGTGTTGTGCTCGACTCTGACACCTCCTGAAACGTAAATGGGGTGGTAAGAAAGTGGTTGGTGGAGAATACAAGTAGATGTCAGTGGGAGGGAGCCTCTTTTAAATTCCATTGTTCCGGCTGCCTGGACTCAAGGGTAATGTATGCAGAACCATGGCCAGCCTGGACACATGCAGGGAGCGGGGGTCATCTCTACGCCGGCATATCCAACCGCACATTAAGCTTTTCTCTGTCAGACGGAGGCAGCATTATTCGCTAAGTGTATTCATCCTGTGTTCCCAGCGTCTCATCCGAGCAATCAGCTAATCACCGCTAATCAAGTAATCAAGACTTTGCATGTATTAATTAGGCAATTGCATATCATGAAATACATGGAAAAACCAAGCACAACAGAGTTCCCAGTGTTATCTCTTTATATGGGCCCCCGGTTTCATGTGTGGCTCCCCCTCCCAACAGAGGAATAAATGAATGTGTGCCATGACTAATCTGTGCAGATGATAACACACTTTCTGAGGCTGTGTCACTGACAAGAAATGGCCAGATGGATTTTGTAGGGATTTCTAGCTTGTACCTATTATCTCGGAAATTAAATGGCACCTGTCGTTTTGGGTGAACTTCCACAAAACCCGCAGAGGAAGTCTTCAAATCCTCAAAACACAATGTTTTCTGTTACTAATTTGTTCCAGCTACTCATTTTCTAAATAATATTTGGACAGCTGAGATCGCAAAAAGTTACTATTTTAATGTGATTTTTGTTCTAATAATCCATGAGCCAGTAAGACATGTTTACCCACTGGGCTTGAGGGAGTCTCTGCGCACCCTGCAGCTCGCTACAGCCCCAAGATTGATGACCAGCAGTGGACACACTATCCTAAGGGTAATGTGGCCACACACAGAAACATTAGTTCCATTGTTTACAGGTACTATAGATTCGGGGCAATAAGGCTTCACTAATTGCCAGTGTGTGTGTGAGTGTGTGTAGATGGAGTCAGGTAGTCGAGCTCTTGCACTGAGTCCTGCGTAGCTGCGAGGGCTGGAGGCAGAGACAGTAATGATTATGGAATTACCATGGCAGATATTGTGATGGCTGGCCTAATGATTTCATGTTACCGTAATTAGCATTACAAGAATGACTGGTGACACGGGGGCGAGAGGATGGTGAATCGAGGGAGGAGAGAGAGAGAGAGAGAGAGAGAGAGAGAGATGGACGCAAGCGCATGAGTGTGAGCGTCAGATGAAGACGGGAGGGAAGGAAGGAGAGTGAGTCGGAGAAGGAGGTGGAGAGCACAGGAGAAAAAATGGATGGAGACAGTGATGGGGGGAGGGGGAGGAAAAGTGTGGGAGGACGTTCATTAACTCAATGAGGATGAATTGTTAGCATGACTGTGGGATGGTGAGCTTCCTCAGCTTCAATTTCAGAGATGCTCATCTCGCACAGGGAAGCACGTCAACCCCCTCACAGGCTGTCGGCGGCGAATCCTGCAGATGAACAGCGGCTAATCAACATTTTTCTATCTCTGGCAACTACGTTACTCATGAATGTTACATCCGGGCAGAATGAATGTTCCTCTGAAACTACACATAGATCCATAGATAAATGATCATTAACTGACCTAAAAAAGGAAAATATTAAATAATGATGATAATAATAATATGATAATATGATGTATTGTTTTATTGTAACTGGGGTGATGTAACATCTAGATGAGAGCAGATATCTCCACCAAAGCCCTTAAATTGAATCAAGCCGCACCAAATTAGACAAACTTATAGATATATGTCCTCTTAATATGCCTGATGTGTTTCAGCAAAATCCATGAATTATTCCCAGGGAAATTGGTGAAAGTATATTTCCAAAAATCCAGATGTTTGAGAAAGTAAAAAAGTCCTTTGTCCAGATCTGCAGCAAGATTTAATGTCTTTCTTTCTGTCTTTCTTGGCCCATGTCCCATCCTTCCACCAAGTTTTGTAGGAATCTATTTGTGCGTATCTTGGTGGAGGTAATAATGGTAAATCATACAAGTAGAAGAAATAAAGTCAACGAGTCAGATCGGGTCGTGACACATGAAAACAATCTTCCTCCACCTGCATCAGTAGAAGCTAACAATCATTCAAACATTTAATACCTGCTGATGAAAATCCATCTTGCAAATGGAAGAAGTCACATCACAGAGATCCTGAAAACCAGGGCTGAAGAACCTCTGGCCCGTCACAATTAAAAATTATTTCATTCGTGAACAGGATGAAGACATTGTTCTCTGTGGCAGGCGGCATTTCCTTATGAGTTAGTATTTAATGACAACCTGTTAAATCATCCACTGCTGCACGGAGGCCTGTGAGTGTTTGTATCCATATTTGCATACAAACACATTTGCGTTTCAATTAGCACCTCATTGTGTGCTGCAGAAGCTGTGGTAATTTTATATCATTCCTCCTTGTCTTCTCTGTCCTGCGTCTACATCTATTCTCCACTGTGAAATAGTCTTTACCTTAAGATGAACAAATGTTAAAACCCAAGACTGTAAAATGGTAAATGGGCTGTATTTAAATAGTGCTTTTCTCCTCTCATTCTTATTTTAGCATCAAAACAGTAATTAGAACCAAATTTACCAAGATAATTAACACTTGGACATTCATCAGTGTATTTTTGACTTTTTCATTTGGTCCATGTCCCGTCCACAAAGAGGAAGGAGACAGGCCTTATGACCTAACCCTGCAGATAGCCACCAGGTGGTGATGTAAACACTTTGGCTTCACTTTTGTGGAGTTGCCATGTCGGCCATCTTGAACATACTTGCAGTAGATCTAGTAATCTTGTCATCATGGGCCCCTTTCCCACTAACACCCACTAACATTGGGCTGTTGTCTGCAATGGGAATGGAAACAACCAGGTCAAACGACTCTGCAGACAAAATAAGTTTAAAATCGACGACTCAGTTTTCAGTGCAGACATAAGACATAATGCATCAGGGACAAACTCCTCTACTGCCAATAAGAATGGAGTGGAAGCTGTAAAAACTTCAAACACATGAAGTGGAGGTGTAGAGTTCAGCTGTTGGTTCATACAAGATATGAACAAGTTTATAAACTGATTTGTCAGTGAAAGCATAGAAATGTGGTCATCGGAAAACCCACTTGGACAAACATCAGACCGACTTTATTTAGTTTCATGAACGTGTGTGTTTGCGTGTGTGTGTGTGTGTGTGTGTGAGAGAGAGAGAGAGACCATGGTTAAGTAGGTTTCTTCTCTGTTTTCCATAGCAACCATTTAAAAATGTTTAACACCCTAATTCCTGTTGAGTCACATAAAGCATCCCTCAGATCCCCTCTCCGTGTCCAGGATTAACCTAATCCCACCATTATGAAAATTAAAGTTTGAATCTTCCTGTGTCGACCCTCGAAACAAGTTCCTGCCTCTTTAGCGTCATGTCAGGCTGCCCGCCAAAAAGCTAGCCGCTCTTTTTATCTTTCCACGCCGCTGAGTGAAGGGACGGTTTATTCACTTAATGAAAAAGAGAGGGATATTTGCGTGATGGAGAGAGTCGAGGCAGCCAGTAAATCCTCTGTCTGTGTAGCTATTGCTCTGGAGACCTCTATATGTCAGTTAGCATTACACTGTAAATACTTTCTCATAAGGCAGAGAGCTGAGCAGCGGACACTCGTGACAATTCAGCCGCTATAATAATGACCTGCGTTAATGTGTGTGCTAATTTGCCGCTTATCGTTTCCCTCTGTCGTGGCTGAGGTTGTTATTGCCGACTGTAATCCACAAACTCTTGAGCAAAACTTGGGAGAATTAAGCCGGAGGATGCACAGTTTCTATGCCAGTCGCGGAGGATTGTTGAGATTTTGGAAACACCGCACACTAATTACTAAACTGACATCTCCAGAGTCGGCTGCAGGTGCTGGATAACCCACTCATTACAGGGTGTTCTTTCTCTCACCCCCTAATATTAACAGGAACTGACAGTCCCTTCACGTCCAGTGTTTCCCAGTAACATCCACTGTCTTGCATAGAGGTCCATCCTTTTTTTCATTATTAATTGGCAAACCTGGCCATTTAAACCTGTTTTGTTTTTGCTCGCATTTTTATTTTGCCGTGTTTCTTTTCACTGTTGATTATTTACTCAGAGATTTGCTACTTCCCAGTGGTAAACTGGCCCTTTGCAAAAACAGGACAATAGAAAATGAGCCTCTGTCTGTGTATTTATGTGGGAGACGTTCCCAGAGGAAGAGTCTGGCTGTTTAAAGAGACAGTATTTGTTTCTGAAGACTCTGGCCCAGACGTACCGGAGCAGCTCAGGACACGTTCAGAGCAGTGAAGTAGAACCAGGGTTGGGTACAGTTCACATTCCTTAACAGTTCTACCTTCTAGGTATCGATGCCCAATGGTACTATTTTCAGGTCTTTGCTCTCCAGACTATGTAATTAAAAAGTGTATTGAGAAGAATAAATAGAGTAGGTAGTGGTATGTGCATTAAAGTTGTTTCCGATCCGCCAATAAACCGAGCAAAGAATGATTTCTCCGGCCATAACTTATCTTAATTACCTGCAGTCGATGTCGGTGAAGCTGTGGATGCTCCACGTAAAGTTTTGTCGTCCATGGGGGGTTCAGCGTCTGTGCTGCGGGCTGCAGGCTGCTGGCCTTTAGGTTATCAAAAACTGTTCAGCATTAAGTTGGACTTTGTGTTTGACCAGGTGTCTCATCAGGTTTCTGTTACTTTCTACACATTTAGGGTGTAGCACACAAGTATAAATGCATTGTCCACTTGCGTAGGTTTTTCCGAAATAAAAGAGGAGTTTGATACCAAACCCTAGAAGGTAAAATAGCAGGGTTTATAGTTTATTGTATAATGTAAGCTTTCTTAAAACGAAGGGAGGACAGTTCAGTTCAGTCCGGCAATGACTCATTGGGTAGGAACGCTCTTTTCTTTCATTTTACCATTTCCAATGGATTAATGTAGAAATAAATAAATGTCCAAACTGCCGAGTATCATTGTGAGCTCACACATCCAAACTCCCACACATTCTCTATAAGCAGTAAAGGCTTAGGTGCATGTTTGATCTGTGCAATAGAGAGAGGCAAATGATGAAACAGGAGCAGACACAGACAGAGAGCAGGGGAGAGCTGTTCTGATGGTTAAAGGTTTTTATTCCTTTTTGAAATGCTGAATATTTAAATACACAGGCCAGGAATCACTGCAATGCAATGCAGAACAAAGCTAGTCTGAAAAAACACTGAAAATATACTACGGAACCCGGTTGGTCCCAAGTGCTGGAAAGGGAAAAAGAACAAAACATTTCCATGGGCGTTAAATTTCCTTTGGCTCTGTTGGGACAGGGGTTTTTATTGCTCATTTCACGGGAAACTGGTGTTTCTGAACATGAGAACAATCACTAGCAAAGCAAAGATTTGATTCATATTTATTGAGGCAGGACGACATCCGCTCTGAATCTGATACAACATTTGAGAAAAACTACTTGGATGCTACATAAAATGAGAGGTTTGTAACTTTTCATCTGGATAAAGACCTGAAAAAATTGTTGTATATTGTTAAAAACTATTAAATGTTTAAATGTATTAATGAGACACTTTTTCGTTTTCTCCTTCCTTCATCATCCTGCAAGACTGGACAGTCATTGGAAACATTTACATGGATAACAATTCTAACCTGATCAGGACAATAGTCTAAACACGACTAAGATAAAAGGTGACACACGGGATAAGCAATCATCGAACTCAAAGACGCAGAGAATTCTGACCTCAGTCACATTAATGTATATATCTTAATAACATAACGTCCTATGAAGTGTTCGTAGTATATTGGTAAACGCGATAAGGCAGTTGCCAGCTGTTTGACAACACATGCCCTGGGCTGGAGCATAAACAAGTATTTATTTTCAAGTGCATCTCTGTGAAATGTAAAAAGAAATATTAACGGAATATTCTATTAGCAACTCGTTTAAAGATCACAATCAAAGTAATGTCTTATTCTGAACAAGGTCAATATTCTGATTATTGCTGTCCATGTAAACATAAAGCAAGGCCAACTCAAATAGAATCCTAAAACCAACGTCATGCTGAAACAACCTGCATGAGTAGAATTGTGATTCTTGATCTTCTTATGCTTCCCAACAGACTAGTTAAAGAGACATGAGAATGTTTTGTCTGCTTTAAAAATGTGGATTCATATCTTTACTAGAGAAACGTATGTCAGAGAAATAATCCTGTTGTGCATAATCAAGTCATAGCAGGTTGTCCTGGATTAATCTCTGGTGTGAGATCTAATCCACAGACGTCCCCTGACTGACAGAGAGCTGCGATAATCTCATATCAGAGCAGGGCCTGGTAATCTTGTTCCTAACACAGGGCTTTTTTTATTTTAATACATGATCTCATACAACACAAAAGTCTGAACCTACTTTTAAGGTGACTCAATGACATGATTCCAAAATGGATTAGCTGGAGCAGGTTGTCACTGAAGAATAACGGAACACGATTAAGGCAGGAAGGTTTTCTTTTCCATTCCAATGAGTCGCTTTGATCCTTAATTTGTCCAAATGTTCTGAAGTGTGAGAAAAAGTAAAACCGCTCCGCCAGAGTAAAGTAATCCTCCGCATTCAGCACACGCTAACACGGCATCAGCCCCGCTGCTCTGCTGCGCTCCTTTGGTATTTCACCCGGCTCAGTATTCAGAGCATGAACTGTTTTATATTTCCACTCTGTCTGCGGGAGTGTGTGTGTGTTTGTGTAACTGCCCTTTTCATAGGCCCTCACTGGCCATCAAGCCACATGGAGATCTTTCCGTCTGCAGATGGGGAAAATGGCCGACTTTGCGGGGCCTGGACCCGGCCTCATATTCACACTGTGATTTATGCGACTTATAAGCAGGCCCCCACTGGCAGGGTCCATCATCTGAATTATAACTAAGGATTAGGCCCCCCCCCCCCAGCTAATGATGGGACTGGTAGGGGAAATTGACCATGTGTTTGGCTGTGGCGAGCTTCCTGTAAACCAGATTACAGAGCAACACGCAGAGCCGCGCAAATACGGGAGATAAACACACATAAAAATCATGACTACGAGCACACATGAAGATTAAACACACACTGACACACACATACACACCAGCATAAAAAACGGCCTATAAAAGCATGGGGGTTGCAGCTGTGCTTAGATTATGAATCTCTATTAACCTCGCCAACCCATCAACTCACTCTTAATGAGGCCAAAGATAACACACACACACACACACACACACACACTCTGAACTCTCATCTCGTGATTTAAATTAGTTTGCCACAAAATATATTTATTAACCTCGGTGTATCTGAAATTCAAAATGCCACATGTGGCCTACATATTCGAGGGGAGCACACATGAATGCACATATGCACACAGTGTTTAAAGAGACTGACACACTTGGGCGCGTGTATCGAAAGCCTGAGTGTCAGTGACACACATGAAATTAATGTTTGGGTCAGTAGGTGGGTAGATGTGGCTCGGGGCAGTTTTCGTACACTATGTGATGCTCATTTCTAGTGTCGAGGATAAGTGGCACAGCTTGATGTTGCCTCCGGCATCAAGATAACCTGATATAGGCCTGCAACTTAACTGCTATTTTTTCATTTATAAGAAAACACTGGAGCCTAATATAACATCTAATCTGCTCTTACAGAGGGAAAACTTCTGTATAAGTGTGTGCATGTGTGCGTGTGTGTGTGTGTGTGGGGGGGGGACGTATGTGTTGCACGCCGGAAACAACATAGATCAGAGGATTCCATCCCTGCAGGTCACAACCCTCCCATCCAATCAGAAGAATCAATACACTGCCGGCCTGTTATGGACAATACCAGTGGAACTCCTTTTAAAGTTAAAGGATATTACAGAGGCACTTCCATGAAGCCATTTGGAGTTGAAGGGCGGGGGCGGCGGGATCAATAAGAGTCGAGTGTGTGGTGTCGCCCCGTGGAGAAAGAAGATTGAGGAAAACTACCTGCTTCTGTCTGTTGTGATTGTCACAAAATAACAGAATTTCAAACTCAGTCCAGATTGATTTTCTTTTTTTGTCCCTCTGCAAATATATGTTACAGCCTCAGGGTTTCTGATGCAATTCCTTTATGATATTTTTGAGTATTTCGTATAAAGGATTTCTTGTACTGAAGCATCGAAAAAAAGCCCTTTGATTACCAATGGGACTATTTCTTCCCTGGATTAGACGAATCCCTGCTGAACTAAGCAGCGGCGTGGATTTCCGATCTTCAAGCATGGATCAAAGCAGCTCCTCCTCCTCCTCCTCCTCCTCCTCCCTCCGCCTCCCACTCTTGTGGTCGTCTAATGCTGCCTTGCCCTGCATATTAACACTGCTGTAATTGGACTTGTTGTTTGTTTGTAGCTTCTCTGTTTGTTTAGACGGCGTTTGAAGCCTCGCTTAATTAAATTGCGTCCTTGGTGTCGGAGTCTCTAAGTATGTGGAAAACACAGCCGGGTATAATGGAGCTGACTTTTTTGCGTCATTCGTTGGGGTGGAAATGGGAGACAGAATAGTGTAATAGTAAAAAATAGGTTAAAAATATAAAAGGTAGCAGTTCTTTTTGAGAATGGCCGTTTCGTTTTGGGCGTTTTTTAATTGCACCATACCGTCTTTAGCCGTGGCTTTGCCGGTCTCTGGTATAACTTCCTTCGCAAATGATGCATGACAAAGGAAAAACACAGTCCAAGTTTTTTCCTTCCACTGATTGTATTGTTTACTCGATATGGTGGATCGCGATCATCCATTACCGTTTGCTGCGTAACATGAAAACCTTCTTGTCTGTGAACATGATTGGTGCCTGAGTCACTTTGGGTAGATTTTCCTCTGCAATGGTGGTGAGGACAACAACTCCCATGATCCCACACTGCTTCACAACATCATCACACTAGGTCTTTCTGATGGAGGGACGTGTGCGTACTTACAGGACTATCACTGCACCATTGGGTAAATGTGATTTGTGCTAATTCAGCATGTTATATTTGTGCAGAGATGCAATGACACTCGTCAATGTAATTTCAACTTAATCTCGACAAGAAAAAACTGATGTAATTAAAATGTTGTCAAGAATTTGCAAACTATAACTTCTTGGTTAATTTGAATTCACTCAGAATGAATGGAAACCCTCGAAAACTCATTTGGTCAGATGGGGGTTGCTGAGTTGCTTCCATCGATTTGAGCAAATTGAACTATTCCACCAACTATTGTGGGACTCTTAAGTGTGTTTATGATTGAGTCTGGGGACCATAAAGGAAGTTACCAGACCACGGAGACTAAATATACCCTTTAAAGGCAGACTGCTCCTTGTTTGTGCTCCGACAATTACACTTTACTTCTCTTAGGAGCACAATGCATTTTGTATATGGATTCAGGAATCTGCTGACAGATGGGAGCGCGGCGGAGCCAAGTCTGTCCGGTGAGATGGAGAAAAGTCTGATGACTCGTTTAGAAATCTCCCAAATGGCTCCCAGACCTAATCACTGGTCTTGTTTATTGGCCATTGATGTGATTATTGTGGATGACTATTTGATCTCGCCATGCCGCTTGAGAGGAATTAGAGAAGAGTAATTCACCAACAAACAGTGAAGGCGTGGCCAGCCATCTTAAACAGGAACCCCAGCGTCCCTTTGTTGAAACAGTCACAGCCTTAGATTCTCTTCTTCATGAGGTAACAATTTGGACTCTTTGGGCTTGTTTGCATGCTGTGCACACTGCCTGAGCTTTCATCTCCCCACTGCACACGTCAGGAAGGCGAACCAGGCCACATCTTTGCTCCATGCCAGCACTTGCATGTCCTTTTTTCCACGGCCCCTCGCCCCAGCCAGGCACGAACTAATGTAGATAGTCTGGCTACGATAGATTACATACTGCCAGCCCGGGTGCTGCCAAAAAACCCAAGCTCGAGCTGGATTGTGACTTCCAGCCTGAGCTCCCTGACTGAAGCAGTGTGGTGAGATGTCATGTTTTGTTGGTGCTGTATCTGAAAACATGTAGTAGTATTTTTCTGAACTGTCATGGTGAAATGATAATGAATAACGGTACCAGGTGCCAGGGCCGAATATATCTCACAGCCGCTCCTAATACGTTAAGACATTTGACTGGCTGCTTAAGGCCAGTTGTCTAGGAAATTGTTTTGGCTTGTATTATTCTACTGCTGTGTCCTCCCTCTGTCCTGTAACCCAATCAATACAGTTTCCACAAGGCCATCTGTGTGTGTGTGTGTGTGTGTGTGTGTGTGTGTGTGTGTGTGTGTGTGTGTGTGTGTGTGTGTGTGCATTCTGAATATGTACTAAATACGTGTCTGCCACTCTATCACACTTCTGTCAATCGCTGTTCTCAAATGAAAAAGGGGGATCTGTATTGGTTTAGTGATTTCTATAAGCTTTATCCCACCATCGGCCATTTTATAATATGTCTTTTAACTAAATTTCTCATGTCTTTGTGTATGTAAATTTTCAGTTTCTGTCTTTGTGAAGCACAAGTTGAAAAGTGCTACATAAATAAAGTGTCAAGGGACATACTTTATTATTGAACACATACATCACATTAACCACTATTGTGATGGCTAGATCTGCTTCTCTTTGGGCCGTCTGATGTCAGATGGTAGTGACGGTGATGATACTCACAGCCGGTTCTCCAGCCTTGTTTCAGTCAGTCTTGACAACTGGGTGTTTGCAGGCGTCTGGAAAAAAGACCTCTCACAGCAGCAGGTTTGTCCCAAGCTGAGATGCACACGTCAGTGCATGTCTCCAGACAAACATTCAGTTTATAGAGCTCGAGCAGAGGTACGCTGTTGTATTGAACTTCGTGCTTGTCGTTGCTTTGCAGCGCAGTTGTTTCGTGTTGTAGCTTGTCAGGCACAACAGTAAACAGCACAGCAAATATGTTCACATCATTATGTTCATTTCCTGAACCTCTTGTCAAATGCCTGAATTCGTTTTTTGTCTAAACACACCAGCATATTCAGATGTGATAACAGGCTTTTGTTCTTGCAGGGAAGGGAAATGCACAAAAAATGGATAGTCGGGCAGATATTGCTGTTGTTGAAAAACTGGAAATTTCTGAGTGTGTGTTCTATCTTGTGTTTTCAACTCTGCATCACCCGAAGAAACTTTGGGAACAGTACTTGCCTGTATAACACGGTCTCTGTTAGAAAGTGGTCGTGCAATATCTTCTCGTTGGACAAACAAACTTGAGCCACGCACATTTTTCCTTTCGGGTTTGTGCAGTTGTGCATGTTTTGAGGCTGTAACTGATGCTTTAGGATTGGCCTTTTTCATCTCAGCAAGTCCCAGCATCCCTACATAGCTTTACTGCCATGTGTTTCTTTCACCCTGCCCAGGACCTGACATGCATACAGCTGGAAAGGACATGTTAGTCTACTTACAGTGAATTAGAGTCAGAAACAGGGTGAAATATGAGCCATCAAAGTGCAGTTCTATCAGGTGAATACACTGAAAATTTAAGTTAAGTTAAATCTTGTGCTCTTTGAGTAATTCTTTAATTGGTTAATTAACCAATTCATCATGTTGAATCTTCATGATATTTTAATGTTCCCGTCTTTTAGTGTGACTCTAGAAGTTTTCTTCCATACTCAGCTCCTATTTCATGATTCCATGTGTGTATTGCAGAAGGCGAGTGATTCTTTTTCCTCATATGTTTCAGCTCCAACTGGGTTGAATATCTGCCGGATTGGTTCGTCGTTTGACGAGCGGTTTAAAGGGGTCATGGTGCTCAATTAATCACCTGAATGAACACGATCTGGCTTCAGGATGATTGGATGGATTTCTGACACGTCAAAAAATTTTGGTCAGCTGTCTAAAGTAGTTCCACAGTCCAATTTTCCACATGGCCGCTGTCAAAATATCTTTTATAAACTGTCCCATGGATAGAACGATTCTAAATGGTCCACAACACAGGCAGGTTTTTTTATCAGGCTCAAAAGGTCAATTCTGCATATTTTTTATGAATTAATTTAATCAAAAACACATCATAACAGAAATACTCCTGACTTTGTACATTTATTTCTAAAAATATTTACCATCTCATTTTTGCCGGGATCAATATGAAGCTGTTGCTGAAAAACCTTTTTTGCAAATGTGTCACTGTAAAAATAGAAAGGAATTATTAATTCTGTAATTCTGGATGTAGTATAATGTTTTTTTTGTCTCAATGATAGTTATATGAACCACCAAAATGAAATCTATCTCTTTTTATTCCATCCCCCGGCTACACACAGTAAATGTAGCTATTACCATCTGCATTATGAGGTAATTGTTATGATGAGACTGTGATTGTAATAGAACTGGGTAAATTATTATACATAATTAGAAATGTTATGCTCTACCAAACACCATATATCACACATATTATGAGATCATCACTTTATTTAAGTTTGATAGACGAAAAGAAGGACCAATTTTTTTAAATCATAGATATAATAGAAATAGGTTGAAAATGTCTCAACTCATATTCATGCTTTACACTTCATATTGTCTCAGCTTCTTTCCATTTGAAACAACCATTTCCTGTGCATAGTTGTGGTAAATAAGGTTTCTGGAAGTAAGAGTGAAGCAGTTTGCTGCGACATCATAATTTCTTTATATAAAGCTCCGTAATTTTAGCAATGACTGCTTTTGAGGTATTTTGTGCCTCTGATTCAATGGATCTGTGGCTCCTCTTCCCAATCTACACGACCAAACACGCCACTAATTGTAGGTTGGATCTGAGAAAAATGTGGGATTGAAATTCCCCAGCTCCTCCTTCGCAGAAACTCAAATCCCAGTGTGGTTTTAGAGAGGATGTAAAGAAATCCAGTCGTCTAAACAGGGAAGAGAGGGAAGGTTAGAGGAAAGGAGGCAATGACACGAAACCATCAAAAATATTTAGAAGTCAAAGATTGATTTATCCTAAATTCAGCCCAGTACTGAATATTAGAGCACATACACCGATCCAGTGTCTTCACAGATTCCTCCCAACACAACAAGTGCTGGTGATCCTTTTTTTTTTTTAGTGGACCATTTGCAGTTAGCAGCTGATCCCCCTGACAACTACAGACATTAAGTGAGGTGAGGTCAGTGCTTTTATTTCCCAGAGATGATGGCATCATTTGGCATTCAGCCTCCTGGTTTAGACCACTATAGTTCATTGAACTTGCAGTGACATCTTACTGGCGAGTGAAGCACCCACTAATGGGACACTCCAGATGCCCTGTACTGAGTCCATTTCCTTGTCTGTTCCTTAGCAATGTTAAAGCAACTACGCCAAATTGATACTGAAAATAAGATTACACTTGTGTTCATTCATTGAAATGGCCTCATAAATACACATGACATCATCTTGTCCGTCGTAACAAACACTCCGAACCAGCCTCTGTCAGCTGGACACCGAGAACACCTCTGTGAAAGTGATTGGAGCTGCATTCAATTTAAGCCAGGGTTAAAAATGGTTTTGAATTACAAGAGGCACCTGTTCCTTTCATCTGATAAGAAATTGGTGCCTGATTTCACAATATTTCCTCTAATGAAAGATAAATAGTGTTTTGGCACAATGTGTGTAAAACTAAAATTGAAACAAAATGTGTGAAATTGTGTCGCTGCAACAGTTATTTGAGGCATTACATTTTTTTTTTCAAATTTCACACATTTACAGACTATCGTGCAATTTTCTGAGTGGGACACAATCCAAATAATTATTCAAATAAGACTAACCCACCAGGTTTCCAGAACTACCTGCTGGCTTTACTCTATTAGAAGGATAATCAGAAATGTTAGTGCTCATGATGAGTATTCATCTCAGACTGGGTGTTTCCTCCCTTTGCTCCATCCTGCTTTGTGAGCCAAGGTCATTTCATCGTACTACAGCCAAAGGTCGTCTGACCACCTCCATCCCCACGGCGCTTCTCACCATGCGAGCAAGGGAGAAATCGAATGTCCTGTTCAGCAAGAACAAAACAATGTCAATTTCTCTGTTGATTCAATTAGGGGAAAAGGAGTGTGTGAGATAAAGTTAGTGCTATTTATCATGGCTAAGGTAACGCTCAATATCACTGTGTGCACTCAATATGTTAATTAAAGCTGTGTGGCTAAAACCGATGACTGTGGGAAGGAGCGCTTCCTCAAATACTTTCTACCTGCCATCAAGATCAATTGATTTGAAGGCAGATATACTTGGGCTTTCTCAGTGAGGCGATGTTAGAGGGATTAAATCCCCAACCCGGCAACAACTTGATCATTATCAGTTCTGAAAGAATGATCACAGAAGCTGGAAAAATGGTGAGATCAATTCTAAACGTTAAGATTCACAGATATGTTCAGTCACGGCAGCTGAATATATCCAAATATCAGGGTTCTGCCAGTACAAAATGTTAAAGCCTTTATTGTAGAGCCTATACGTGGTTTATCGACTAAGTCCTGTTGTATGATAAGAGTCAGGGTTTGTCCTTAAATGGAGATTCAAGCTCCTACAGCCACAATTTTATAGGTGGACACACTATCATTCAGGGAGATGTATGCATGTTCCTGATCTTTCAAAAAGCCACAGTTACAGAAGAAGAAGAAGAAGAGAGGGGATGTAATGAAATGTATTAATCCAGCATGTTGCCTCTGTGCAATTTGCACATTATACAAACAAAGAGTTTTTCGTTTCTCATTACAGCAGTTTGGTCCTTGAAGTTAAATATTGCAAGTTGCACCAAGGACTCTGCACGGCAGGAGAGGACATTGTGAAGGAAAAAGCATCAGTGGGTGATCCCGTCTTTGTGTCTGGGACTGAGGATACAAATTTACATTTGGCTGCAAGGAACACTGGTCAAGCATCTAAAAAGAGAGATTTTTCTCTTTCTATGCATTTGACTTTCCCTCCAACTGCTTAAAATGCTGTCTTTCCTCGACTCATTTACATTTACCCTCCTTCCCTCTCTGTGCCTTTGACCTTGCAAGCTGTGCCTACAGTTAGTTTGTGTGAGAGTCAGGGTGAGCAGGTACATGGTAGAAACTGGATCCAGGAAAACCTAAGTATCGATGTACATGGCTCATACTTAGGAAAATAACAAAATATACCAAAAGAATACAACACAAACATCTACACAGAACAGACTGGCCTCTGCACACATTTGAGTGATTGCATTATGGACTTTTACTTTTAATTAATTGATTTTAATTAGGAGTCTTGATTGCTGTTACTTGCCATTGACATACTGCGTGGAGAACACAGACAAAATACTTAAGAGCAGAGTCATGTCACAATTGTGGTTGGTGGGTGCAACTGGAACCCATGCAGATGTAAAAGCAGATACAAGATGAAAATAAATGTTCTACATCCAAAGGTTAAAAGAAGTCGGAGCTTAGGCAGATGATCGGGTAACCTATTGCCTAAGAGGCTGAGGTAGAAGGGCAAGCAAGTGGCATAAAGATGTTGGCCACAGGCAAGAAGCAGATTTGTTGTCCAAAAGGTACAGGTGGTGGAGATGGCTAAATGTTATGCCGGCTTAATTGGCAACAGGGTCCATCTGGTTAACACTCGAACAATTGCATATTTACACCGAAGGTGATGAAGAGCATCTGGGTGGACAGGTGACTGGGTCAGGGGATCCCGAGGGAAAGCAACTGAGGGCAAATGGAGGACAAGTGAAGCAGGTGAGGATGTGGAAAATCCCAGAACAGACAAACCTGGAGAGACGCAGAGAAGGTGGGAGCTCATGGGCATCGATGATGAAAGCTACACATTCTAAGCTGGGTCCAGGTGCTAAGCCGGGTGGGTGATGGGAACCAAGAAAGACAAGCTTGACCCAGGAGACATGGAGCCTGGGATGAGGGACCAGTGGACCAATTAGGTTGCAAGAGGCAGTGTTGACCAGGATGAAAAAAGCTGCAGAAAATCAGGTGTCAGCCTGTGGGATACAATCCAATGTGGCAGTCTGTGAGTGAACAACCAACCCTGACGTCCAAGGTTGTAACAGCAAGGTGCAGAGAGCTGAAGACGTAAGGCCTTTCTGGGCAATTGAGAATCTGGTTAAGAGCTCTGTAGGGCATCCTGGGCCTTGGGGAGATGATTGGATTTAGCAGAGCAGGGCGGTTTGCACCTGGGAGTTGAGGACCGAGGTAGAAAGTCTTGAGAGGTTTACTACAAGGCAGGAGAGTCATGTGAAACACACCACAAGAGCAAGCTGCCGCACATAGAAACAGTGAACATGTGACGCAAAACAAAATGGAACCTGCACACTGGATGACAAGGCTCGAAATGACTGGATGTGGGAGGACCGGACTCGAAGGGTGAACTCCAGGGCACTGACTTACTTGGAATCAGACTGGAACCGAAACTCAGCAAAGGCAGGCTTTAAAGGGGAAATAGAAGAAGGCACTGGAGTGAACTCTGAAGGTAGATAAAGATAGAAAGATGAAGGCTTATTCTGATGGAAAGAACAGACAAGCTCTTGAGCATAGGCTGAGATGGCAGATATGGGCACTTTTTTAAAAGTGCACTCAGGCTCAGGTTAAGAAGTAGAAATCAACTCAGGCTCATGTTGCCGAGCTTTAACAGTCTCAGGCTCAGGTTCGGAAGAAGAAACCGGGAAGCATGAACTGGCTCAGGCTGAGAAAGAGGGACAGGGTTAACGCTCAGCCTTTTTACACAAGGAAAGATTAATTCTCATGCTCCGACAGAGAAACAAAATAGACCTGGGAAGGTTCAGACACTTTGAAACAGAGACAAGGAGACAAAGCCTTTTGGCATCATAAAGTACTAAAAACATCTAAAAACAAATGTATTGAGTAGCGAGCTCGATGCCGATTCCTCTCCAGGGAAAGCTGCATGTTTTAACGGTGTAATACAAACACAGTGTCTGTGTAAAACATGTGATCCCTTGTTTACTTAAACAGAGGTAATAACAATTTAATGAGCTGTCATATTCATTTTTCATTAAGACATAGGTGTAAACCATGACACAAAGGTGTTGTAGGCTTCAACCGAAACTCTGCTCGTTCACTTTGAGTGGGTTGATGTCATGAGTACAGCGGAGATTGAGCAGAGCTTGAGGTTTCATGCGGCAACGGAGGCACCAGCCAATCAAATACTGTTGAATTCAAGCACAGGAACTAGTCAATTGAATCACGTGGATACAAAAGAGGAGGCCAGCTTTATAAATGTTGGCTATACTGTTGGTAGTAATGTATTCGGCTCATCTCTATGATCAGTCTCTCTCTCTCTCTCTCTCTCTCTCTCTCTCTCCATCTTTCTTCCTCTCTGTCATTTTACCATGTGTTGCCTCGGTTTGATCTGAGCCCTTTGGGCTCTGCTGTACTTTAATATTTATCAAAACAATTTCATGTGACATGATGCCTCCACTTTAACCAAGTCTGGATGGCCTCAGGTATAACACAACAAATGCATCCAAATATTCTCTAAACAAGCTGAGATCAAGTGGAAAGCTGCCTCTGTGTGTGTGTGTGTGTGTGTGTGTGTGTGTGTGCTGTCTGAGCAAAGTAAAGGATGTTCAAATACTCTCAGTATTCTGTCTAATAATCATGCATAAATACATAAAAAGCTTTTGCAATATCCTACATGCACTGCTGTACACATGATTGAATTGTTCCTCTGTGCATTAATATTGTATACTCCATGTGCAGACAACTTGCAAACATCAATAACAAATGACTGTAATTATAAAACCAGAGCCAGGTTTGTCCATTTCACATAAGAACCCTGACATGGATCAAATGCATGTAATGGTTTTTTTTGAATATTTAATCTGGTTCGCTGCCACGTCTCCAGAATGCTAAATATTAACAGCCATTAAAACTGCCATTAGAAACCAGTGGTATCTGCAGCACAGCCAAATGAATATATAATTACACCACATTTCACACGTTGTCCACAGAGTCATCCAAGCGTCGTCAGATTCCCCCGTCTGCGTGGTTTGTGTACATCTATCAGCAACGACACGCACATATACGCGCAGACATTAGTTAACGCTGGGACCAGCTGAGCGATCTGTCTCGTGTTTGTGTTGTGGCTAAATGGAGTCCTGTGTTATTTAGGCAGGGCTGCTCACTCACTGCTGGCCCCACGTCTCCCTCGGCTCTGTTTCCAACCAGTGCCACAGAAACTCATCCATCATCTCTCTTGGCCAGACACTTTGATGGATATGGAATATTGATATGGCTTTTAAGATGTGGGGCATGCATGTGATCTCTGACACCTATCAGCCTCGCTGTGCAGCAGCTCTACATATAGCCACTAACGTATTGGTGGATGTGCGTGCGGGGTATTTATTTTAAAGGCTGAAATACTAGATGGGTACTTCCAAAAGTTGGGAGCAGCAGGAGGGGGGGGGGGCGTCTGGAAGTAAAAGATTCCACGCAGAGTGCAAATAACTCAAATGTTCGAGATGTTTGCCTTTGGAGGGAATATTTGCTTTTTCGCATTATTTTCTCGCTCTTGTTTCTGTGACCATGACTGGACAGGCAGCACGGTTTCTATCAGTGTGACAGGACACGTTCGGTGCGTCTGTCTCATTCTGTCGTGTGTGTATTTTTGTACATGTTTACAAATGTCTCTCACTTTTCCACAATTAGCTGGCGAACGGAAAGTTCTCCCCGCAGACGTTTCCTCATTACCTGCTGTGTGTACCTCGAGCTCACCCACTGTCTTCCTCGACTGGAAATGGAAGCGTTATCGTCACCATAAATAACATTGTCTCTCTGCCCCACCCCCCCCTCCTCTTCTTCTTCCACCTGGCAGCCTTAGTGTGCTTTCTGCAGCTCTCTATGGAGAGGATTTAAGGCTGTATATATCATTTAAGAATCCATTTAAATCAACTCCCCTTATGTTGGAGGAGAAGAAAGACGGCTGGGTGGATATATGACTTTGTGTATAAGCTGAAATAAATCAGCAAACTACTATGAGTGTGAGTATTTTTGAATATTTGCCCGGTGGCCCCTTTGTTGGGGTCAAACCCACAAGATTGTTGGACTAGTTGGACTGAAGAGATCAAATGTGTCTTTGACTTTGATAAATTCTCAGTTTTCTTAGTTGGTGAAAGACAAAATCATTTGGTTTAGGCTTCATTATCACTATAATTATGATGTAAATAGAACTATATAAGCTCCTGAGACAAATTGTATACACAGAAACATGTAAACGCACAAAATCACTCAACACATACTGTCATGACTATTGAATTCTGGGACGTGAAGTGCCTCCCCCACGATGCCTTCACCATGAGCACAGAGCACTTCTTCCTTTGCCCTGCAGCCAAAATGGATTCCGTCCAAAAATCCTGTATCTGCCACCCTGAGCAGTGCAGAAAAGTTCAAACTCTGTGCAGCAGGTGAGAGCACAGCAGATAAATGTGATGGATTGGTTTTAAAAATCAAGAAATCCATTGTATTTCTGAAGGAGACGAGCAAAGCGTAGCCACACATCTAGTTGCAGTTACATTTGTAAAATACAAAATCTTAATTGGACTCAAACTCGTCTGGTGCCCTGTTTACGGCACATCTCTTCCTTTGTGAGTAGTTGCTGGTGCATGTTCCTTTGGCAATTCAAGTAAACAGCATCTGGCTCCAATGTGAATGCATCCAGTGTAAAAAAAATAACAAAAGTCAATCCCATCATTATCTTTACCAGCTTATCTTTTGTTGTAGAGGGTCTCAGCAAACACTGGGTGAGAGGCAAATCAAAAAAGAAAATTATGGAATATTAGTTTCAAAAGTACCAACAGAAAATAGTAAGATAAAATAAAATAATAATTCAAAACCAACTGTTAAAAATAAATTGTCTATTTTGTGAAAAACTATGAATGTGATAAAAATGTGATCATAAGCCACTTTGCCTTTTGTGAATATTGCATTTTAGTTGGTTTCATGGGTAAATTACATTATATTACATTAGGACTGGATTCTTTACCATCTGTGAATGTAGTCTGATATCAAATGCCACATTCACTGAAACTCAGATGTAAAAATGTAGCACCATTAGACGATGCAACCCAGTAATGGCCGCCTTCCAGTCTGCAAATCGTACACTTTTCAATATATGTAGTCCACATTTTTTCCCATTTAAGCAGACGCCTGGACCTGTTTTCATCTGCTCTTCACCAAAACCCCACTGACTGTTGGGAACTGTTATCATCTGCAGCAGCAACGAACTGTAAAGTGAAATAAATAGAAATCAAAAAGTGACGCCTGACTGAGACCTTCTTAAAGATGCCTGCACAACATAATATCAGCCCTGCTGGAGAGTCTGTCTGATCGCTGTTAGATAAGAACTCTGATGTTTCCCTGAGCCTGAAGTCCAGATTATTTGATCACAGAATCATAGTTTTTTCATTCGTTCGTACGGTTTGAGCTTTGTCAAATGCAAATCAAATCTGATATGACCGACTCTGCATTAAATGAAAGGTGACACCTGAACATACAATGTGATTTTTGAGCAAACAAACCTGCAGCAGCTCTAATCCTGCAGATTTATTAAATTGACTTGATCTCCTCATACACTGATGTCAGCTGATTCATATTCACTGTGTTAAACTCACTGCATCGGCTGATTCAGAGAACTGACCTGAAATCAGTGACCTGTTTCTGCCCTATGTAAACCCCTGTAAGCGTAGAACTCTTCTGGATTGTTCTTACAGCCGGCTCCTTTTTGGATCTGGTCCAAAGTTGATAAAATACTCTGACTCATTTCGCTCTGCAGCCTATAAATCCCTTTCCATATCTCAGATTCCCTAACCCTGCAAACCAGACCAATCAGCGAGCTCATATTTATTCGCTCTGGCAGATGGATCTGACCCACCACCGTTTCCATTTCTGGGGGCACAGGCTCCACTGAACTATGCCAGAGCGTAGCGTTTGTATTTCTGACAGTTTGTCTGCAGGTAAACCTGTTGAGCCAGGACCAGTAAATAAGGAAATGTTTCTGCTGTTGGACAGTCTTGGCTGATAGAGTGAGACCATCTGTGTCCTTGCTCGCACAGAACGGGGGGGATGATGTTAAGGAAAGAGAGATGAAGGGATGGAGACAGTAAAGGCCTGCACAACTGTTGGTGGTCATAGCCCAGTGCACACATCCCTCTGGCTGCCTTCAGGCCTGACCTGTGTATGAGCTCTGTCTATCCCTCACACTCTATCCCTCACACCTTTGGGCACACAAACACACGCACACAGACACACACACAGACACACACACACACACACATGCAGTCACAGGGGCACACAAACAGATCTGCCTGTCCTGCAAATGCAGACAGGTGTGCACACTCAGTCTTGGATTTTAACAGAGCGCTTTCATGCGCACATGCACACGTCTACACAAACATATACGCACACTCGGCTGCCACCTGGGAAGCAGATTTGACAGACACATCCGGAAGGTCACTTGTGGCGCAGGTGCTTCCTGCTGCTGGAGCTGTAAAAATCCTCGCCTGTTCCCACATAGTCTCCTCCCCTCTCTCTCTTTTTTCTGACAGAGTGCATTCTATGACCGGATTACCTGTCAAACTGGTGTGTTCATGTTCACACAGTTAATTTTTAACACATCACTTCATGGTTTCATCGAGCGCCCGCAGAGTTTTGCTGCTGCTGCTACAAACCACAACCGTGGATAAACAGCCACTGTTGCTATTCATGCAAATAGGATTGGACATCAGAGCGGATGCATGAGATGCAGCACTGCGTCTCACCTCTGTCAGACGAGGGATGAGTTACCAAGATCTGCCTGCAGAATTCATTAGCATAACAATCCCTGGACTGAGTCAGTTTGTGCAATTCCAAGATTTTGAGGGCATGAATATGAAGCAGCACATTAGTAAACCCACATACAGATACCTGGATCGCATGCAGAGTGCTCTGAGGTCACGGTGTTTTTCTTATCATCTCCAGCTCATAGACGTCAAATGAATTTCCAGACTTGCAACTTGTTTGACACTAAAACGTGAAAAATAAATATCTGCATGTACAGAAAAACGATTATCCCCCTGTAGCACTTTACATTACTGCTGATGTGTTACCAGTTGCAGTGCAAGACAGATTGGCCTGCTGAGACACTGTCTCACCACATGATCAATATCTATCTCTGTCAGCCGCCGAAATGAAAAAAAGACAATCCTCTGCTAATGTATCTCCTTTATTACTCGTATTTATCACCAAGTGAGATGAGAGCGAGGAGGAGGGCGGGTGGCGGCAGCCCGGCATGTTGAATATGAACATAGTGACTCACACATAACAGCCTGCCAGCTACAAACAGGGCAACCAAGCTTTCTCCCACCATATGTGGAGCTGTGGCTTTGTATGAATATGGTAAAGCCGAGCAGATTTTCATCTCCTCAGCCTATGCAGTATCTGCAGTGTGAGTCCTGCTGCAGGAGTTTTGTGTTCCCCTACAGCCTTCCTCGACTGCTGCTTTAATTTTTGATGAATCTTGTAATAGCTGGAGCAGAATATATTGAGAGAGTGGCCCTTTGTGCGCGGGGCGACAGGCGTGTTGGAGGGAGGGCGGCACCATATGTTGCAAAGTGGAGATGAAATTGGCTTTGTCTACAAAAGAGAGAAATCTAGAGAATGTGACGGAGCCCTGGAGGGGAGAGGAGCAGGAGTGGGGAGGGAAGGAAGGAGGGAGGGAGGGAGGAAAACCCTCCCCCTCATTTCCTCATCACCTCCAACAAGGAAAGGTATTAAAGAAACACCTGTGGTTTGAGCAGTGAAAGATCCAGAGCGTCCCCCTTCTCCTCTTCCTCTCACCATCAACCGACTCCCTCTCCCTCACTTTTCTTTCTGGCCTGGGGCATAATCTCTTCCCCAGACCCCCAAAAAATGAAAGGAAGAGATTCTGACATGTAATAAAGGAGGACTGATTCTGTCTGGGGCTGAAGCTGCGGCCGCTGGACGAGCCCGGCCCTTTTCCTGCTTCTGGGTACAGCAGAGTGGCGTGAGAGGCGGAGGCCGGGTCTTTCTACTGGAGAAAGATGAGATTACTGACTAACAGATGCCGGCTAATGAAGTGTTGACAGGCCGGGTGAAGGGCCAGGCTGAGCTACTGTACATGGGGAATGATGGAAAGAGAAGGGGGGGAAGGAAATGGATGGTGAAAAGACTGATGGAGGCGAGGGAGGAGAGTGTGTGTGTGTGTGTGTGTGTGTGTGTGTGTGTGTGTGTGCATGTGTGTGAGTGTGTGTGTGTGTGAGTGTGAGTGTGTGTGTGTGTGTGTGTGTGTGTGTGTGTGTGTGTGTGTGTGTGTGTGCATGTGTGTGAGTGTGTGTGAGTGTGTGTGTGAGTGTGTGTGTGAGTGTGTGTGAGTGTGTGTGTGTGTGTGTGTGTGTGTGGAAGCCTATCTTAAGCTCCTGTTCTCCAGCTTCAGAACTTGTGCTGTGCTCCGTCACCAGGGGAGCAGATAGCTTTTAGCGAGCTACCCTGAGGTGGAAAAAACTGCTCAGCCTCCCTCCGCCTGTTTCTCCGTCTTTTTTCTTTTTTTTTTGCTCTCTCCTCATTTCCTCCTTCTCCATCGAAGCATTTTGTTTTCCTTTGGTACCCCTGTGACACTGCTGTTTTTTTGTTTTTTTTAATTGAAATTAAATTTATTTCTTCTCTCGTCTCCTGCTGCTCCTGCTGTGGACATAAACCTTTTCCATCCACGACAGTCAGCGCTTGTCAATGAAACATATTACCTCTGTTTCCCCGCTCTCCTCGAAACAGGTGGCGTCATGTTTCCAAGGCTGCGGATGAATAACAGGAATCATTTCATGTTGACAGCTATCTTTTTTTTTTTTTTTTTTTTGAAAACCTTATCAGCTTTGTTTACCATTTCTATTGCCACCCCCACCCCCCCACCCACCCAAACATCGCAGACAGACCTGGTGGGTGATGAAACACAAGGACACACAGAGGGGAGGGGAGGCGGGAAGACGTGGGGTCTGGCGAGATGCAGTCAGAAAGCGGAAGTCACAGTGTTTTTTATGAACCAGAACCGAGGCACTGGAGGGAGGTGGCTGGTGGGAAATGCAACGCAGCGAGAAGGGGTCACACTCAGAGCCCTGTGGATCTTTTTCCAGCCTCCGCCTACCTGCCCGGCTTCCTCCCCTCCTAGGCCCTTGTGTCTCAGGAAACTAATGATTCCCTATAAGTTTGTCTTTTCTTTCTAGCACCATCCTCTTCTGCTTCCTTTGTTCTGAGGAAATGAGCACCTAAGATCTGCTGCCTCCTTTCTCTGTTAGAGAACAAATGCACCAAGCAACGGCAATTTCCTCGAGCAGGCATCGCCTCCTGCTGCTCCCGATTACAGCTCATTAGTAGTAGCTGCAGAGAGGCGGCCCACACCATGCCTCCCCCTATGATTCCCACATCGTTGCGTGTGATTCTGGATCCGGCGTGCCACGGTGACAAAAATGGTGGAGGTGGTGGTTTCAAAGGTTTGGAGGGGGGGGAGTGTTGTGTTGGAAGGGAGACAAAGACAGCAGTGAGGCACTTGTTCACAGTTTGTCAGAGCTGCTGATGAACATGTGAAGAAGTAATTTGGGGGAATGGAGTGGCACTGAACTGAAAGGGAAGTTTCAGGACTGGCAGGAAGTGCTGGAGGACATTTATGTCACGGCAGCAGGTGCTGGATTGAGGTAAAAAGTGACAGTGAAAGTGGACGATACCTTCGGTTGTTGTTGTTGAGGCAGAAATACAATTTCAAGGAAGGAAAAGGGTTATTTGTGCCTCATTTGTTTCTGCAACAATGGGAATACTTCTGCCAGAAAAAATATTGGAGGTCATGAGAGCATTATATCGGGGGTCATGCACAGGGTCACCAGCTAAGTTTTTTCCCCCCGTATGAAAAGGCTACAGCTTCTGTGCTGCTTTGTCACTCGAGCTCTTTTACATCTGCGTAAGACAGTCTTTTGTCTTTTGTTTGCAAGAATAAAACGCCTTGAGAGCGCTTCTCTCAAACTGTCAGCTGTGCCAGGCAGTGCGTGGTAATTGCCATTGAGCGGCTTTGTCTTTCTGTGCATTCACATTCATTATCTTATTTTCCCTTCCTTCCTGTTTCTGAGGACCAGGGGAAGTGAAGCGCATCCCTGCAAAAGTTCCCTTGCTGTCCTCGGAAAAGTTTTGGCAAAGTTGCAAAAGGAAACATATGCCAGATGTGTGTGCCGTATGTTGGGTGTCTTAAACTAAACCCGTTTCCTCTGCTTTTGTTTCCGTGTCTCCTAACGACTATAAAAAAAAAATGTGTACACGCTTGTGAATTTCCACATAAATCAGTCATTATGATGATTGTCAGTCATCATAAGGGGTTTAAATGGAGTTTGAGTTAATGGAGTTTATTTTTCAACATGGGGTGAAGAAAAATGATGCAGCCACTGTAAAGTAATCTGGTATTTATTCAAATTGCCCTTATATGTCAAACTATTAAATAAATAAATAAATATGAATAATTACAAATGTTTCAACACTGCAGCACTGGAAGGTGATTGAATCTTCTGTGATACAAAACTAGATCATGAGTAACAATAAGAGTCCGAACTGACCATTCACATCGGCTCAGTTTCAGTTTCCATCATTCTTCCTCTCCCCGAGGTTTAGGCCTCCATCCATTCACAGCTGGATGATTTAAATCTACTTCCTCCACAGGGGCCCCTTCAGACTGAATAAGCCAGGATGATAACAGTCTGGTGGGCAGGATGACAGTCAGTATGTCCAGAAACGCAGCTCTGGGCCGTGTTGCACTGCTGTCTGGAGCTGCATCTCCTTCCTCTACCCATGTCCCAACATGACCTCTGACCCTACAGTCATCCTGAAAGGCTGAGCCGCTGACAGCCGATCCCCTGAATTCACCCTGACTCCATGAACACCGGAGCATGAAGCATGCAATATGTCAGGGCTGAGACGCTGAGATTCTCAGTGTCAACACACATCAAACCAGACTAAGCCCTAATTACATCATTCTGACTGGCTTGGATTGTTTGAGATGTACCGCAGGCTTTCTTGTAGAGTGGACTCGCTGTCTGCTGCGTCTTTAATAAGCCCCAACTTTGATCACACATGTACATTTATATGAAAACAAATACAGTATATATATTGTTTGGCATATGGAGGGGGCTAAATAACATGGATGGTGATGAAATGTAAAAATAAAACCTTTAAAGTGTCAGTTTCTCTGCATGTCCACACGGAGCCACTGGCTGTGAGATATGCTGCTTGTGTCTCGGCTCTGTGGGTCATATTCAGCTGCTAGAGGATAACTGCTCTTTTTCTTCTTCCTCTGTTTTGTTCGTGTCTGAGGTCAGACTGGGCTGACCACTCCTTCAGCACAGCCACAGCTCAGTTGAAGTCTAACCTCAGAACCACCGCCAGGGTCAATCCATTTCTACCCTGAGCTCTTCACACAGCCCAACGCTGCGTTCATGAACCAAAACCATCACACTCACTTCCTTAATAGTTGGGAAAACTTGTGCGACCGCTGCTGGTGCAAGGTCAGGTCATAAAAATCTGGACCTTCAAAAATGAGCAGTGTCGATCTTACGCAGGTTTCACCGACAGACCTTCGCTCTCTGTCAGTTTTTCATTTTCTTGACTGGTAATTCAGTTTGAAAATGTCTCTGGTCCTCCCCCCCCCACATCCCCTTACCCACAAGTGACGTCCCGTACCCCACACCATGTGTCAGCCAGCCTGGGATGCTCACTCGGTTACAATCTCGACAGCGCCCATCGAAACAATGCTGTCGTCATTTGTCAAACTCCACTGTCTCTTCTCGCTGCATCTGCAGGAGGAGCAGAGTGGGACTGATGCTGATGTGTGATAGGTGCCTGTCAGGGCTCGTGCACGCACACACGCACACACCCACACACTGTCTGCTGTTGATTGAGATGGATGCCCTGTGCATCTGAGCATTGGGAGAGAGTGAGCATATGTGACAGACAGTCAATCAGGACGTGATGAGAGGTAATCGCACAGTGGACAGATCAATTAGTTATTTTCTTAGGAGACAAACAGAAGAAAAACATCAGTGTTCTCCAAGTAAATGATTTCCATTTCACTAGTCTTTCATCTCTCACATCTTTGTCTCTTTCTCTCTCTGTTTTCTTCTAACCTCCCATTCCTCGCCGTCTGAGCGTCTCCCTCGCTCCCACACCACTTTGAATTTGGCTGTTTGGTTGTTTATCTCCGCTCATTTCTCCTCCTGCCTCTCTCCAACAGGGAGGGAGGTGGAGATCCAGCCGATCAGGGCTGACTAATGGTGTATGAGAGCAGCCTGTGAGCAATGAGAGTTCCTCTTGGCTGGATCATTTATACTGGGCCTCATGGAGAACAAACGTATGTATCCCGAGCCATCAGAGACACTCCAGGGCTGGTTTGAATAAGAGCAGACTCTTGCACACAGGAGCGGAGACAGAACCGATCCAGACGTGCTGTGTATGTGGTGTAAGAAAACTCACCAAGCAGAGGACATGTGACCTAACATGGGTGTGAAGTCATCTGCCTCAAAGCTCCGTTCTCTTGTTATTCCCTCTTGTTTCCCTGCTGCCTGTTCAGCCAGTGTCAGCTCACATCAGCAGCTTGAATCCGTAGATTTACGATCGTAATACATCTGGGTCATGTGTTGTTTTTCTGTTGTTGTGTTTACTTGCTGCGATCAGCGCACATTCCCTGAGGTTGCAGAATTGTGGTACAGTCTCAGCTCTCACTGGAGATCGCTCTGTCCTTCACACTCACTTAGAGCTGGATTCAGTCAGTGTCAGGACAATCTTACACAGCAATCTTTGTTTACAGGACTACCACACACAGATGCACACAAACACACACACACACAACACACAAAACACGCACATGCACACATGCACACAGACAGACACACACAAAAATGCTAAAAATGGTCACATTTTTCAGTGATGCATCCAACATATGTTGCGCCACTCATTACTCATTCTCACTTGCACACACACACACACACACATATATATATATATATATATATATATATACTGTATATGTATATTCCCAAACAAAGGCTCAAATGACCAAGGACATGGTCATATGTCACAAACATGTGGCATCTCATTCTACAGTGAACAGCCACACATCAGTCTTGTCCTCCTGTGTCAGCTGGTGTTGCTCGGACCCCCTCGCTCCTCCAGGGCCGGCCCCGCGTGCTCGATTTCCGTTTCCAGTCCATCTTCTTCTGTGTGTTGATAGGACCACCTGGTGCTGCTGCTGGTTGCCAGATTTTGGATTATCCTGCATAACAATGGGCCAAAGGGCTGTTTGGACCGATTTCCCTCTCAAGCTGCCAGGGAGCGCTCTGCCTCTTGCCCTTCAGAGACAGCGGCTCTCCTCCCCCGTCGTGCACACATGGATGCACGGCCACTCTGGGATGATGCAGCCCCACTCACACACACGTTCAAACTGTTAATTAACGTGTCCTTGTGTTTATGGCCACCCAGTGGCCCACAGGGGAGTCAGTAGGTGTGCGCCTGTGTACACATTCAAACACACACACACACACTTTGGTAAACCCATAAACAACAGGATATTTACACACATAATGAGTCCACAGTGGCCAGGACAACAAAAAACAAAGTGTGATTAACAAGATTAAAAAAAGGATAAAATGTGGCTATAAAAAAAAAATATGCTCCATTAAGGCAGGTGGGATTAGCAAAGTAGATTAAAAATGAAATTGTCTTATCAAGTGAGTATTTACTGTATTTATATAAAAGCTGATGTACATAGAAACAAAAATAATAAGAAAACAAGTACTTACGGAAGCATATTGCATTAAAAAAATTGTTTGTTATGAATTAACGAGATACGTAAAGAAATAATAATCATACGTCAAAATCCTGCGAGAAGCTCTCACGGGGACGGAAGCTACGGTTGTTGCTGCATATCAGCCAAACCCTGATGAGCAACCCTCTGACAGTGCTGTATGGTTACAAGTACAGCGTCAACAGAGGAAAGACACTTAAAGACTGAGTATCTCCAAATGTCTCAAACCGAAATAAAACAGGGTTAAACTGAACAGGTTTGCTTCCACGAAAGGGAGAGGCCTTTGCTGGATAGTAGACTATTTTTAAATCGCAAGTATCCCTTTAAAAAAGACACAGATCAGTTTCCTTGAAAAAAAATGCTTGCCTAATATGTTTTTCAGAGATAGTTCAGAGAAATATTTTTTTTTTCTCAAGTGAATGCAATATGCAACAAAAGTGATCAAAATCAAAAGAATAAAACATTACAGAATAGTTTAAATGGATCAAAATACCACTTTTTAGTTGAATCTAAAAATATTACATTTCTAATAACAGAGACAAGATAAAGCACTTTGTAACCTCGCTTTAATAAGTGCTATACAAATAAAGTTATTATTATTATTGTTGATTATTGTTATTATTGTTAATCTTGAGTCTGAGGGTCTCTCAGACTCAAGATGGTCTGGAAAAGCATCAGTTACCCTCAGTTTCCAGTTTGGTTGATGGGACAACTAATTCAGTTCAGGATCAGTTGAGCTTTTAGAGAACTTGTGGGGCTGTAAGTATCATACATTTAACAATATGCACTTTAATTTATTGTGTCAGCGTGTGCGCACATAAAGCTGAAAGTTGTAAAATAAAATAAAAACTATTAGCTGTACACTGTGTCTGCACAACCGCTCTTTGCATGCGTTGTTACATCTCTACAGCCTCCAGCAGTACTGGCATACAGTATCTGGCCTTCAGGCATCCAGACAGACTGCTATGATACTCTGGAACATCCTTTCTGAGGTGGAGTAGATTCTCAGATCACACTGCACCTGTCAGAGTCATGATCCAACTGGAATAAACTGGAGCCTGTGAAACAGAACCTGCCTCTCGCCGTCTGAACCTCGAACCAAATCTGTCACTCAGACGGTACACGGAGACTACGGAGAGGTAAGGAGAGAGCCAGGGAGAGAGGTATCAGGGAGAGATACCGAGATAGAGAGATTAGGTGAGAGATGGGAAAGAAGTGACTAGGAGAGAGAGTGAGGAACAGTGAGGGTGAATTTGAGACGGTAACACAAAATCAGGGAGTGACTTTGTCGAGGGTTGCAAGTAGTTAAAGTGCATCTGATGCCTGCTGCGAATCAAACTTTCAAATCGAACTAATTTAAAAAACATGGTAGACCACCAACATAACGACAGACATAACCTTTTTGTAAAATTGCAATTTTTAGACGCAGGACCACACACTTGGCGTTTTAAACACAAAACTCTCAGAAACTTGCTTGATCAAACGTGACTTCAACATGGAGGCAGGACTGCCAGCGTCGTCAGCTGGCTGCACTTGTGTGTTTTGCACAAACAACACGACACATTAAAATATGACTCATGCTGTTGCCATGATTCCACAAGCTTGGCCACAGTCTCTACTGTCCACCTGGCACGGGAGACACAAGTCTGATTTGCGCTGTAGGGGCGACGCCGCCCGATCACCTCGCTTTAATCGGCTATTGCAGGTTTTCTGCTCACTCGCCCAATCACTGTTCCTTGCATGCTACAAAAGTCTCCCCAGTTTCGGATATCGAACATGTTTGGTAGTTAGGATTCCAACCGAGGGCTTCAGTCACACAGCAGGATCAATTGGTCGAATAATCTATCAGATCAGCCTTGAATCGCCCCCGCGATCCTCTGGTGTGCAACAGCTGTTTGTGTTGAGATCCTTAAGGAACTCTCTCTGCTGCTTGTTCTTTTGCACAGAGGAACAAGGCATCTCTACAAAGGTGCAGAACCGAACTCCCACAGACAGTTGTATCCTCTTCGAGCATCACTACAAGAACAACGACTTATTCTCCTGCTCCAAAATTAGACTTTCAAACAAGACGCTGCTGCGGTTGCAGTGGGTTTGGACCGGAGCTGATGCCATCGGTGTTGATATTCATCCCTCCCCCTTGTAATTGTAGTATCAAGAGGGAGCAGCTTGTGGCCAGATGTCATGGGAAGACACCATTTCCCATTTGTTATTCACACACGGAATAGAAACTGCATGAATTAGAGGTTAATTATGATGGAGAAAACTTAGGGAGAGGAAAGAGAGAGAATGGGAGAGGTATAGACGAGTGGATGAGTGCAGTGGGGAAATTTCCATCACTGTTCTTACTGTGTTGTGCTGCAGCTGGTGATGAATGACAGACGGGGAGCTCTCAGCTGGAGGAGGGCGGCTAATGGAATTGTTCTGCGTCAGGCCCGAGATGCATGAGAACACACCAGATTACTATTATTCTTTCTAAATGCCGGGCCTTGTTAGGGACATCCTGCCTCACGCGGAAACAGCCCTTCCAACAAGATTTGGGATTTTTTTTTTACATTGTCTGCGTGTGACTCGCTTTTGTTTTGATTCGTTCTAAAATATCATCTTCAAGGGTGAGGGGACGTCTCCTCTGCGTCGGCGCCTCCCGCTTCATTTCCAGCCCGAACAATATGTTCCACGGCGTTGTCTCGTCCGGCCGATGAGTTTTCATTCGGGTGATCTCGGTTTCATTCAGTTCTCTGATAGCGACGAGCACTGCAGGCATGTGAAAGACGACGGTTAAAAACCCCCCCCCCGCTGTGGGTTGATTCAGTTTGAGGTGGAATTCTACACTGATGATGTTCAGCCGAGTGTGAGACCAGCCGAGATGAGAGTGCCTTCATATATCGCTTTCCTCCCCCGGCCGGCCGCGCGCTCATATCCTTCAAGTGTGCACCCTGCCCCGACTGACCACTGAGCCTCCTTCATCATGCTTTATTGTCTTATCGATTCAACTGTTGTATTTACTGTATTCGCTGCCGGAATTATGCACTGTCAAATCAAAGCAAACAGGCGGAGCGAATGAAGTCATCAGATATAGTAGCATTGATTATTCCCATTAGATTTCTTCCTCCCTCCTTCCTTCCCTTCCTCGTGCGTCCTACGGCTTCCACAGTTGAATGAGTTGTGGCCAGGGGCTGAACGATGATGGACAGATCATTACTTTCGTGCCGGGTATGCCCAGTGAGCCGCCTCTTCACAGGCAAGGGCGGAGAAAACAGAGACGCAGGCTCAAAGCGAGAAAAGAGAAAAGAGAAAACGAAGACGAAGACATCACTTCATCATAAATGCTAAACTGAAGCTGGTGTCTGGGTGTTTCTCAGTCTTGTCTTGGCATTTCCCATCCCCCACACAGCATGTTCTTCATTCTCCAGTCTGCAGCTTTAACCTCTTTAGAGGATATTATAGTCCCTTGCCATCAGGAAAGCTCATTACTCCATCGACAAAGGTTTATTCATGGAGGTATAACTTTACTTTTCCATTTGTGTGTGTGTGTGTGTGTGTGTGTGTGTGTGTGTGTGTGTGCCCATGATAATGTAATCAGAACCTTTACTGTTGAGGAGTCTAATGTCTGTAACTGCTCAGAACAATAAGATCAGTGTCAAGATGAAAATCAGATCATGGCAGAATAATTGTTGTTTTAGATGTAGGCCGGCATTTTAATCCAAATCTCAGGTCGTCAGACTAATATTCAAGGATCCTGTAAAACCATGGATTACATTTAATGCAATTTAATTCAGTGCAAGAGGTTTACAAAGGGTTCTTTCTGTCAAGTAGATGTGGATAAAGAAAGACCACGGTTACTGTAAAAACTACAAGGCCACTCAGTGAGCACATACCTCCGCCAAGGCTAATGCCCAATCTCCCCACGTCCAAGAAAATGCAAAAAACGTTCATGGATTCGCACCAAAATTGTATGGGTTCTCCATCTTCATCTTTTTTAAATCAAAATTCAGTAATTATGCTCTTAGAATTCAACAACAATGTGGAAAACACCCTTTCACGCAATGTGAAACTGAAATGTGGGCACAGGTGAAATAAATAAATACAGCATTAAATGGGAATATTCATTCTGACCTCCCAAAACATTTTATTTTTATCTTACAAGGTCGTCATTTTAGGGGGTTTGCAAATAACCTTGTTTCACTGGTACTACTGGTCTTTCTTTCTTTCTTTCATTCCTTATTTCTTTCTCCCTCTCTCCCTCTACATGAAGCCAGATTGCCCTTCACTTGAGGTAATGAAGCCACTCTATCACGGACCTGTACCTGCCACCCACCTCCCGATCCCTCACTAAAAGGACAATAGAACACGGCTGAGGACGAGCTACATTGCACCGCTTAAGGACAACATTCGCCCCTGCTGCATATTTTATCTTTAACTTGTTCCTTCTTAAAGATCTCACAGCAGCTCGGTGGAAAATGCACTGTCCCTCTGTCACTGTGGACTGATTCCTGTGTTCTATCACTTCATATTCTGTTGTCTTGTCATCGCGCGCTATTGTTCTCCACTGAATGACCTTGAGATCCTTCAGCCGTACAGCTCAGTCAGGATGTGAGGTCCCCTGGGGAGCGTCTCTGTCTGTCGCTGCAGCAACTCGCCATGCAAGTCGACCATATGGACCCGGCTCCGCACACCAACACTCCACCACTTAGGAGCTTTATGGACATAGACGACAGCAAGACGGATTTCTTTTCAGGGCCTGATAAAATCTCTCTCGTCATCCATCTACTATATGACCAAAGCTGTTTTTTCCTCCAACCGTCTCCCCACCGCTCCAGTTTTCTCTCTATCCAGGAGTGAGCTGAGTGGGGTCGCGGCATCGGCGGTGGCAGCATCTGCCAGCGAGGAGACGGGCCAAGGAGAGCGAGTGCCTCCTGTTTGTCTCTTCAGTCTCCAAACCCCCAACCATATTCTTCCTGCTAATTAACCTACTGATGCCTCCTTACTGTCGACATTTTGGGGGAGGGGACGCAGAAGCAGGGTGTGAAGTGGGCAAAGAGGGACAGATGACAACTGACGACTTGAGCTCTGAAGCTTGAAGATTCATTTTCCACAATCGCGCATGCACACCTACCTGTTTTATTTTGACAGAGTTTTACCCAGGTTGTGTCGTCAACGATCTTTCACAGGGAGTTTTGTTTCTGGCTGGTGCGGCACAGAAGGAAAAATCTGAGAAGAAAATCACAGCGAGAAAAAGTTATATTTTTTAAACTCTAAAACTGATTCGGTCATGTGAGCAAGAAAGATGGAGGTTACTGCAATGATGAAGGAGCAGGGAGGAGAGGTCCAAGGCTGCCGGCTGACTCTCACTGTGAGGTTAGGGATGCAGATGGCAAAACTGGCTGTGACTCGACCCAGCTTCAGGTTGCCAGGCCTGGAGCTGGAGAGGAGGAAATGTTCCACAGTCCAAGTGCTCGCCTCTTTAGCGTGGAAGTTCAATTTCCTTTCATTTCTTCTCATGCCAGAGGCCCATTAGCATCCATTCTGACTTTTCCACTTTGTGGCGAGAGCGAGCACTTTTGTTTATCCCTTTCAAAATGAGTTACTGAAGGTAACCGCATCCGTGTGTTGCGTTCGGCGTGTTGCTCATTAGGAGGAGGCATTATAAATGGGAGCTCTCACAGCGTATGTTCACGTTAGGCTCGGCTGCTCCCTCTGCCACCATGGGCGACACGCACATCGCTCACTCCCTCACAGGAACAGGCGAATATATGGCTGCACCCCGCCATCAGGAACGAAAATGAGAAGGAGGGTGATGGAGGAGGGGGTGGAGGAGGAATGAGGTAGCAGGAGCGGGGAAGGCCACAGAGAAATGAAAATAAGAAAAAAAATATCGGAGACGACGACTCGGAAGATGAGACAGAGCAAAAAGTTTTTTGTAATAAGATTGGAACGGATGAAGAGGTGGAAGAAACAGGGGGAGGTATAGCAGAGCAGGCAGACGGGCAGGAGAAGTTTCCAGCCTTCCACCCATCAGAGAGTTGGGCTGTTCAGATGTTTGGTTGGCGGTAAATGCAGACAGACAGATTGCAGCCAATGATATGTGTTGGGAATCATCTCAGAGATGGGCTAATGACAGGAGGAGAGAAGCAGGCAGATGGCTCCCGTCAGGGAAATACGCTCGCAGTATCATCCCAGTGGTCTGGACCGAGACTGCATGAACATTTGGGATTGAAGGGAATAAGTAATGGTTAGTATAAAAGCAGATACTGATACAGGAAGGTGGGGCAGGTAGTTCTGTTGGACCAACTACTTCCAAGACAGGAAGGGAATTGTGAATTTATGATGCTCAGAGTGTTCTTCCTGTCTGTCAGGGTGCATTGGGTAAAGAGGCAGAGACTAAGAGGTGGTTCTCATGGGGGAGCGTGTCTGTGAAATGGGCAACTGTCATGTATTACTCATTATTCATTGAGGATAATCATGTCAGTGTACTATTTACTCAGTAGTAGTAGTAGTTTGTTGTATTACTCATTGCACTACTTCTCTCAAAAGTGCCCACGTGTGCCAGTGTTGTAAAGCTGCTCCCTCACAGCTCCAAAGAAAACTCAGATGAACCTGATACTTTCTAGACAGAAGAAATACCATGTAAATACAACAGGAGTCAGCAAAGGGTGAGTTTCTTTTTAAGGGACATCATCTGGTCTCAGGCCCCTGCTCCAAAGGCCGGATCCATGAAACAAACTAGCTTGGATGACAGCCACACTCAAAGCCAGGGTGAAAAACCTGTCGTCACTGAAAGAGGCCAGACACGATAATTGTTCAAATGGGCAGAACAACAACAACAGTGTCTCAAATGCTCTGTACACAACAAACAGGGACATAAATACAGTTGTTATGTGAGGGATGAAGAAAGTGATCTTGGTAGAAACGTTATCTTTAAAGACCTTCATCATCTAGTCTGAGATGAAGGTGCTTGTTGGATTGTCACTTTGAGAATTTGACCAAAATCGTGGGTCTCTCTTCTAATCTGAAATGTGGAAGTGATGTACCGGGAACGTTCCTGCTTCGGGCCGACACTGTCTCTGCATGTCTCGTCTCTCGCTCTCACTCACCTGTCCACGTCTTGGTCCTCTTTGCTTCTCTGTCTCCTGATAAAAGGGCGTAAGCTGCAGTTTCTGTCAACCCGCCCCTCGCATTCATCTACTCATGTGGACCCACTTGTATTCCCCTGAGTAGCAGCTAAACAGATCATAACGGACTAATCTGATTCCAGCTCGTCTCGTCTGCTCCACCAACTTTGACAATGTGCGTCGCTTCAGTCGCACGATGTCTGATGGTCCACGGATGTGACGCTCAGCTCGGTTGAGAGGCTCTGGATGAGACGGTTTCAGATCAGCCGTCAATGTGGCAGAGGAACTGCAAGCCCAGCAACAGATTGACAGCGACAGTGATTTGTGGGCAGATCAGATACAAGCCCACAAACACAGAGACAGAACCATCGCTGAAAGTGAATCTATTGTTTGTTTACAAAGTGATGTACAAGCATCTCCTTGCAAAGGGCATGTCGGCATCTGGCATCTGCAGCTTACCAGTGTGTTGAGTGGAGTAATACACACATAAATAAACTAAAAGGTTTGTGTTTAACTTTTGTTTTCCGGGTGCTGGGTGAGATGTTTCTCTCTTTATCACGCAGCAAAGAATAAGAAACAGAAAACAAGAGACACGAGGCATCTCCTCTCCTCCCGTTATCATCCTTTGATCCTCTCCTCTTCTTTGTGTTCGCTCTGTATCAGAAATGTAAAAACATCTCGGCCCAAGAGAAGAAATCGAGGAGGGTATACGTTAAGATAAGAGTGACTGATACAGATTAATTACATTTCAAATGATCTCCACTCTTACGACGTCCTGCTGGACCATGTGGGTGGATGACTATGAGCGCGTCGGACAGCTGATGCCGCCTTATTCGTTTAGCAGACGCCACTGCGCCACAATAAGGGGAAGTACTTTCTAATGCAATAGGGAAATGGTCATTAGTTCGGCAGCTTCATCATCATAATGAGTCTTAAATAGGTCAGTCACTGGTTTCAGGAGAGCGAAGAGGCTGATGTTTCCGAACCGGGGTGGGCAATTTGATCTGTGTGATCATTAACGTCCATAGTTTCCAATTAGTCATTTACGATAATTAAGAAAATGAATTTGTCAATTAAGCTCGCACGTGACTTTAATAACCAGTAAGTTACTTTTAGATTCACCGACATTAGAACTGAATGAACTGTACTGTACTAGCAGCTCGCGCCCCGGTGTTTTTCAGATTGCGCCTTCCTGGCCGAGATGACAAAGGCCAGCGAGAGAGCTAAGATATGATAAAAGTCCATTTATATGCAACTGCCATCGCATACCCGCACAAACTATTCCCCTCTGGCGAAACGCTGCACAGTATATGCAATGAGCTCTGCGACAGTAAAGGTGCTGAGGGAGCAAACATAAATTTCATTTCACACACCAATCATAGCTTTATTTGACTTCACCTGTTTGATAATGCTCACACTGCGGCTTATGTTGTGATTTGCTGGGCTGAATCGGATTCTTTATGGCCTGAACAATAATAAAGACAAAATATGGATTAGATATAAATTCATCATGCACTGTGAATGAGTGTACAGAAATATGCATATAAATATGTATTTTCCTCAGCCATGGGGAAAAACAGGTCTGTATATTTAGAAAAATGTGGTTATTATTATTCAAGCATGAGATTCATCTCAGGGTGCTTCACCCTGATAGAATTGCTGTTCTTTGATGTTCAGAGTCAAGATAAAAGAGTCATTGTTTTATGTTTATGCCCATGAAAGATATCTGTAATTCACTGTTTTCCAATTATGCGTTTTTTTTTTTTTTTTTACACACTATATGTGGATGTTTAAGAGCTTTTTCAGTGCATGGAATGATAGTATGAGGAGCGGAGGGGGGGAGCAGCCCGTTGGATTGGTTTTCTCTGGCTCAGTGTTAGAATAGGCAGCGATTCTCATATTCCAGACACCACTTAACTCTTTCCACTAGTTTGAGTTAAAATTCTGTAGGAATTTCCAGCCTGTCTTCCAGACACGCTATAGTTTTTTTATTTTCTTTGTTTCACTTTCACGAGCCATATTTGTAGCTGCCATGACTCTGGCAGAACTCTGGGTAAGTACGTTTCCAAGAAATGTGACATCAGCACGATATGACATATGTCAGTAACATATATTTAAACATATATACTGTATATTGCATGAACAATGACGTGCTTCCTTTTAAATTGCTGCACAGAAAAAAGCCTATTTTATTTTATTAGTCCTTTCATGTACTTTGTGTACATGTCTGTCACTGGTGTGGTTATGCACAAACAGACATGGCTGAACGAGCTGTGTATAGTGTGCTTACAGAGAGAGGGAGAGCTGACCTTGTGGTTTCGGTTCCAAGGACGCGGCCATCGATCTTCTGATAGAGGCGGTCAGTCTGGAGGTGTGTACAGGATTAGTCTGAAAGGGATGGAAAGACCGCGTCGGAGAGTGTGTGTGTGTGTGTGTGTGTGTGTGTGTGTGTGTGTATTTGTGTGTGGCTTCATGTATCTTTGTCTTAGAAGAGACGCAGGGCACCGACAGCGTCTTGAATTCATGATACAATGGTGCACACTTGTGAAAACACGGCCCCGTTTCCGGGCACAACTTAACTAATGAACATTAACATGCAGAAGTGAGATACTGCAGTGTCTGCTTTTTGGTATTAGTGTTGCCTTCGGGGCAATGAGATTCCCCCTTTGTTGGAGCAATGGGACATCTCCTCATGTAATATGCAGCAGAGCAGAATATTGAAAAGCAGCATGACTACTGTCGCAGAATGAACAGTACACCATCGATTGTGCATGATTTCTATCAATTATTTATGGTGTCAAACTGTTACAGTGTAGGGTGCGGCCCCCTCTCCTCCCCCTCCCTCCCATCGCTCTCTCTCTCTTCTCTCCCCTCTTTTTTCCACCCATCTCTCCTCTCCTTTTTTCCCTGCTGACCCCAACCGGTCGGGACAGATGGCAGAGTCTGGTTCTGCCAGAGGTTTCTTCCAGTTAATTAGGGAGGTTTTTCACTCCTCAGTCGCCAAAGTGCTTCTTATTGTGGGTTTTAGGGTCTTGACCTTCAGTGTAAAGTGCCTTGAGATAATGTGTATTATGATTTGGTGCCATACAAATAAAACTGAATTGAATTGAATTGAATCCCACCTCCATTTGTCACCCAAAAGAATACAGTGTGGTGAGTCAGTGTCATTTTGCCCCTCTGTCTCCAGAGCAGTATAGAAGTAGTGCCTTGGGGCAGGCTCTTTGAAATACTGTATCTCTCTGTGACAGCGCGAGCCTTCACCTCGCCTCAGATCTGCCTAAATGATTTTCGCTGTAGGTGAGAAATCCCAGCCTTTGATTTAGCAAGAGGGCACGCAGGTACAGATTTCCCAGATGAGGGCGAGTTCACAGATATATATCCAAAGAGGTAAAAGTCTCGCTCATTTCCAATTATGGTTTAACAAGACGGATTGAGGTCAGCACCAGCGAGCGGCAGGAACCAGCTATCAGCTGCACTTGTGGGAACGCCTGTGGAGAGAAGTGGGGTGTGAGGGACGGCAGGAGCATTGGAAGTCCTAGCACGCCCCCCTGAGTGAGAGGAATGACTTTCTCTCTGCCGCCCACCCTTTTCTCATGCACACAGTCGAGGAGCGGTCGGAGGCAGGGGGCGGTCGCAGGGTGCCAAGCTGCCCATAAAGGCCCCAGTGATTCTGTGTGGGGAGCTAACCTAGCAACCGCAGAGAGAAAGTGAAGAAGCCAGCTCCTTTCTCCCGGCTCCACTTAAAGAGTGCGTTTCGGGAGAATATTGTCCTCTATGATAACTCCTCCAGCACAATGCATCATTTCAGAGGGGCTTGGCAAACGTGCTTTTAAGTCAGTGGCGAGTCAATGATATGGAGAGGGGGGAGGTGACAGCCTAGTTGGGACTGACAGCTCGGAGACTAGCTGAGAGAGGTGTCACTGCCACTCTGCCTGAAAGGCTGGCTGTTGTCTCGGCCTGTTTGTTCACTTGGTCTTTTCACCGTGGCGTCCTGTAGACGGGACGGAGGAAAAGCCTCATTCTCAACACAAATCCCTGTTTAAACATCGTGTACTTGGTAGTTTCTGATCTCACCTGGAAACAAACATCTCTTTTTCTCTTAGCAGATGTAATCCCTGGAGGTGGAGTCTTAATTGAAAAGCACATAAAAGATTAAACACTTACGAGTCTAAAGGATTGACGAGCTGTATGCAAGCAATAGGCCCATACACATGCAAATCCATACTCGCATACATGCTGTGAACAGTGTATAGGTGCTACTGCGAGCAGCTGCAGCTGCAGCTGTATAAGCATACTTTTATGAAACATGACTTCAAATCTGACACACACACACACACACACACACACACACACACACACACACACACACACACACACACACACACACAGACAACCAAGTGGAGTTGTTTCATAATATTGTACAGCATGTCTCCACTTTTCAACACTCCCTCAATCATCCAGAAAAAGAAAAGATATTGCTCGGCTCTGCAGCTGGACCTGCAGCAGGTGTGTGCCTGGAAATCTCATTGTCCTAGTGAGGCTGATTCGATCATCTGACCATATGAGAAGCAACTCCTGGATTTCACATCAAACTTCCCTTTACTGTATTTCTTTCCCCTGCAGCCAAATGGAATGGAAAATGCAGAAGAAACGAAAGTGCTTCCAGAAAAAAAGACGAATCTTTGCAAAAGGTCAGAGCGTTTGGTCCTCGGGGATTCGGTTCATATTTGTGCATGCACTTGTCTGAGGCCTGTGTGGAGCAGTTGCTCATGCGTGTGTATGAGTGGAGGACTATGTGTGCTTACAAAGGGTGTTCTCCTTCAACAGTGTTTGTACCTTTAAGGGCTGCTGCTTGTATCAGTTTACGACAGCCCCAGAGCTAATGCGATTCAGAGCAGGGAATAAGGCTGTGCATTTTAACAGCTTGGCCAGTGGTGCACGCCGGCCAGCAACGCAAGAAGGAGCGACAGTAGCTGAGCTGTGTGTCTGTGCCAGATAGTCTACCAAGGCTGCTTAGTAAGGGACCGCAGCTCCAGCCCATCCCTCTGTGGACCGGGCCAGGCTGAGAGATGAAGAAACAATCTGAGAGGCAACAGAAAATCATTCACCTGTTTATATCTTAGTAGCTCACAGGTTGCCTTCTGCTCCAATCTCCTGTGCCTTTCGTCCCCCTCCTCCATCCCCAGGTTTGCTTTCAAGCTCACACATCTTTCAAACTGTCAGTGTGTGTGTGTGTGTGTGTGCATTCTCATGAATCTCTATGAAAGCTACTATCAGGAGTAAAAGGCTTTTATCCATCAAGGAGCAGAAAACAATCCTACATGGTGCATGTGTGTGTGCACAGCCATGGACATGCACATACACACAAATGCAAAAATGTGCACCATGATAGTTGCCTAACACAGCACAAGATCATAGGAGTAGGTCAGGGTAGTCAGGGTAATTAATGCAGAAAAAACGTATTCGGATATTTTACACATTAAAGGTGAACTGCACAGCAACAGCACGAGTACAAGTCTTGTATTGACATTTCCTTGTTTGCAGTGAATGTATTTAAGTATTAGAAGCAGAAACAATCAACAGGAAGTAGGCACTTGTATAATAATTCTTTACATTATTGGCAAGATGGTGTGTCTGACATAATTTAGTCTTGAGGAAGTCTCAGATTTTGCTATTTCGGACCACTCTCTACAATTATCCACTGTTGGGTTAATCAATAGGAATGTATCAACTTCAATACCTTATTGACCTGGTAAAATCCATGTTCAATAAAACAAACAAGGTCTGTAGTCGTGGGGAAAAATATTGTTTACACACCTTTGAAAGAAAAGCTGTTCAAACGTTGTGTCATTTAAACGTTCGGCATTCAGAAAGACTTGAATGTTGACTTGTGACTTGAACTCTTTTAGACCTACACTGAATTTGATGGCTCCTGCTGAAGACTTGTCTCAAATGTGTTCATTTTTATCTGCAGATACTGTAACCTTAAAAAATGTGCTCTGCTCTGAAGTAAGTAGAAAGTTGAACAAAGTTGAGATATCCAAGCAAAATACAAACTAAGCTTAACTCAAGTATGATGCATGTGCGTACACTTACTGTTCCTGCACTTTTCCCACTCTGTATGAAAAGGTACCGACAAGCGAGTACCAGAGGAGCTGATATGTTCTTCGACGCAACAGAGCAAACTAAGAAAAAGTTGCGGGAGTTAGAAAAGCAGATATAGAGAAAGCGACTTAAAAAGGCTGAATAAAAATAAATGAAAGTGAAAAAGGAAGCACAGCGAGCGAAGCTTGAAGAGGGAATAGAGAGCGAGATGGGAGACGTGTGTATGGGAAGATTGCAGAATAAAAGAACGATTAAGCACAGCAGATAAGAGATGAGAGTAAAAGGCAGCAGGAAGGCACAGCCTGAGAACAGAGAGGCAGAGCTCAAAGCGCGGCGAGGAGGGGAAGCTTAGAGCGAGGGAAGGAGACGGGCGTATTAGCAACGTAGATTAGCGCAGCAGCAAAGGGGATTGTTGACAGCGTCTTTCATCACCGAGGAGGGCAGTGGCAGTGTGACGCTTCACTCCCACTCAGGTCGTGACCTGTGTTATTACACAGCAGCTCTCGGCAGATCGCGGGGCTAAATGAAGCCATTGTGCTGGATGATGTGCGGCCTGATGTTGTTCTAATGAAGACAAAGCAGCGTGTCGCATGCCAACCTGCAGCCATTAACTACATGCTCACATGCACGCACACCCAGACAAGGTCGCGTCAGCATTTCATAAACACCACTATTCGCCATATTCCCAGACAAATGCAAGACGTTACCTGGGTTAACATCTGAGGCCGTGAATTCGTTTTCATGCATCTGGTGTTATCTGTAAATATACCCGACAGAGCCTGATATTAGGTCTTAAAACCAGGGATGGGAAAGTCACGCACAGAAGGAGATATGGCTGCATTTAAATATTTCAAGGTCCTTCTTACTTATGCACCCTCCCCCCCATATAACATGCACACACACCCACACCCACACACACAGAGGTCAGTGATGTTTGAGGAAGCTCCGGTGGGTTTTTCTGGTCATGTTGACTCATCCTTGTGTGAAACGGAGGCCAAACATTTGCTGTGCGTGGCTTCGGCTCCTCGGCACACCTGCCTCCGACCCCCACAGCCATCAGCACTGCAATAACATTCATTAGATTTCTGCTCATCACGCTCAGCATCTGGACTGCGAAGGGGGGGGGGGGGGGGGGCAGAACAGAGCCAGGGAGGAGCACAATGGGTTTCGTCAGCGGTGACACATTTTAGACCTGGGAATGATTACAGGGAATTATGAAGTGTGAGTTTTTGTTCAGGGTATATATGTCTGTCTTTAATTAGCCGTGAGTCAAACATATGCTTTCCACCTATTTATTAAGATTATTTTCCAGATCTCAAATCAACTAAGAAAAGGGTTCATACCAATGATTAAACTACAACAGTTGCAGCTGAAGAGGTGGAGAGGGTCCTTGAGCAAGATACTGATCCCTATATGGCCCCTGATGGCTGTGCTGACAGTGTGTGAATGGTGTGCGATAGAGAAACCGCTGCGTGTAGAAGGACTATGCTGTGAATGGGTGAAAAAATACAATATAAATGTCTCTAAATCATATTGTAAGAAATTGTAAATATAAATATTCATAAATTGTATATTATAGGAAAGCTTGTGATAAATAGTGGGAAATAAATCTCCAGCAACTGTTAAGGGAAGCGATAAGGAACGGTAACATTTTGTGGTCAAAGATTAATCAAATACATCCATTGAAGAAATACTCGCTGAGATATTCTCACAAACAAGACAACAATTAGCATAAAACCTGGTTCTGACTTCGGTGATTCCCTCTTATCTCTTTGCCACCAGCAGGTTGATATTTTGAAAGAATTCATTCAGGGCGTCAGCTGAAAAGACCATTTCCTGTTTAGGATGAGGAAGAAGAAAGAAGTGCATCACACAAAGCTGAAATGAAGAATGTCTTATAACACCTGTCGTTGTCTCCACTGGATGAACTGTCGTATCTTTGGTGATTATTTAACTTTCCATCTAGTGTCAGCTCAAAGTTTCAATTTGTCTTACACTGACACATAAACATTAGCTTACGTGTATTGTTTAGTTCTAATTATCACTAAGCAAACTTACTCAAAATGCTTTCATACTAAACTAAGATAGTAAACATGATCTGATAAACATCACCGTGTTACAGTGGCATGTCGTCATTCATCTACATTTAGCTCAAATCACTGTACAGCCTCAGAGACGCACATATGGCTGTTCGGGCTTGTTCGTGTGCGTGTCTGATATTGACTGCGTGTGCGTGTCTGTGTGTGTGTGTGTGTGTACATCTGTGCCTGCAGCTGGATGTGTGTTACCAAGTGATCCAGCCGTGATACGAGAGGACTCGCTGAGGCTGTCACACCCTTCGCATGGTGCCAGTGCTCCCAGGTCAAACTGAGGGCATCTCTGCCTGTCACTGTTCCTCTGGAGCCTGAGTGTGTGTGTGTGTGTGTGCGTGTGTGTGTGTGTGTCTGCTAGCAGTATGTAACCCAAGGTAGTTTTACCCTTGAGCCTGTGAGACTAATCTCAGAGAAAGAATATCCACTGAAGTGTTTCTCAAAGAAAAACCACAGAGCAAAGTTAAGACAGATGCAGTCAGGAGAGGTGACCTCAGTCAGACCTTATGCCAGCAAACCAAACTTATTCTCCTCTCCCAGGCAAAATGTCACAAAGACTAAACACAAAGTCGTAGAACCGCCTCACGACTTCTCTTTGGTCTGTGAGAAAACTCTTGTGCAAACATATCAGTTGTTATAACAGTTGTAGTCTGATTAAACTGAATTACAGGAGCTAGAATCCACAACATGATGTAGCAATAGGGCTAAGATAGTGTGTGTGTGTGTGTGTGTGTGTGTGTGTGTGTGTGTGTGTGTGTGTGTGTGTGTGTGTGTGTGTGTGTGTGTGTGTGTGTGACATGCAGCATTAACAACAACACTGCTTTTCCTCACTGGGTTGATATAAATGTTTAATCACGGTTTGGTGGGAGTTTTTTAATAATGAATTAGGAGTTTTTCGATCATAAAATCTAAAATGCTTGTTTGAAAAGTGTGTTGTTTTAAAGCAAATTATTAATGAGAAAATTAAAGCTTACTCCGAGGATAGACGAGGATCCCAGCGTGCGCTCATGCTGCTCGCTTTGGTCCAAAAATGATGAATCCTCTCACCCTAATTCATTAGACCTGATGTTGTGAGTGCAACACACACATATACGCACACACAAACACACACAAACACACACACACAAACACACACAAACACACACACACACACAACACACACACACACACACACACACACACATATATTCTGGACTTAATGGACTGTAACTGAAGCCGTGCAGACCATCACAGCCTCTACAGACACAATGTAAGAAACTTTGAGATTCTCAGTGGACCCATCAAGCCGAGCCGGTTCTTTCTTGAAGGAGTCAAGTTATATTTTGGAGCGAACACGCTCACCGAGATACAGCTGCTCATTAGGGCCTGTGATGAAAAGAAGCTCAGACAACACCTGATGATATGATATCGAAAAAGAGCAAGACCTGGGTTGTTTTAAGGGAAGATGCTTCAGGCAAACACAAGACACCTGCTTTATGCTCTTTGTAGTCCACCAGATAACTGCTCACAACTGTGGGCATAATGAAAGTGTGTTTCTTTTTTATCTGTGTGTGTGTGTGTGTGTGTGTGTGTGTGTTTCAACAAAACACTAATTCTATTATTGCTTTACTGCAGGATGCACATTTCTTCTGTTCCTTAGAGACATCATTGCAATGGGGTTTTTATCAGATTTAGGGAGCCCCCCCCCCCCTCTTCTCTGCTGACACATAGACTTCTATGTGCTGACCAAGTCTCCCTCTCTTTCTCATTTACCTCAGATGGAAGCAGCGATGCAGATGTTGGAGCTGATAAGTACCTGGCATGGAGGCATTATGCTGGAGGAAGGAATAAAAAATACAAAAAAATACAAAAATTAAGTGTAAAATTACATCATTAACATGTAAGTGAATTTGCTTTAGAATGCACTTTAAGTATTGAAAGTAAAAGTACTTGCTGAGTGTAACCTATTCCCTCCTGCAACGGTCTACTACATTGGTCATCGGTACTTCATTGGTACTACAATGGTCATTATGGCTGAGTAAATATAAAACTTCTTACAAGTACCTTAAAAATGTACTTAAGTAGAATAACTAAGTAAATGTACTTTGTTTCATCCCACCAGTGGTGACATTTCCTGTTTTCTATGGACTATGTGACCCTGGTTGTAATTCCATGGTTACTCTTCAAGCAGCCTGATCCAGGAGCAGAGCCTTTAAAGTATTAAACTACTGTCTTAAGGGTTTCATCCTAACTACTCTGCAGCCCACTCCTTTTTGTTTGATGAGGATTGATGAATGGATGGATGTGTGGGGATAAACAGGAGGAGCACGGGGCCGCGTGGCTGCAGCAGATGGAGGAGCAGCAGGTGTCGGGGTGGGGAGGCACCAAGGTTCCCATCGTCAGTGTTCCACATTGATGCTCCTTGACAGCACGGGGAATGGATGTGTGGGAGGAGTGTGCTCTCTCCCTGTTAGCACAGCCTCAACCCCAAAGCCGCCTCCACTCCAGGTTCTCCTCGCGCTCAAGCAGAGGAAAACAGGAACAGGTGGGGAAGTTGCATCTCTCTCGGAGGGGATGGCAGAACCATTTGAAGGAGGTGATGGATAGATGGGATGTTTGACTGGTGATGTGTCACAGGGGTCATGGACTGTGCCGGCGCTTGAGTTAATGAAGCATTTATCATCCGATCACACGGCGCGGCCTTAAGTGACAGTTGTGTAAATTGAATTTGGCTCCCATTTTTGTAAAAAAACTTTTTTATTATTCTGGGACAAAAATGTCTATTTGTGATCTGGATGCAATTCAAATGTCCATGTTCTTTTATGTTGTTTGCCTTTATGTGTTTCATCCCTTCCTGTAAATGCAAATTGCCCTTTAGGGGAAAGTAAAGTTGAAAATTGAAGTTGAGGTAACATTGAAACCAAAGTGCCTTGATCGCCACCTGGTGGTTGGCTGCAGCATTGGTCATAAGCCCTGCCTCCTCCATGTTAGTAGATGGGACACGGACCAAAATAAAAAGTCAAATACACGTCAAATACATTTTTATCTCAAATATTGGGTAGTTCTTATCACACACACATTTTATCCGTAACGTTTGTTTGCAGACTCGGGCTACAAATGTGTGAGATAGCCATGTTCGTATCTGGACATTTTTTCGGCTTCATTTCTGGATCGTGAGAGGAAGCAGAGACACATTGTCCATCTTTCTATACAGTCTACGTGCTAAAGTGCAGCAACAGAACAGAGAGACACAACAACGATGTGTAAAATCAGACATCGTAACCTTGTCAAAGTCCAAAAATGATGAGGCTGCCATTACCATGTGAGTCTGGTTTAGGAAATAACTGGTTGCAGTAAACACAGCGCAGAAAGCCCAGTCAAACGGCTCCGAATGAGGCTGGGAACCTTTGCACTGAGGGACCAATAAACACCCAGGCTAGTGCCTCAGCAGGACACACACCAACACACACATGCACACAAACTTGCTTGCCAGGGGGAAAAATCAGGGCTGATGAATAGAGTGTTGTGCAGCACATTACTGGAGACAAACAAATACGCAGCATGTGTCACAAGTGATAACACACATCCCTTGATGTCGTGTGGATGGGTCTCAGGACATCTCCTGCATACGAGGCGGCAGATGTCTTTCACAACTCCCAAACTACTTCTGTTCATTCAAAAAGTCTCAAGCAACACAACTCGTGCGGCTGCTGTGAAATCTCCTCCACAATAGTTCTTTCTCTGGACCAACTCACCTCTGTGAAATGTTCCGACAGATTCGTTGAACCTGTGTCCTTATAGATCTTTTAATGAGTGTGCCCTCCTCTTTCTGGATCACAGAGACTCGGTAAATGCAAAAAAAAAGCCACACCTGTCGTCAGGATGATTTTAGGTTTGCTTCCTCGAGGCCTCAGAACAAATCTGTTTGATCGTCTCCGGGAGGCAGAGGCTTACCCACAGTTTCTCTTGTGTCTGAAATAGAAACATATTTTATTTAACTGCATCACTCTGACGTATTTCAGCAAGAAAACAGTTTCAGATGTGCTGCTTGTATGTTGCTATTTTTAGGTTTTTTACATCGGACTCTCCTCTGATGTGAGAGTTCTGTGTCAGTAGTAAATCCTTATATAATTTCTCATTATGAACTAAAGCCCTGGTGGGACGGCAGGTTGAACCCAGAACCTTTTTCTGCATCACCATCCAGACCTCGACCTTTCTCTGAGTTTCCACGTTCTCCCCGTGCCTGCGTGGGTTTTCTCCAGGCTCTACCTCCCACAGTCCCGAGACAGGAAGCTCAGGTTGATTGGAGACTATAATTTGCCTGTAGGTGTGAACGTGGGCATGAATGTTCGGTTGCCCTGTGATACGCAACAGATCTGTCCATGAAGTACTCTGACTTCTGATCTAATGTGAGCCAGGATCGGCCCCAGCCTCCCTGACACCATCAAGGATACGCCGTACAGATAATGGATGGATGGATAGATTGATTAATTATTCAGAACTATTTAAAGCATGGATGCTGGGAAATACTGGATTAATAGCTGCCCTGTTAAACCGTAAATGTGAGAGGTGATATTGGTTGAATAAAGGTTGGGTTGTATAATGCTTACTCTCTATAAACAGACTCTGCATGTGAATATGCACAAACTGTAGAAGAGGGACAGGCCTTATGGTTTCCGTTTCTAATTTGACCTATTGTGTTTTGTGTGGGGAAACGTTGTGTGAACTTGTCGGACTGTAACAGAGTCATGGCCCTGATTTTCCTGATGTCTACAAGGGAAGCTTCAAAATAATTGACTATTACACCAGAGGCTAATTTGCTGTCAGGCGAGAGCCGGACTTTGACTAGAGGTAGCACAGTTAAGCTCAAAATAAATGAAAGAAAACACAATAACAAGGAGGATTTGTATCTGTAAACACAAATGCTAAGCTTATCATGTTACAAATATATTAGCTGCAGCATGTTAAAGGTACATATAAATCTCTATATTCCTTCTATCCGGTTTTATTTTTTTCTAACTTGTCCTCCATTTCCACACAGGTATTCCAGTATTTGCATTCATATCTCATAATATATTCATGAGATATTACTGAGTCAGAGCATGGGATCCAATTGAACAGACAATTTATTCAATATTCAGTGAGACCAGGCGTCATTAATGAAAATTACCATTCTAATTGATGAATGACTATCTTCCTGTAATGGAATTATGGGGTGAAAAGCTGAAGAGTTATTTTAAGGAGAGCAGGATAAGGTGCTTTTGTGGTAATACCCTATTTTTATGATAAAAGATAATAGGAGAACTCTAATTGGAGTGTTGATGAGGACGTTACAATGGGTCCTGTCCCGAGAAGGGATTTCTGGGGGTGTATCTCTTAAAGATAGGCCCCCCCATTTCACACGGCTTTTAATTGAAATCCTGTGGAAAAAAACTGAAAGAAAAACTTAATAGCTTTCGCCTGAGCACTCAACCATTCACAGAGATAGTAGCACCCATTGACTTGGGTAATTATTTCTGGGTTTGACTCTTGTGTGCACTGAGCAATTGTGCTGGTTCCTTACTAAGTAGCTGCTGCTGCTAAATAGTGGGATGTGTCATGTTTGGAGGCTCGAGGCGCCAACAATGCTGGGTGGATTTTCCTTAATGAACACCAGTTTGTGTTGATATTCGAGCCGATGGGATGGCAGGGGTCCCGACACACTGGGACCAGAGCATCCTGGAAACTGCACGGTAAGGCTGGTGCTCCTCTGACAGCTTAAGATGGATGACAGTGATCTATATCCGGGTGCACAATTTAATCACGGGTCTCCTCTAGCAGGGGCGAGTACAGTATAATGGGGGATATTTATGTATGCAGACTATTGGTTTGATGTCAGCAGCTGGTTGCCTTGATGAAAGACACCAGGGACTCACAGCTGTGGTTTTGTGAGCCCACTGAAGCCCACTATGATCTGGGAGCTTTAAGGGACTCTGTCACTGGTTGACAAGTGAAGTGGGGGGTGGACAGATGCTATTTCGGCACACTAGTTCACACTGGTTCCATCCAGCGAGCAGAAAGTAAACCCACCGCACTTCCTTCATCATCACGATGACCCAACAACCGCTCCAGTTGATCCACAATGCTGCAGCGCGACAGGAACTAGAAAACAAGTCATACTTTTCCTTAAAAGCTCGTACTGACCAGGTTTCTTTTATCTAATGACCTCAAAGTATCTCAGTAGATCACTTTGCTTTTAAAAATGCAGGTAAACCTTTGGTTCCTACATTAGAACGGGAGCTAGAGCCTTCAGCCATCAGGCTCCTTTTCTGTCGAATCAGCTCCCAATGTGGGTTTAGCAGGCTTTTTAAGTTGGGATTAAACATTTTCCTTTTTTATTGAGCTTGTAAGTTCGAGTTGGCTGCTATAGGCCTGTGCTGCTGGAGGAACTCCCATGATGCACTGGGCCTCTGAACTTCCCACTCTTACTGTATCTATCTCACCTGTGACTTTCTATCACACTAATGCATATCATTAACTCAGATTTCAAAGAAATTGATGAATGTCTTTTAAAAAAATGTTTTAACAAACATTATTCAACAAAGTCATGATGAAGTTGACTGATGAATTTGTAATTAGTTATTTTCAGTGGAGGACATGATGTGTTGTTTTAACTTTACAGAGGCCACCATGTTTTTTACAGTTGCCCAGACTGGACAAACTAATCACCTTTTGAGTCTTTATCACAACTGAAGGCTGCCCCAGGTTCTCGTTCATATTTGGAAGGGGAGGTGATGTGAGGGGTATTCAGCTGCAACATTCAACTCGACCACTAGATGTCACTAAATTCTACACACTAAACCTTTAAAATCCCTCCCCATCTCCAGCTGCTCCACCCACCACCACCACCCCTTCTCCCCTCGCCGCACATTCTCGCTCTCTGAGAGAAGAACAACCATATATTCAGCATGCTGATGAGAATATTCTCGGGGATCGTCATTCTCCAGTGGATTTGAGGAAAACCTTAATATAGGACAGGAGGTGAAGGCTATTTATTCCTACCTCCGCTTCGTAGCCTCTGATGGCTAACAGTGTGCAGGAATGAGAGTATGAGATAATAGGAACAGGTACATACTGAAAAACAATAATTATTCATTTTTAGTTTGGCAACTCCCTGCAGTGATAAGGTCTAAAATACAACACATCAAACAGAAAAGAGAGTAAAGCATGATTTTTTTTTTTTAATCTCCTGAGGCTGCCAACAACATTGCACTTGATTTAGATTGAAATAAAAAAAAATAAAAATACAGTATGCTCTCTCTTGTTAATTTCAGTAAAAGCATTTTGGCATGTTTTTAAATAGCTATGTGATGATGCTTCCCTCAGTAGGCGTTTGAGTAGAAAAGGGGACACTGAAATGTCAAATTCGCTTTTTAATCTTCTTTCCATTTCCACATTTCCAAGCACCTGGGAATACCAGTGCAGAGCTCGGCTCTTCGTCATCTCGTCTCTCTGTACTCCCTCTCCCGCTCTCAACAGTTTTCATCCCATCCCAGTTTCCCTCCTTCTCTGATCACAACCCTGTGTTGTGTACCACTGACAGAGATTGTGTGGCTGTGGGTTTTTTAAAGAGCAGGTGATCCCTCTGGGTGGCTTCCCATTCTCCAAGACTGGATTTGAGGCTGCTGTGGTCTTCCAACACACACACACACACACACACACACACACACACACACACACACACACACACACACACACACACACACACACACACACACACACACACACACACACACTCACACACAGGATACACACACTTACATTAAATGGGGCATACTCATACTCCTAATATGCTTCTTGTACAGAAGAAAATATACATTTGTACCACACACACACAATTTAAAAGAGGGAAACTACTATAGTATTCTCTATGTATAGATATAGATATGTACACACTTAGAAACTTGGTGCAAGGATGGAGCATGGGTCAGAGAGGAACACATTATATTTGGTTCCGGTCCAGATCCAGTATTTTATTTTCACTTTCTTTAACATTGTGAAATCAAGCATTTTAAAACATTTTCCTTGATTTCTCAGTGATTAATTCATGGACCCTGATGAAAATAACAGACATGTTTTTAGGACTTCTATTTACGCATGTGCAATTTGGTGCAGATCCAAATAATAATCTGGATCTGGTGAATTAAAACGTGGTTTCATATGAAGACCTTTGGGCCTTTGAGTGCCATTCTAGTTAGTGTTAGAACCTGTGTGCAGCCCTGAGATGAATATTGGTGCTTTTCCCCTCAGACCTGCACGTGAGCATTTCAAGGTTGAGTTTTAAAAAGTCAGGTCACCAACCACTTGTGGTATTTAATCATCACAATTGTGTAGGTCTTAGACTCTACCTCCATCTCAGTGTAGTAGAGGTGAATGCAATTTTGTTTGCGATGCTCACAGAATCGCAAAATTGCATCTAAATATTTGATGTCAACATCTCTTTCCAGAAACCACGTCCCAGTTACTCTGAATAATCCCCAGATCCCACTGCAAATAGCAATCATTGGATCAAAGAAATAGACCCCCCGAAAAAAAAAACACACCAACAGAAGTGAGGAAAATAGAGATTTTGTTTTTGGTTTTATATGAACTGACCCTTTAATAATTAATTTCCCAAGATAAGCCCATGCAGATAACAATTTGTTGAGCGTATTGATTTGTTCATATGTGAATATTGTCATAATCCACATCTTTCAAATGCCCTATACGTGGTTGGATCAGTGGATGTACAGAGTGTCTCTGTTTGTCTGTGTATGCATCCCGAGTACGTCAGACTGTCTATTGTACACATATAACTCCGAGCTCCAGAGACGTCGGCTCGGTGATAGTTTGTCTCTCTCTGAAAGTGCCAATTAAGCCTTCATGTGTCACTGCTCCCTGTCTTTTGCTTGGCTCCAGGATGTGTGCATCCGGTGCTGATTGTTCTCCTCTCCTCTGCTCTCCTCAGGCGTCCTCACATGCAGCTCTTTGAGGGATGTGTCCACTTGTTTATCTGCTTTTGACTGAAGGTAGGAATTTGTATTTCTTCTCTACATGCCGCCTGTCAGGGGGGCTGTTGTCTCAACGAGGCAGCTCGGCCCAAAACTGACAGAACACGATGATATTCTCGGAGGAAGCGGCCTCCTCAGGAAAAGGCACTTGGACGGTCCAGTAGTTCTGCTTCCTCTCCTGTGAGCAACACTGAGAGCGTTTGATTTCTGAAGGTTTAATTACACGATTCTTTCATGAAACAGACTAATTACTTTGTCAAGTATGTGGGGGGGGGGGAGAACTGAACGTTTCTCCTGTTGCTGCTGTTCCATGTCCTTGTACATGTCTTGACCACACACACACACACACACACACACACACACACACACACACACACACACACACACACACTGACTCATCTTCTAATGCAGAAAGCCATTATGTGACTGTATTGATCATGCTAATGAGGCAAAAGAGCAAACGTATGCAAGCAGACATGGAGGTCAGGCAATGACACGATTGACAGCTTTGTGACAAGGACATAAGGGAATGTCATTGTGTGTGTGTGTGTGTGTGTGTGTGTGTGAGTGTGTGTGGCAGTCATTCTTGCATGTGTTGCAGAGGATATCTGAGGGATGTTACGCACACCCATTGATGCGATAGTGCAAATACAGACACACATACATACACAAACTTTCAAATCCAATTCCCGGGAATGAATGTGACTTTTATTTAAGGCTCCTTGTTCTGAGACACCAGTCGACGGATGATATGTGACGGTGGATGGGTGATGGATGCTGTCACCTTGTGGTGTCCCTGCTGGGATGGAGGGAAGGCGGCGGGGAGAGAGAGTGAGAATCATCTCGACCGAGTTCAGGAAATGCAAAACAGCGGAAACAAAATGTCAGATTTGGGAATTGCGAACAGACGGCGGAGCGTGTACGTGGCGGCGTGCATGTTTTGTAGGAGTGTGGTGGGTGTGAATGTCAGAGGGGAGAAGTGTTCTTCCCCCATGCTCCGTATAAATCACATCCATCAGGCAGATCACAGTATAAGACATGAGATATGACAGAGAAACACCACACATCTGCTGTTGCTTCCCCCGCACCCGGGAACATTACCCTCCTGGAGCTACAAGGCTGTAATTAGGATCATAAAACTTACTCCTAGTCCGTTAGCATGACGCCCCTGGTGATGCAGATCTGTAATCAGCATTTATGTGCCTGTCTTCATATGCTCGACTGTATCACTGTTGGTAAACAATGAAGTGATGGTTAGTTTTAGATATGGTGCAACTCAAAGTGTGACAGCAGGGCTAAGACACATGCTCAGTTATAAAATACGTTCTGAAATATTAAACCAAATACACTGTTAGCTGTATGTGGCTAAACAACAAGAGACTGAAAATGTCACATGATGATGCGCAATCAAGTTTTCCTCAAGTTTTTACACAGCTGCTTTCAGACCTGCAGTGAACTCTGGAGAATCTCCAGATATTCTCCAAAGGGGCTGAATGTCTGAACGCAAATGTCTTCTCCGGAGATTTCTGTTTAGTTGTGACCGTGTCTGAGCTGACACTGCATTGTTCATGTGTGCAAAGTAAACCCCAGAGAAAGTCTGGACCCAATTTTGCAGACATCCTCTGGAGGTCACGTCTGAAAACAGCTTATGACAGAGACTAGCAGGTAGAAAGAGTGGGAGATTTAGTAATTCCTTGTGCATCAGTTTGGAAACTGCACCCTGTAATGAATTATTTACCTCCACAAATTATTCAGCTGAGTACATAAGTCCATATCTGATTACTTAATAGTTTTCTTGAATTAATTATTGTGACCTTCAACTATTACATAAGAGCTCCTTACTCAAACTGTTTTGGCCGTGGAGGCAACACTATCATATTAGCACCTTTTAAGTCTTTATGGTGTTTGCATTAAGAACCAGTTGCTTATTTAATCATCCACATCAACATGAGCATGTAGTCATGTGCTGAAAGTGTCACAAAGCTTCATCCTGGCAGCTGAAAAGCTTTTCTTTAAGTGACTCTCTGCATAGCAGGAGAGAACATCATGTCCATGTCAATGAGTGTTTTTAAATTTTTTTATTGAATATAAGAAACTTTAGACGATTAAGTAGGAACCCAGTACTGAAATCTAGATAGATGTGGACTCGCTCACCTTTGAACAGAACATCCTTTTTCTCTCGGGCAAGTCAAACCTATCCTGGAGATTAAGGAACTTTGCCAGGGTTGGCCTTAGCTCTAAAACCCGCCCGTCGTACAGTAGGGGATCGATGATCCTGTTCAATACTGTGTGCAGAGGGATCATTTGTTTCATGGAGCCCAGGATGTCCCGGCCCTCAGCTTGTTCTGGAACATGCAAGAAGAGGAGATTAGAAGACTGACTTTCACATCTTCTTCATCATTCCACTTTGCAGACATCAGCTAAAAAGTGCTGGAAAAAAATGAATGAACATCCCCAGTTGATGAATATACACTCCCAATACATTTTCAGTGGAGGTTTAAATGTTCATCACACAACTGCTCAGGGACAGTCGTGACATTTATACAACTTTCATCCCCGACCTGGATGTTGTTCCTTCATCTGCACTTTGTATAAATGAGAGGGAGAAGAGAGAAACTCAGTGCATATTCCTGCTGACTTGCAATGTGAGAACAGCACACACACACACACACACACACACACACACACACACACTCATATGGTACCACTAACCTTAACCATACTTATTACTTTCCTAACCCTAAACTTATCCGAACCTTAAAATGCATCTTCACCTTAGAACTTAATGATTCACTTCATAGGGACTTGATTTTTGTCAAGACAAGTCCCCATAATGCAACATGTCAAGACCATTGCACATAGATCGAAGTACAATACAACAGACACAAAGAATTAAAATAGCTCAAATTATAATGTAATAAACATAAAATACTAAAACCTAAACATACTCCCTAAGTACATGATGAACAATAAAGTACTAGAATACACATCTGAGTACGAAATATAATAGAACAACGAATAATCCTATAAAGAAGAGACTTAATACAAATTAAGTCCCACAGTATGATTTTCTTAGAATATAAGACATATCCCATGACCGTAACACACACGCACGCTCACACACACACACACACACACACACACACACACACACACACACACACACACACACACACACACGCACACACACACACACACTGGGTTGAGTTCATACCTGGGTCAAACTGAAAGCTTAAAAACTTTGAAGTATTCCTTTCACTTCTTCTTTTTTCTTTTATAAGACTCAACTCTGACTAAGGACAAATGAGCTAATTGCTGTAAACATTGGGTCACATGAACTGACAGGAAACACACTCATCAGAACGTTTCTTATTCTGCCTCATCAGCTGCACACAGACCCAGTCACAGCAGGCAGAGCTTTGCTTTATCTACCGTATCATCATTGCATAACCATTTTATAAACTGGTGCAACTGAGAAACGTTCATTAAAAGTTCATTATTACTGTGATGACATAATTGAAACTCACTTCTGTCCTCCCTTTATGTGCGGCTGATCGGTTTGGGTGGAGTCGGGGAGGCTAAACTGCGCAGCCGGCTCGATATGGAAGCACAGACCGGAGGCTCGGTGAGATTTCATCAGATCCTTCAGATCAGAGAACCCTCTTGACAGAAAGATTAAAAAAAAGCTTCCCTAATTTTTACACAACCTGCAAAACTGAACTGAAACTTGATATGTTTACCCATTCTGTTTGCTCATAACAGCCCCATAAAAGCATGGCTGCGCTGAGAGCAATCATTTCATGTTCAAAGGATTAAATGTTTAATATATTCAATTTTCAGCAAAATAATTTCCCTGTTTCCACTGACAACACTTAATATTTTCAGAGTAAAATACCTTTATTCACTGTGACTTTTCTTAAGAGTAACTGTGGCTACTGATTATTTTGACAGTAAAGTCTCTCCCAGCAGCATATTTTTGTCTTTGCAGTTAAATCACAGCTTGGTGAGGTTTCACTGAGGATCTGTCTGAAGACGCGAGGATGGATTTCGCTTTTAATTGCAATAACTGTTAACTCTAACTTCCTCTAAACGCTGCCCACTTGGGTTTTATGGATATTTGCTCTCGTGTCATATCAAAGAGATAATTCATAAGCTAAAGATGTTTATGTTTTACACTTCTCTTAGAGGAAAAACTGAGCATGAAGATGTACTTACTGTCTGAATACTGACATATGTTTATAGGAATCAACCAGTGGGAAGTGTTCATCCATTTAGTGCTTAAGGCTCATTTATGCTGCCTTTAGAAAAAAAATATATGTCTGTTTCAAATGATGTAACCGTCACGTCCATACTTCTCTGCTTCCTTTACATTGGACAGTCTGGTCTACAGACACGACGTGAAAGTATAAACTGCACTTTGGTTTTTTAACATGTGTACCGTTAACTATTGGGTTGATTTGGAGTGTGACTCAATCTTTGGATGTCTTGCCGTTGCCATTATCTCTTTGAGAAATGGTTTGTCACCGAAGTGCAAGAAGTTCTAGGATCAACCCATTGGAGCCTTCGTTTCTCGGGGATGAAGGGATGTATTCGTTAGGGCTGTATCTGAAGGAGCCTTCGAAATGGGAAAAGTCTTCATGCTGCGGAAGCAATCAGTTTTCAAATGCAACTACTGTTGAGCTATCTTCCTTGTGTCCTATGATCATCTTGCTTTGACTACACACACACACACACACACACACACACACACAGATGAGGCTGTTTAGTTGATTGGTGGTTTGGCATAGATTTTATACAAATAGCACCAGTAACCTCATTAAAAGTTCAGTGTGTAGAATGTAGTGACATCTAGTGGTAAAGCTGAAAACCCCTCACCTCACCCTCCACTTCCAAACATGAAGGAGAACCTGTGGTAGCCTTCAGTTGTCATAGACGTTTGTCCAGCCTGGGCTACTGTAAAACATTTGTACAATTTAGATGAAACACACTCGATAGATCAATAGATCCCTTTCACCTAAATCGTGCACACTGGACCTTTAAGTAATACGTTTCAGTTACTTCTATATGTGCCAGGTTTGCTTTGACGGTAACGATCCTGTGCAGTCAAACAGAATCTGGTGAAAGGTAAAGAGGGAGGCTGAAGGGAAGCCTGACAGTGTGTCATACCCTGAGGGACTCCATGCTATCTTTTATTCATACTAATTAGCCTCTAACTAAATTAACTTCCTCCCCCCCGTAATTTGCACAGATTGACGTTTCTAATGTGCATCCTCCCCCCATGTGCACACACACACACACACACACACACACACACATACAGACACACATTGACACACAACTCGAAGAATATAATTTGTGTGTACAGTACATATAGGACGTGCCTATGGGAAAACAGCGCTGAACATGTATAACAGCAGTCCATTATTGTTCTGACACTCCCAGTTTGCACTGATGTACATTAATGAATCTTGTTCAGTCGATGTATCAGTGTCTGATAGTGAAGCTTCGTGGTTATGTTGTTCATTCTCTACCTTTGCAATAACACAATTAAAACCTTTGTAAGATATTTTATTTGAGACATAAATAAATACCTTGACTACCTTCACATGGATAGACACATTCTGAATATTTACTTTATTCTGACATTGTTTTGACTATGATGTTTACATGAGTTGCTTTATAATGTTTCATTCTTATTCCCATTTACATGTTACAGGGCATAGTTTGATTGTTGGAGCCAGTTAATATTTAATATTTATGCCCTGGCAGTATCTTTATAACTATTTTATTTTTGTTGTTTGATGTTTGTTGGCACTTTGTGTAGAAAACAATCTTCATTTCATTTCATGTGTAGCTACATAATGTTTTTTAGATATCAAACTATATATAGTATATTTTTCGAAGAATTCATTATTAACATACGTTTGATGCAGACCTATGCTAAGTTTGCTTTTAACAATGACATTTGTTTTTTTTACTTTGAGATGACAAAGTAGAAACATATCAAACAATGCAGTGAGATTTCAGGAAGGTTATCAAGCCAAAGAAAAACAGTTTTGAAATCTAGACCAGGAAGAAGGCTGAGAAGATCAGAGAGAATTTAACAGGAATTTCGATCCCCGTGGAGGGATGGTTTCTGGAAGGAAGACACTGTCAGGGTCGCGCCTGTCTGCAGGACAAAGGCAGGACCTGAGCTGCCCTCGAGAACGATTTGAAAAAGGGCTGAGACGCCGTGGGACAGAGAGTGAGCTGGCTGGAAGAGCAGGTCAGGGAAAACAACAACATGATCACAGCTTCAGGCATCAAACACAGGCAAGACAGAAAAACATGGCACAGGGAGGAAACTTTGACCAAGAGGAGCCAGGAGAACGTCTGAGCTGAAAGGAAACGAGACAGAGAGAAGCCATGAAAAGCTCGGCTGGGGTTTTATTTTAGTTCACATGTTGATGTTGGGAGTCCTTCTACCACCCAAACACATTCAGCTGTAACTTACTGGTACATACTGTAAATACTGTTAAATACTGTGGATACTGTACAACTACATTCATATTTATAAAATGACAGTGCAGCCAAGGCTGTTATGAAGTAGGAAGAGTGTTATTACTTCTCTTGTAAACCATAGTAACACTGTTAACACTTCTGAGAAGGTGCTGTTTATATTTGTGTCTGCAAATTTCTAAGAAAAGGAAAGTGTAGTGATGAGAATACACGTTTTTATATACATGGAGGGTGTTACTTCATGGTGGCAACTTTATTAATAGCTAAGGATGCATGTTCTTTTTTTAACCTTTTATCATTTATGAGTATTAGGTAAGACCTAAAATGTCAGTAATTTGTTTCCCCGGGGGGGGGGGGGGGGTCCACCAAATCAAATTCTACTCTGGGCCCCATAAAGGCTTGGGCCAGCCCTGTTGTGTAAAATAATCACCTCTGTCTCTTTCTTCTCTCTTTGACGTCGTCTGCGAGCCTCACCTTTCTTCTGGTCTTCACATCCCTTACCTTTCAAAAATGTCTTGTGTGGGCGGAACGAGGCACAAACTGAATGCAAGATGACTCCTCAGCAGACATCTGCTACCTGACTTTTACAGAATGAGACTGAAGTCTAAAATCTAACACCTAGTTAAAACACCAGCTGCTAAACCTGCTGACCTCCTCACTACATGTTGCTTGAAGTCAGAGAGTAACACTGAGATAATTTGCTGTGTTGGCTCATCCTTCTGTAAATAAGCTCACAGTGCACATGTATTTATATTCAATCCTCTGCTCTGAGACGCTCTCACTAATCCAGACTCATCCCCAGCCCCAGCTATCCATCACACCACATGTATCCTGCCACATATACATATGTACAACCACAGACCTTGGCTGGCGACCAGTGGCCTCCAGGTCACAGATGTCTGTGTGTGGGGGGATGACAGGAACGAATATTGATTAGATGGAATGATATCTTTGCCATCCCGCCTCATTTTGCCTCCCACTCTTCCCCTCCAGCCCTTTACCCCGGCCTCAGACACATCCTCTTGCTCCAGATGGCAAATCTTTAGTCCCTCTGCATTTCTGTTTCGTCTGCATCAAACATTTTTTTTTTTTTTGCTTCTTTGGCAGAATTTTTGGATCCTGTTGCTACAAAATTATAAAGAATGATATTAGTGACAGGGATGTGTTTAGATGTACGACATGAATCCAAAAAATGTTGATCACCCCTGGTGGCTGTATGCAGTATAGGTTATAAACCCTGCTTCCTCCATGGAATGTATTTTGCTTAAAGATATTTTTTGTCATTTGAGATAGTTTTAATCACATCCTGCATGTTCAAGTGATCACGTTTCTAACACGTTTGTTTTTAATTAGTTATTTGTTGTTTTTAAAATGTAGTGAGACATCATGATTGACAGCTGAGACTGACTCATGATTGGTCGGGGGAGTGTAACACCTGCACCTTGTGACAGGCTGGTGCCTCCTGCCCAATGTCAGCTGGGAGTAGTTCCAGCCCGTCTGCGACCCTGAGAGGATAAGTGGAAAAACTGATGGACGGATAATAATTGCAAGTCATTGTCAATGTCCATTGCATAATTACCATTGGTAATTATGGTAATCTGTGCATTTGTGATCTAGAAAGATCTTTTAAACATGTGGCACAAACATGGCGGCATATTCACGAGGCCTTGAATACTAAGCAGCAAACTTTATGCAGAATTCAAACAGTCAAAGAGGCTATTTGAGTCCACAAAACGTTTCTTGGCCTACAACCTTGATAAAGCTGCTTTCAGACATGCACTGAACCTCCTGACATTCTCTGTATGTGAAAATGCAAATGTCCGATTTAGAGGCTGCTGATATTCTCTGGAGTTTCTCTAGTCAGCCCCTAAATATATAATCCTGACAATGTCTGAATGAGCTGATGTGATCACACAGGAGGAAATTCTCTGCAGGATTCACCACCAGTGAGTGGACTTGTTGAAAAAGTTCAAATAAAAAAAAAAGAGGATGAAAAAGCTGAGCCAAAGATGTCAAGAGGTTTTTGGTGATAAGGGCGGACGCCTGGTGATCTCCACCGCGGAATTCATACGTTACATCCGCATGCAGCGTCACCTCACCTGAACGTGTAGTTGTGAACGTGCCTGGTTGAAGAATCTCCTGCTGTGTTGTTGATGTGTGAAAGTCTGGATACAATTGTTAAGGACAATCTCCAGAGTCAGAAGACGGCTGAAGACCAATGTCCTCCACGAGCCCTGTGTAGCCTCCATCCAATGATGTGCAGTGACTGGACCAAGCTCCTGATTCTTCTGCTCTGGATATGGCCAATATCACTTTGAAAAACACCAGGCAGAGAAAAATCATCCAAATCCTGGAAACTACTTAAGTTGGTTACACAACACGAGGTTCCTGGTTTCTGGTGCTGTTTTTATGCAGAAATCCTGTGGGTTTTCTACGAGGCTTCTCCGCTCCCATTGGACTGCAATTAGGCTGTTTGGAGTGATGTGGTGCCAGAGGCCTCAGTATGAGCTACTTCACACAGGTCCTCAGAGAAATAACAGAGCTTACCTCTCTCTAACTCTTTCTCTCACTCAACACGCTGACAGCCCCTCTGTTTCACTTTCCTCCTCTCGTTTTCTGTCTTATTATTTTCTTCTTCTCTCTCTCTCTCTCTCCCCTCTCTCTCTCGCCGCTCCTCTTTCCGTCTCTCGCTCCCTTGTTTTCTCCCCTTTTCTGTTAATGTTGTTTTTCCAAGCTGACTGATTTGAATAAACTGCCAGGGTTGAGATGAATTATTGATTATGGTGCAGACTTTCAGGGAACGGGGTAAAACTCCTGTTAATCACGATTTACAGAGGGTTACAGTTATCTTTTAATTAGCGAAAGGAAAAGACCACACTGAGGCATTATCGCTCAATTTCCTGTCATGACTGTTTCGGTGAAATACTAAATCAACTTAATATCCCACTTTCTTTTCACATCCGTGCTTCCTTGTTTGTTTGAAAAGATGTTTGACCTGAGTCTTTGTTCCTCACACGCGGATATTTACTGAATAAGAGCATCTCTTTTATTTTGTGTTCTGCTCTTGAGAAGACGTCGGGCTGCTCTCTCCTCCGTCTCTAATACGAACCCCAGAGGGAGTTATTGTGTCTGTTATAAAGACACCTTCTCTTTTCTAATTGAAACAGGTGAGAAACAGCCACGTCACACGCAGCTCAATGCTCTCTTCTTTATTAGGCCTCCTCTCTGCAGAAACCCCTCTCTCTGCTGGCATATATTACCTGTATTGTCAAATGCGGCCTCATGTTTCTAGTACCATTGATTCTTCCAGCTATTCCTTTTTTCCTGAGACTCAATACACTGGTTATCTTTTTATTCCAGGACACCAGCATTACAAAGGCCTCAGTATCTCTCCTCAGACAGAACGCAGGAGCAAATAGAGCCTTTGGGCTCAAAGTAATTCCATATCTCCGCCTAACAAACACCCTTTACATTTTAATCTGACCGGGGTTCACTCATTTTGCACCAAGCTGTTGTGTTGCGTGCTCCAGTATCTTCAATTTATTCAAAGACTACAGCTTAATTTCCCGTTGCCATTGATTTCTAGCCCTGCCACAGGGCAGGGTAAAGAGTCTATTGATCTGCTCGCTCCCTTTCTTCCTTCACCCTCCTCTTCACCAGCTGATGTAAAGCTGTGGTGCGTTGGAGGGAGGAGGGAGACAGCCACGAAGAGATACATTATGAAACAAGGAAGGGGAGCAGCAGGGGTGGTGGGGAATAGGTGGAGTTTGTGGTTGCGGAAACGAGAGGAAGTTTGTGTTGGAGTGGAAAAGTGAAAAGCGTGAGCGAGAGATGTGATTGTGAACGTTTGTGTGTCCCATAGCAACAGCTGTATGTCTGTGACATATCTTCTCTATAGTGTCCGGGAAGTTTTAATGTGGAGTATTGATGTGAGCAGGTGATCCAGTCATTTAATGTCTGTCGAACCCCAAACACCTGAAACTGCCTCCCTGAAAATGATTAGAAGTCATTTTTTCTGTTAATAAAGCAGTTAAGTAAAAATGTAATTTAATATAATCTAAAGCAAATGTTAGGACAGACTGCGACATGCACACAGACTGTAGATTAACACACATGTTTAAGTATGTTGACTCACTGACTTAGACTCCAGATGCTGCTCACTTCAAACTATGAAGTCATTTTTTGTAAATATTTTATGATAATGTTTTGTGTTTCACCACATTTTCAAAGCATTTAATAACTAATAAAAACAAAAATGGAAAAAGTGAACACTTCAACAAACCTATAATGACAGAACAATATATTTGACGTGAACTTTGACATTTTAGTTTGGTTCATCTCCCATCCATCAACATGGAGGAGGCAGGATATGTGACCTACAACTGCCAAAGTCTGAAATTATGCTCATATCCAGCTGTTATTGTTCAAGATTATTACAAAGAGCAAGTTCAAATCAATCAAGCCTAAGTTATAGAGCCCCCCCTCCCCCCATCCCCCAAAAATCCAAAAATCAATCACTGATCAAACATACAAGTGCAGCAATAGGTGAAGACAAAAGGAAAACACACAATAAGAGGTGAAGGCAGAAATAAAGCAGAGATAAATTAAACATTTCTTTGTGATATTCTGAACAGAGACGTATCGTCTGCCTCACTCTGTCTCACAGAGCTTTCTATTTTTGACTTTCCTCTTGAGCTCCGAGAAAGTCAACAAACAAAAACAAGGCTCTGGCTGGATATGAGAATGTCTTTTTTAGGATGAACACCGACAGTAACTGTGGTTAGTTTGTGTGTGTGTGTGTGTGTGTGTGTGTGTGTGTGTATCTGTGTGCATGACTAAAAGTGACTCAGACCCTAAACAGTCAAGTGCAGGTACTCACCCGTTAATGGGAAACTTATCTCTCTCGAACACACGCTGACCTTCACCACCAGCTAATTGGCGTGTAGGCAGGCTTCTTGCTTTTTATAAGACTGCACCTGCATCTTATGCCAATTACTACACTTAGCCCTCCGCTGACCCCCCCCCCCCCCCCCACACACACACCTCCTCTGTGCAGGAGCACCACTTACTGTGAAGCCGCCTCCTCCCTCTTCCACTTTCATCCTCCATCTGTCACCTTCCGCCAGTTTTCTAGCCCCTCCCACCTCCAGTGTGTCACCTCCCCCCTCCCACCTCCGCCATTTACATTTTTCTTCTGGTGTTAAAAATACTTCCGAGCTTCACTGGGGTTTTGTGCATGTGTGTGTGAAAGTCAGTGTTAGAAATTAATAGGGACTCGGGAGCTGGAAAGGTCATAAAACAGAGATTGGATTGAAAATCACCCAAATGAAGCATAATGAGCTATTTTAGTATTTACACCTTGTTCTGGCCACTAGTTATGGAGGCCAGTTACGGAGGGGGGGAACTGTTTCCAGCGATCTGGGTGAGGAAAATTGAGCCGTTTTGAAGCAGATCAAACAGTAGAGCACTACGCCTCAGGCAGTTGAAAATGTTCGCTTCATGCAGCCAGAAGTAAAAAAAAAGCGCTGACCCGATGCAAACACAAACTGCTGTCATCAAAAAATAGAACAACCAGTTTTGTATATTACAAAAAAAAAACAGTATGAGGGGGGTGGGGGGGGGGGGGGGGGGTGGACTGGTTGGGAACACAGTGTCATCCTTCTCTCTGAGGCTTGTTTCCAGCAGTGGGGAAGAAATGTAGGACAAGGGGATTATAATGATTTTCAAAGAGGCTACAACACATCTTGCGTTGTAAATAAAATATCCAAACAGAAATGGAGAAGTTTATTTTCTCAGCCTGTAAAAGGGTGCGAGTGTCCGTGATAGTTCCTGGTTGCTGCAGGTCCCTGTCAGTGAATCTGGAAATGTCCAATTTGTCCGTCTCAGCTGATCTTTATCTGTGTGTGTTACGATGTGGCGTTTGTTTACAGCACATTGGCACCAGTGTTGCCTCACAGCAAGAAGGTTTGAATCCCAGGTTGGCTTCTGTGTGGTGGTCTCCCCGTGTGTGCATGGGTACTCCAGCTTCCTCCTGCAGTCCAAAGACATGCAGATCTGAGATTAGATTGATCCGAGTGAATGTGAGTGGGAATGGTTTGTTTGTTTCTGTACGTTGTGATACGCTGGCATCCTGCACCCTGCCTCTTGCCCAGTGTCAGCTGGGATTGGCTCTCCAGCAAATCCCCCCCCCCCCCCCCCCCATTTGGTGCATTGGTGCGTTTGGCCTTGGAGGAGGCGTTTGCTCTTCATGCTATTGTAGTTATCAAGAATATCTCACTGACTTTCTAGACACCAGCATAGCCTGATGCTAATTGTCATCTTCTACGATTGCGTGGTGTTGAGCCAAGCAGCCTTGTTGGCTTCCGTTTGCTGCTTCTCGACCTCATCTCTCTCCCTCTCCTCATCCTGCAACCTCCATCATCGGCTGCTGAAACATAACAGTTAAGATTTGCCCATTTGGCAGCGTGGGCCTGAGGGGCCCCAATGTTTTTTTGGCCCTCGGTTTTCTCAGCGGCTCCCTTGTGTTTTGTCTCATCCGTTTTTGGCATCCGTTTTTTTCTTCTTTTTTTTTTTTTGCAGATGTGCTGTTTGATGAAGGCACTGAGCCCAAAGTGGGAGGGAGTTCAAAGATGTGATTGGCCCAGCCCAGTGTCAGTTAAGAGAACAAAAAGATGATCCACCTATTTGATTGGGCGGTCGGGAAAAAGAAAAGGACAGTTGTCAGTCCAAAAGGCTCTTGTGCTCACTGGGAAAATGAGGTGGAATGACTTCATACAATGGTTTGAATGGTTTCTTTTCGCCTGAGAAACAGGAAACAATCAAAGTCAAGGCAGCCAGGCTCCTGCCACGTTGTGTGTCTCCCTAATGAGAGAGGGAGAAAACAATACATGTCACTCCCTCACTCTGGGAATGATTCACTCACACCTCGGGCCATTGTCTATTGATGTTCCTATAGACTTCCCCACTGCACAACTGTCAATTCTGATTCCCCCCCCAATCATCACTATTTTATCATGTGTCTGTTTGAATATTCACACCATTGCTGAACAACACAGTGTGTGTGCAGTGATATGATCTGAAATTCTCCTCCAGATGTTGTACAACATTTCGGGGTGATTACCAGGATGGAACTAAATGTAATAATCATCTTATGAAGCTAATGCATCAGCACATTAAAAGACACGGCTACTGGCTAAACATATGTTCCATTTACATATGCAAAAGGTAATTGTGAGACTGGGAAAAAAAATACTTTAACCGGCCCATTCTAATTGTGCAAAAGTACAGAAAACCCACTCCTCTGCTATTCAGATCCTAGTATCCTGTGATGTGATTTCTGCAGGCGTCGCTAGATCACTCTCTGATGTTCAAATGGTCAAACCGCATCATTAGTATTCTCTCCAGACCTCCAACTGTGATTGGTTTCTTTTACACCGGCTGTTCAAAGCATTTGCTTAATGTCCACCAAAAGGCCAATGTGTCTGTGCTGTTTAGTACAAATCTAACATTTGGTCCGGTTCCCTTCCTCTTTCCCAGGCTGCTGAACAGAGCGGCCCACTGGAAACGCCGTGGGTTTGCGGCTCAGATGAAACGGCACAGATTGAAGCTAAATCTGTGAGTGTGTAAGCGAGTCCCACTGTTCCCATCGTTATCACCTCGCTGGCCTGGGCCTGGCTGAGGGCGAGCAGCTGTGTTTCAGGATGCCTCTCTGCAGGTGCAAATCCCACACACACTGCGGACAGGAAATTACAGCTTCACCTGGGCCAGCACTCACCTGTGCTCCGTGCTGACTCAGCTCCCGCTGCCCTGTGGGAGAGAAACCTTCCACTAGAGTTCTCACACAAGCCTCCGTCCTCTCTCTCACTTTCCAGTTGTTGATTGTATTTCCTCCTTTTGTTTCTTCCTCTTTGTGCTTTTCTTGGCATCCTAATTTCCCCACCGTTTAACTGACTACTGCAGGTCTCAACAGGCCTCCTTTGTTCGACTCAGCACTTAAAACGTTGGTACAAACACACTTTGACAAACACTGCAGACACAGCATTCAGGTATTTCTGGACCTGATATACTGTAACCTTGGAGCTGTGTGAATTGTGTGGAGTCCATCGGCTTCTCAGTGTGGGAACAGAAGAATGCAGACTCCTGTTTTCTGCCTCTCCTCAGATATTAGATTCACATTCAAGAGCCTGTCCTGTTTATTTTTATATTTAGTCAGCAAAACAGCAACAACTGCATGTTATTTTCTACAGACCCCAATCATTCCTCACTTCTCATCATTTAGGGGAAAGCGAATGAAATGTTTTTTATAAATGCTACCAGCGTTTCTGCCTTTTCTGGGAATTTGGAGGTTTGAGGAACTTAAGGTGAACTTTATATTTGAAGATTAAACACTTAGTATTTCACATACTTTTCACCCAGTACAAAGCGTGATGATTCAGACTGATTCACTGTCCATTTCCCATCCAGCTGCCATCTTACAATGAGGTGAGGTCAGAAGCATGATCCTTTAATCTCTCTTGAGGGGCAGGCAAATGCTATTTTGTGATTGACCACCCTGGTCTGAAGTCAGTGGTGCAGTACTTCACTGTTACTTTAACTGTGCGATATCAAGATAGTTGTATGTACCTACATGCACAACATAAAACACTGTGCTCACAGATGTTCTGCTTGTGCACTGCTTGTGAGATCGGTTTACTCTAAAGGAGACATCTTGCTATCTGGCAATTACGCACTTCATATAGCAATTCATCAAGGTGCAAGCATTCCTGGACTTTAAAGTGAATGAGAGATGACACTCTGGTAGGTTTACAACATGTTGTACTCAAAACACACTCGTGATTAATTAAGAAATAACATGAAGCCTTTATTTATGTTCCACTGTTAAACCAGTGTGTTTGGACTCACCCTGAATGCACTTGCTTTATACCAACGTGGTTCGATTGTTAAAACAGACCCTTGGCCTCAATATTTTTTAAATTTATGCTCACAGACAGTTTCACATTAAACTATGAACGGTTTGAAAATGGAACTTTATCCTTGGCTTTGACCTGGGAAGACAAATCACATTTTTGGGAGTAAGAGCTGAAACACGAGTGCAGTGGGAACTGCTCATTTAAGGATTTATTTACAGTAGAAGTTGACACATAACTGCTGAAGCACCTGTGGTTAGTGTAGTCTGGAGCCCCAGCAGCAAAACGTCAAATGTCTTTTCTTAGCAAAGTATATTTTAGAATATCCTGTAGGGACATATATACTTAAAGCTGTAAATTACTTGGTGCAAAACTTGCAAAATGTAATTATGATCTCAAATGATGCATTTTGGATGCAGACAGAAAAGGCAGGGAATCATATTGACTTGAAGGAGAAGAGATAAAAGCATCATTGACTTCTTCCAAATCACTGGAGGATAAAAAATAACTTCAGAATAAAAAATTAGCCTGAAGGTTCTCGGGCTTAAATAAGCTTTAAAAAATGACACCTGTTACTTCTGCTGCTTCCTGTTGGGACTCAACGATCCCAGTTCATGGCCTCTCATCTTAATTAAGTTACTAATTAAATTGAGTGGACTGGAGCTAAATATTCAACGACTCCTCTGGCGTTAATGAAAGTTTAACTAACTTTCGAGATTTTCCTAACTTCTTATAACTGTGATGGAAATTCACATTACCAAACACATGTGGTACATGCTACTGTTCGTTTAACTTATATATAATACCAACAACTTTAATGAGTGAAAGGAATAACAGCCATAATAGTTTCTCAGTAAAATCCCCCACTCCTCCCTCCAACTGTCTCTCTCACTCACTGTTTCCTCCTCCGTGTTCCTGCAACAAGCAAGTCTTGTGAGACGAGGAGCGAGAGGCAACGAGCTGATGCACCGTGTGAGTGAGACTTCTCGTGTAATGTTGCCAGACTCTTGGCTGAAGACCCAGAATAGGAATTGAGCCTTTTATTGGTGACACTTCATAGTACACGTGAACTACTGGTTCGTTTTTGTGAACTCACTTCATTTACAAACCCAAATATATAAATATATGTCCCAGGTTGAAAAATACCAGAATTCCTGTTTAAAAGACATAATTCTTGACCCTTTTGAAGTATATGAACAAAATGATTAACTTCTGTTCCTCTTTTAAAACCTTCGTCTGAGAAGTTCAGCTTGTCTGGAACCTTCTGTCGCTTTCTCACCATATTGTGTGAATATAGTAAATCCTGTGGCGTCACCTCAGGTTACCTCAGGTGTAACCAAGTGTCTGTCTGCCTGGAGAATATCTCTGTGGCATGAGCTAAATTTGTAAAATTTAGCCCAAAGTTTGTTTGTAGCTACTGGGTAGCATGAATATAAAATGACATAAAATAAAACGTGGTAAAGCATTAAGCCAAATTCATGCTTCTCCATCGAATCTACGCTGGTGTGTAGACATACCCTACGTGGAACCCCGGTGCCGTAACCTGATGCAACCCAGACCGCAGGAGCTGTGATTGGCCCACTTGATAGCATCGCATTTCCGGTAGACAGTATTTCCTGAATCTCCTGCTTTGCCTCACTGGGTTTAATGGTGGTACAGACCATCTCCTCCGACTTCTTTCTTTTCTTCATTGCAGTGCTTTGAGAAAAAGTAATTCATCTTCCACATCCAGCAGCTCCAACTCCAACATGATAACACTCAACATTGTTCTGAAGTAAACAGAGACGCCAGAGAATTTGTAAATAAGTGGACTAGAAACCAGAAGAGACACAGTAGCATAGAAACTCTCCACTAGTGTTTTGGCTCCACGCCAACTAGCGTTTTAGTGTAATTGCAGCACGACAAACACACACCTACGCACAACTATGAATGCTCACAGAGGTGTGTAGACCCCGTTTGTCGTAGCTTCGACGCAGAACCATGAATTAGCCTTTTACAGTACTTTTAAAAAAGGAAGAATGCTGATCTGAATTATTAATAATTCCAGTAGTATATTAAAGGGGGTGTTATATTAAAACATAATGAAGCTGTGCTATGTTTATCATTATCAAAAGTACTGTCTGTATGTATGAGTATCGCAGCTAAAAGCACAGCCACCCTGTTTTCTGTGAAACACACACTCTCCACTGTGTGTTTAATGGATTGAGCTACAGTTCACGTCTTAAGGCTGCCAGGGATGAGCTCTAACAGTCTGTCAGCGACCTTTCTTGGCTTTGCGTCTGATCAAAGCCTCTGCTCAGCAGCACCCGCTGCTGCAGGTCCCAACCCTCTGTCCCTCTCACTTGATGTAAAGGAGAACAAAGGCAAGCCGGAGAAGGACAGACAGAGGAGAGGAGGAGAGGGAAGAACGTGAGAGTAGAGCGGGAGGGAGACACGGGGAGGCCACGCTGAGGGGTCATGTTTGATGGGAACTCTGGATCTCCTGCAGATAGACAAAGAGAGAAAGGTCGACTCAACTGCAGCCAAAATAGAAATACAGAGGAGGTGGGTAGAGGACAAAAGTGGAGCCAGAAATGTTTGGAAGATGGAGGAGGAGGAGGAGGAGGAGGAGGAGGAGGAGGAGGAGTGGAGGGATAAGATGGGAGATTGGACAGGAATAGCAGGTCCGATTAAGATTGGCTGGCAGTTATACAGATGCTCTACGTGTGTGTTTGTGGTTGTGCATCTCTCAGTGTTTGCGAGTGTGTGCGATGAGTCACTTCAAGTGCGGACAGTGTGAGTGTGTGTGTATTGGTGTATGAGAATATTCATGTATCTGTGCATTTTGCTTCCGCTTCTGAGTGTTTGGTTGGTTCTAAGTGTTCATGCATGCATTTGTACATTCGCGAGCATCCATACAGTGCGTTAGTGTACGTGACAAACTGCATCCATGCAAATATATGTGGACGTGGGCCCAGTGCATGATGGTAGACATTGCTCGCTCAGTGACCATCGGTTGTGCACTACTTTTCATGATGCATTATGGGAAACAACGAGTCCACTATATAGCATCTAAAGAGATTTCATTAGACATTCGGACATCTCTTTGTGAGAGAATGCAGCAAATGAAGGATTCCAGCGCCTCTGCTCATTAGTTGCTACTGGATACAGATTATCTTTCAGCCTCATGCAAGGACAGCAGGGCAGAGTGACAACCCCCCCCCCCCCACTGTGGCTCCAGCTTTCCTTCTCCAGTGTCTCTGTTGTCGTCACTGTCCTCGTCTGTCTGTCGCTCTCCTGTTATACTATCATCAGTTAATCACAGATTAAATATCATGATAAGAATAATCCAGTCCATCATTACGTCTCTGTATTGGTCAGTAATGTCAGGTGATGACGTTTATAAAACTTTGTTGTGAATACCTCTGATGGGAGATTTTCCTGCGTTCTGCATATGGAAAAGTAAGGGAATGTCCACCATGCAGTTTGACATGTTCTCCTCATATGACATTCATTTTGACATCTTTCAGACTAAGTGTTTTTCATGCACGTCCCTTATTCAGCCAAGAATACTGCATAGAAAATGACTGATTCCAAAATTGCTGTGGGCTGCTTGTTTAAAGTAAAGATAATTGAGTGTGCCTGTGTATCTGACTTGTGTTCTTGCCAAAATGCCACTTTACTGATGCAAAACATCATAATGTAGACATATTATGAGGGAGGGAAAAAATTCACAAGGCAGCATTTTGTAAAAGAAACTGTTCTATCAGGGGAAACACCAGTTTGTGTTTGGTAAGAATAAAGGGAAGCATTGGCAGAGCATTGAGGACGTGCATCTGTGCTGCAATATGTTGTCCATTAGAAAGACGTGGCCCACAGTTCCTCGAGTGTCTACCACGTGCTTGACATTGTCAGCTGCAGATTCTTGAGACCAAAGCTGGAAAAGTTTGCATGATTATCATCCTGATGCTTCAGTTTGAAAACTAAACTTTTTTTTGGAAAGAGACAAGCTTTCTAGTTTCTTTATCCTGACAGTTCCAGATGCTGGTCTGCCACAGCAGAAGACTCCTAAGTGGTGGTTTGATGTGCGCAACCAGGTGGACACTTCTGTGAAGACAGGTGTATGATGACCCAGTGCAAATCACACTATCACTTATAGAAGGAGAGCATAAGTGTTACTGCAAAAGCTGCTGTCCAGCACATGCTATTAACATGACAACTCTATGACTAATTCATGGAGGAAGGCTGGAAATAAGCAGTCTTCCATTGAACCGGTGAATTTCAGTTATTTCAAATATTCAAGGATATATTGAAATATCTTTTTCCATCCTCTTCAGCCTCCATCAGCTCCACAGTCTCATTAGTGACTCAGTGTGTGTCATATCACTTCCCCTCGGTGCCGTCTTTCACAGAGTCCAGATCATTTCATGTCCCTCCCTCTGTGACTTTATTTTCCCCGCATTACTTTTTCATTGCTTTCTCTGTCCTCCATCTCTGTCTCGGCAGCTCTTAGAGGTCATTCTCTCTATTCTTCAAGGCTCGCTGGTCACAGAAATGGATCCGTCGTCGCTGTCCACCAGTCTAGGACCTTGAAGACCTGTAAAGAGATAGAGCCGGTGTAACTTTATTCCCTCTTCCCTGAATGGAGGAGTGAAGGACTGAGAGGGTAAGAGACAAGGATCTGCCTCTCTGACCTGTTGTGAATGGTCAGTATTTATATAGAGCTTTTCTAATCTTGATGACCACTCAAAGTGCTTTGCAGTACAGTTTTTCACACATTCATTCAGTGCATCTATGTGAAGGGGCAATTTGGGGTTCAGTATCTTGCCCAAGGTGACTTCGGCATTGCAGAATTGGGAAGACTGGGACCTTCTGGCTTGAGGACGACTCCTGACACAAAACCGCCCGCAGGTTGTTGTAACGCCTCAGTAATTAATTATCTATTTGAATTAGTTTCTAAGCATGGCTCCTATTCGCTGTGAGGTTTGTCCTAACATTAATAGCCATTAAATACATGTGCAACGTCCAGACTACATATGTAACAGGAGAAACACATCTGCAGCACGACAGCAATCATGTAGAATTCATAAGTTAGGTGAGCAAATCAGTTTACATGCAGACGTGTGATGCAGAGCCCATAACAAAGTGCCTGGTTAATTGAATTAACACCGACAGTCTCTGTGGGAAAGTGCTGTGGCAGCAATAAGGCGGCAGCGCCGCAGAGCAGAGCGGCAGTCAGAGTAAACACAGTGGCTCCGCAGGGAGGCGTATATTGTGATGTTCCTCCTGTGGTCAGCTGGGAGGGCAGAGCTGTCAGAAACGGGGCCGGGCTGTTGCCTCTCTCTCTCTCTTTCGGTGTCCCGCTGCCACTCTCGCTCTTTACAAGTCGCATTCCTGCAGAAACACTCATCATCTTCTGACACCCTGGTGCTCGCCCCTCGTCCCTGTTCCCCCAGGTAGTTTCTATTTCTGTCCACAAGTGCAATTAGGCCTTTGTGACCAAATATTTACAAAAGACCCACAGACACTGAAGTGCGTTTGTGTTCACACAAACTTTTTGGAATGTGATGTCTGTTTTTGAGAAGTTATTTGTATGCGATGGCAACAACAGAGTCATATTGTTGTTTTAATAGAACAATGTTATGTGTTCAAACTCTCAGGTCTTCCTGTTTCATCCACCTCACTGTACCACCTGCCCGCTTGACCACCATGGGATCTAGAGCCGTCAGCCTCTCTGCTCCCCTCCTCTGGAACTCCCCTCCCCCAAGACACCCGTAACATTGACTCTCTCTCCATTTTCAAATTCCGTCTCAAAACGCATCTTTTCAAACTGGCATATTCAGTCTGATTGTTTCCAATTTGGCCAAACTACATCAAAGTTTTATTCACCTGTTAATTTTATTGATCTTCTTTATCTCTGCCTTGTAATGTGACTTTCAGTGCTATGAAAGGCACCTACAAATAAAATGCATTATTATTATATTATGCCAAGTTCATAGTCGATTAAAAGAAGCTCTACAGGGGTGGAAAGGCAGATTGAAGTGATCTCACAATGTTACAGAAACTGACTCATGCCGTATCCATTCACCAAGTTTCGTGAAAATCCATTTGATAGTTTTTGTGTAATCCTGTGACGGACAAAACAAAACTATATCCTCCTCGGCCAATGTAATTATGAACACCGTTTTCAAAGGGCTCACTCTTTGTTCATCCGTGCTACAACTTGAGATCATAGACTGTATGAGATGTTTTTAAACTCAGCTGCTTCGGTGACCACAGAGCCACCATTTTGAAATGAAAACCATGGACATGGTCTCAGCCTCCACTTTTCCGCTCTCCTCATCCTGAATCCCTCATCAACCGAGCACCCAGCACTTCTTCCCTCCGACAGAACGCTCCTCTCTCATCTCAGGGTCTGAATGCTGCCCCCCCTCCCCCCCACCACCCTCTCCCCTCGCTCAGTAGTGTTAGCCATTCACACTTGTCCTGTGAAATCACACTCTCTTCACGGGGGCTCTTCAACACGCTGCCCCCTCTCTCTCTCTCTCTCTCTCTCTCTCTCTCTCTCTCTCTCTCTCTCTCTCTCTCTCTCTCTCTCCCTCTGAATTTTAATTGGCCGAACAACAAATCCATGGCTGTTTCTCTCGCCTGTAGCAAACAGATGGGACACTGCCACTCTCTCCACATTTCATTCTCCATTGTCCCTCCTCATCTAACCCTGTCATGATCACTGCATCATCAGTCTGTTTACCTAGAAGGAACACACTGTGCCTGGCTACATCCACACGTTTCACTTTGAAAACAGCGTAATTGACTCTCCATGTTTCGTTGTACACTGAATCTACCTTCCAAACACTGGTGCTAAATATAAAAGTTTTAAATTGGAATCTATCTTTTATGATGTTATGGATCGAGTTAAGTTTTTGGAAAACGTCTTTAGTATTTAATGTCTGCCAAGAGAAACTATTTCCAACTGCATAGGCAGCAATAAAATGAGTTTTAATGACCTTCACTACTTTAGTAAAATGCAGTTTCTCGTAAAAAATAAGAGGTTTTTTTTATGTTAGAATAATTTAATTGAGACTTTTGAATTGAATGATCCACCTTCCTTCAAAGGCCACGAAACAAATGAAAACCAGATAGAATTCAACATACATGTAAAAACATGACTATTGCTGTAGCTCTCTGTGAAAAACATGTTGATAGAACCATGAATATGTTGTGACATCTGTGTATATTGTCGGTATTGTGAGCTTGTTTGTCTAACAGAGCCTGGAGTGGTGCATTGTTATATCTGAGACAGAAGAAGGGATTATTGAATGTGTGAATGTAAAAGCTGCTATTAATGATTTGATGTGAAGTTTATATCTCTACTTGCTGCTACACAACAAAATGTCACCTCTGACTTAGATTTAGATCAGAATTAAGAATGAGATTTCATTATCAATAGGGGGCTGGCAGGAGAAACTCCTGAGAGAGTATCTGGAGCCTCTGACTCAGACAGCCCCTCCGGATAAATTCAAAGGAAAATATCCCGAGTTGGTCTGAATGCAGCTTTAAATGACTCCAAGGTTATTTTAACTGATCGTTGCCAAAACCAAGTTACAAATATATATATTTTTTCGAGCTATTCCACTAACCTAACATGTTAACATGTTGATGCTGAAACTGAGGAAACATCCTGGAGAAAGATTTAATCAACCTCCTACACACTTGACACAGCAGTCAAGTCAGTGTAACTCAGGGACCGAGGGGGTTGCTGTGCACTGCTCGGTTGTGTTGTGTTGTGTTGTGCTGTGCAATGCTGTGAGGGATAATGATCCGTGGCTGTGTAAGCCATTAGTGAGTAAGTGGTTATGTTGGAGCCCCTGTATCCCTGATGCCTGCTGTCACTTTGATAAATATGTAGCACACAGATGCCCTCGTATGGAACTGCTCTCTGCTGCAGATAGAAGGTGCCACATAGTTTATTATGTTCCCCAGAACTTATTAATTGTCATGAATATTTGGAGTTTAGAGGTAAAGTGGGAAAGTGTTTGTTGGTATTCCTTGTGTGCAGAAATGTAGTGAAGGGTATACACAGGTACATGCAGTGTACCCATTTATTTTCCAATCAACATAATTCATACCCATTTCTAAATCGCCTGCTGGATGCATCATTAACTTGCGTCCTGAAGCCTTGGACAGTGAAAACATCACCTGCTGTACTCTGCCTCTGATTGGTTAGTTATGATAAGAATATCAGAGTCAGCCAATCAGAGGCCGAGTAGAGTGGGTCATATCTTTCTGGTAAGAAAATATGACTTCAAGAGATTCTGACTCTTGTTTAACAATTTAAAGTGAAGACGTCAACCAAGGTGAGCAGATAAAGTTATTTATACAGTAATTACTGTAATTTTTGCAGACTGTAATATTTATAAAGTCCTATTTCCAAACTGCCCCATGACAAATAATGTTAACTTTATAATGGTGGTACACAAATGCATCATCGTGTAGTTGCCTCAGTCTAAAGTCTGCGGGCCAGTGTTCAGACTAAATCTGCATCTGCATCACAAATTAAGTTACAATTTGCTCATTTCTGGGTGAACAAACTGTGCATTAGTAATCTTTCATGCCACTGTTTATAACACAAAACATTTATTCTGTGCTGGACTGACTGAACATTTTCTCCAGGCACCACCACACCACTGCTTGTGTGTACGTGCGTGTTTGTTTTTGTGTGCATGTGCATCAGTCTGACAGGCTGGAGTGTAATGTGGTTGCAGTTGGCCGTGCAGGGGCGAGCGCAGTCCTGCAAGCACAGGGCCCGATAGGGAACCACGTGACGAAGAAGCCTCGCGATGAGAAAATGACAGCGCTGTCTCTGACATGCATATCCGCTGACAGCGAGAGGAGCCTCTGTGTTTGTGTGTGTGTGTGTGTGTGTGTTTGTTTCCCAGTGCGCTGAATTCACCCTTGACTCCCTTCAAAAGCTGATTTGTTTGGGTCACCTCTGTAAACCTCCGCAGACATTTGGGGTAGACGTCCTGCGAAGCTGTCTCTTTCAAGTCCGCTTATTTTCACCTCATTTCACACCAGTATGAGATGGACGCCTGTGAAAAGACTTAATTCACAGTCCACCGAGTAGCTGTTTTTCAAAGAATACGTTAATAGATGCACTCCCTGATCTCCCTCTAATGTCGGGCAAGTAGCCGATCCTCAGAAGCGTATGCTGTCCTACCCGCTTTCACAGTGCCGCTGTGAAAGGACATTCAGGATAAAGCAAACGTATATATTCGCTCATGGTGAGTGTTTGTTTTTTAGCCTCTGTCCGACATGCAGATTCAAAGCTGCTCTCCTCACAAAGAGTGGAGATGCCTCAGCTTTTTGTCCGTGTGAAAGGTTGGAGGAAAAGAGGCTTTTTCATGGTCTGAGTCCACGGTGAATCGAGCTTTACATCCCGCTCAACTCCTCTGCAAGTGAATCAGATCCTTTATACTGTGGATCCCCTGGGGTCAAGCAGACACGGATAATTGTATTTTCTATTTTCTCTGCTTTGCATCTCTCTTTGCTTGTGTTTGCAGGGGTTTGCTGTTTGTGTTGAGCATTAAAATCTCCTTTTTTCAGCGTTGCCTTCTTTGTCCAAGGAATTAGTGAATGAAATGTCCAACATCTACTTATTTCCTACAAAGGATTTGTCCACCATGTATATTCAGACCTCTTGGAGAGAAAGTGTAGCTGCTTCACTGACTAAAATTAAACCTTTAAATTCATGTAGCTTTTGTGTTTGGTGATATAACTGAGTCATGCCCCCTGAGGTTAGCAATTAGCCCTCGAGTTGTGTGTGAATTCAGGTTTGTACACACTGTTGTGACTGTGTGCATGTTCCCAGGCAAATCTGAATAAGTGAGCCTCAGTACGCAGAGAAGACTTTGCAGCAGCAGCGTCTGAAAGAAAAAGGCCTGGAACTTTTTCAATTGTGCCAGTAGGTTAATCTCCAACCTAGCATTGGGCTACACACAGCTCCCACTGGAAACACTGGTCTGGGAAAAGCCTTACTGGCTCGCTGTGGCTCTCCCCAGTCAGGACTGTCACTACTGTGGCCAAGAGACCGTTCTGAGAGAGTGGAGATACCAGCTCTGTTTTCAGGACAAGCCAAAACCACAGTTTTGTCTCTGTGTGAGTGTGAGCAGGAAGACAGTCCTCTTATTATTGGACTAATCTCAAGGATTAGGAAAAGCAGCTTTGGGCCTTCAACTCATCCTCTTTAATCAGCCTCAGTGTATTCAACAATTATGATGTATAACTACTCATTCACGTCGCATCCCTGCAAACAAACGAGAGCGGAGGAGGTTGCTTTTCCGTTCATATTATTGTCTGATTCCCAGTATTTACTGCAGCATTGCACCAGTGGATCAACATAAAGGAACTGCATGGACGTGGCTTTGATTGACTGTCCTCTTCTGGCATCATCTCCACCACCTAAATGTGTATGATCGCTAATTTCTTTGATGGTTTAAGCTCATAATCTCCATCAATAGACCTGCAGCACTGAGGAGCTCAACTGGACATTCGAAGCAACAGCTTTGGCAACGAAGTATCCTCGCATCGATCTCCGCCAAATCACTAAAATGTTCTTAATTAACTTTTATGTCCCTTTGGCAAAACACAGCTGGTTCACATTAACATCCCATTTATATTTCATGTTTTATATATTTCTTCCAGCTGATCACAGGTATCAAAGGATATGAGTAATACAGCATCTGAGATCTAAGCAGCCCAATTCAACTGATTCGCCATCAGTGATATTACGCACATTCCTGAATATTATAGGATGTATTTGTGTGTGTGTGTGTGTGTGTGTGAGGGAGAGACTTTTTGCTGGAGGCTTTGTTCGGCTCAACGCTGCATGCCTGCTTTCCTTGAAATAGGATTTTGATCTTTTGCATTGAGAGTGATTATAGTTCACTTCGTTCACACCCAAACTTTGACAAGCCGCAGCAGTGAGGGTGCCGAGTGTGTAGGAGAGCGTGCACATATGCTTGCATGTGTGTGACTCCCTGCGTGTTACTTTGTGTGTATGTGTGTGTGTGTGTGTGTGTGTGTGTGTGTGTGTGTGTGTGTGTGTTTGCTTGTGTGGCCACCTTAGCCAGATTCCCTGGGGCTTGCAGATGGTAACCATACATGCCAGCCATATAAACACACACACACATGCACACACACACACAGACACACACACACCTCCGGAGCCAACCTGGATTCAGGGCCTTGTATCCTGGAGGTGCTCGCTGCCAGGTTACTGTGCTCTTGGAAAAATGTTGTATTCCAAGACGTCCAACTGCCTCCCTGCTCGCCACACAGAACCTTATCCCACCAGGATGAGGGGTTTCGGCTTCTTGACAATGAAGAACAACAAGACACAAAATCAGGTAAGTTGTCAATAATGGTACAGTGTCCAGGTAATTAAATCGTAAAGGAAATCACAAAAACGAAGTAAAGGAAGAGAAGGTAAACAGAGACTGTTTTCCCAGTCATATCAGGAAATGGCCCAAAACATTTATTTACATTCAAGTGACTAAGCCCTCTAGTGGCTGTAGCAATTATAGCTCTGGTATAGAGGGAGCAGAGGAGCAAGTGAAGTGGAATCTTTATTAAAATCTCAATCAAAAATCTGCATGAGGAGGAGCTCAGGCTGGATGAGACCAATGCTCCTTTATTTGTTTATTTGTGTGGTGTTTATTTTAACCATGATCATTCCCTACACTTGACTTATGTAACCTGCTGGAAATTCAGAGCCAACTTTCCGTAAACCTTGAACTGAACCAAAGCAGGATCAGTTTTATTTTGACAAAAGTGTTTCTACTTCCTGATTCCAGGCTACACATGCTATCGTGTGACGAATAATCTATAATGTATCAGCATTCAGATACACAAACATACATGCACACAAACGTCTGTTGATTCTACTTGGTGTTGGTGAGTACTTGGTTCAAAACCAAGGGTCAGAATTCAACATTTATTCTCAGAGGTGAGGTAGAGGTGAGTTACAGGCGAGAACATTGCAACGAAATAAAACAGATCAGCAGAAGTGCGAGTCCTGAGTCCTTAAGATGTGTGTGAGAGAAATGATTGATCTTGCCCAACCTCCGCTCTCTGCCTTCAGGTGCATGAAAAGGTGGGACACAAAAAAAAACAAGACAGAACTGCACTACAAAGTGTTACAGTGACAGAACAACCTGCTGGTGTGACCCAGTGTGAAGCAGAATGCAGAGCAGTGCCAGTGATGACAGACTGGGATGTTGACTTACCAGGCTATTACACCTAGCCTGCTGTGCGCATGCAAACAAGTAAATACAGGTAAATATAAATGTACGTTGAGCTGTAATGACCCAATCAAACGATGGCGCGTACAAACAAAAAAATCACCCGACCCCGAAGATGCCATCCCGCTGCTTTTATCATCTGCATACATGGGTGGTGGATGTGTTTTTTTTATTTAATACATGGCATCCTCCTGAATTACAGTCCCAACACGTATGTAATAATTCCAGAAATCTTTGTCTGTATGTGGCTCGCATATCACGAGAAACGTTCATCCTATGGTCTTCAAACTCGACATGCATCATCGTTAAGGGCCCAGTGAAGTGTAGTGTTGAATTTGGTGCGATTTGGACGTCTGACACATTTAATATTAATACACTTTGAATAAACAGGAGAACAGAGACTGAGACCTTTACATGCTGTGGCTCAATTACTGCAGGTCACTTTTACATTTTCTGAAATAAAGCTGCAACCAGCATCACCATTGTCCAAGGAAACAGCCCATTACAAACCAGCATGTTGAGAACGGGTACTGTACCAGTTAATTTAAGCAACTTGGATTCTACTATGTTCATATTCTCTGGGTGTGACCCTGCCTCAGATAACTTGGCTCTTCTCAGGAGCTGAGAGGTGAAGAAAAGGTCAGACATTAGGAAAAAATTAAGGGAAATGAGACAAATATAGAAGCGTCCAACTGGTCAACTATGCCATCTCGTCCCAGGGAGGAATTCTCTGGCATTTCTCCCTCCCCAACTTTTGAACCCTGCATTCCCACATTCGCCAGCCTCACTGTCACTCTCATGCCACCTCCTCTGTCCAGTTCTCTGCGTGCTTGCAACAAAAACAAAAAGCGGCTGAACTAGAAAAGAAGTGGGGCGTAGAGCTAACCCAGCTGCCAAGCCAGGCATTCCTTATTCCTTTGGCTTTTAATGCCGGCTGTGATGAAATATGCATGGCGTGGCGTGGAGGGGAGCTACTTAAGGTGGACTACTTCATGTGCCTATAGTCTGCATTGCTGTCGTGTGTGTAGAGCAGAGTGCACATAATGGAGTCAGTCTGCTTTAATGGGCTAGAGAGCAGGACAATCTCCCCGCTGCCCTTATGGACAGCGCTCGGCTGAGTCCCAATTTGCATACGCTGAGGATGCTTCAGCACATGATAATGGGAAGTACGGTTCCCAATGGAGGACCTGTAGTGATATGAGGTCAACCAGGATGCATAATACATGTAGTGTTATACTGTGTATCCTGGTCGTCCATTTGCTGGTGGTAAAAAAAAACTCACTCATTAGCCAATGTGTCCATCAGCTCCAATTGCAATTTAAATGACCGCAGAGCACTAATGCAATAAATTTAATGCTGATCTTGACCAGTGTTTAAGTCTGTGGAGTAGCCACGAATAACTTCACCCACTTCATCGTGCTTTGAATGTGACCCAGTTTGAGTTTGAGCCCTTACATTTGATTGTTGGAGTTATTTTTGACTCGCTTATATCAATCCCTTCAAGCCGACAGCCTCGTGGTGCATGACGCTCCTCCGCTGAGCTATGACAAACTCTTACTTATAAATCCAGCCTAAGTCAAATTCATGTTCACAGATTTTCAGTTCACGCAGTCACTTCTTTATAACATGGCAGGTGACTCATCTCTGAGAAATTAAACTCCCCCGCGCAAATCCTCCCACAAAGGTTGCAGTGTTTGCAATTATAAGCGTGGTTATTTGCAGTGTCAGGGAGGTGAGTGACATTAACTTAACAAAGCCAGTAAATTGCATAAAGGTGATGGAAATTAGTTTGAGACGATCATAACAGCTGAGAACATGCTCTGAGAAAAAACAGTGCTTCATTACAGTTACCTATCGTACTCACTGTTAATACTATAGTACGTTGTATAATTTAAAGTGACACGATGTAAGATTCACGTTTGGCTTTACCCACTACAGGTAGGATGGGTATTTCATGTCATGAATAGGGAATCAAGCTTCCCTGTGCACAAATATGAATTTGTTTGTACATTTGTTTGCATATTATTATTATTGATGTACAAGAATAGAATCAAATGATATTAAATTGTTTGGCTAATGTTCCAGCTAAACTTCTTCTGATGATAAACTAGCGAGAACAAGCGAAAGCAATGACTTACTTGTCCAATAAATACAAAGAAAGCTCAGTATCTGTCCTTTGGCCTTGTTGGTGAATGCCGTAATGCAGGTTACACCAAAGAACAACAAAACTACCCAGTGTTGCTTTAAAGTTCAAGATTTCATGAACCTGCCTTATTAACTGTCTTGCAGAAAGCTCCATGTAGATGAGAAGAATGACATCTGTATATTTAGTATAAAGGGATTATGGGCTATGAACCTAATTATTTCTTTTGCCAGGACCAGTAAAATCCTGGAATCTCTGCTGGTTGCCTGGTAACTGGTCCATGGCTTGGGAAGTGTACCCCTTAGTAGTATTGATCTTCTCATCTGCCTGTCTGCAAGAATACAGATAAATATATTTCCAACAAAGTGAGAACTTATCTTCTAAAGGGCACCTATATTAGACTTTAATATACAAATGTCCACAAAGAGAGAGTCCTCCACTTTCATATCCTGGATCAGATTCAGGCTGGAATGTGTTTGGATGGAAGGTTATGCTTAGTTTTAGTTAGAGGTTACTTTTGTAGTTTGTTGTCTTAACCCCCCCCGCTCATAAAGTGAGCCAATAAGAAGAAAGAGGGTCTCATGCATGATAAAACTTTTACATCATATTTTGTCCACCAGGCATATATGCATTTGTATTTCAATGCATAGAATCTGTTCAAGGTGGTCATCAAGAGTTTAGAAAGTGCTTTATAAATACTGATTTACCATTTGCATACGTGCAGGGATAAAATGTGTTAAGTTCAAGAACCCAGGGCGCTGTATCTCATACTAGACAGTGCTCCAACTCCACAGCAGCCATTAAACTCTACATTGCTATGCAGTCGTTGTTTATGTTCTCCCCTGTAGTCATTTGTTGCACTGGTCCCACCATAAATTATAACAAGTCCTCTCAGTCCTCTGGTCTAAAAACAGCAGTAGTCGTTAATGTCGACACTTGGTCACAGTGCATCCGCTGATGTGACGCGTTTCATTTGTTCAACGTGTGACTTTTGTAACAATTGTGACTTTAAATGTAGTCAATTATTTGACTGAGGGTAATTTTACCATTTCAAAATTACAGTTCAGACAAAAGACTACTTTGTTACCGTGACAATGGCGCCCCCCTGTAAATACGGACTTTGTTAAAAACTGTGATCATGCAAAGCTGTATCGTCATAATAAAAATACAGAGCTAGACATTTGCATAAATGTTCCACTTTAAATGTGATGGTGGTATCAGAAATTACTTTTATTTCTACAGTATAATTCTCACAAACTGGTAAAAATTGAATGATCCCCGGGACACAGCAATGAATATCTTTCTGCGATAAAGGAAAGTAACAGAGAGTGGACTGACATGGTTCCTTCTGGCTGTGTGCCTGTCAGGTCAGAGTCAGGGTTAAGGAAACATTCGTGTTGACAAGCATCATGGTCGCTCACATGCAAAGAAAAGCAAATGCAGAATGTCATGCTTTGAAAGAGAAAAGGAAAGACAACTCCTTTTTGTTGCGTGCTCACATGAAAAGGATGAAAAAGGCCGAGCACCACTACAGCTGGAAACATGTTAAACCAGATGAGTTGTAAGGATGAATTATCTTTGATAGATTTCATTCAGAAGATTTCACAGACACAATGTTTTGTAAGGTTTTTTTTAGTGAGCGAGCAGAAAAGCTAAGTAGCTGAAATCTCTTTCAAAAGGGGAATTTGTGAAGGAGCCTTCCTGCTGCTGCAGAGCTGCGACAACCAGACAAAGATAAAATTGTTCCAAAGAGTCAATTTGTCTCGAAGAACCGGCATCATCTGACATCAGACGCCTCGCCAAACAGAAGCAGTTCCAGCCATCACATTAGCGACATAAGTGTGATATATGTGTTCAAGAATGTAGCACGGCCTTCGGGAGATATCATAAAAATTGGAATGGAACTTCCCCACCTTTGCTTCGATATAAAATGCCAGGGTTTAAAAAAATTCTAAAAATGTACAATCATTGTCATTCTACTTTGAAATAAAACCCACACAAACTAAGACCTTGTAATTAAAGTGAGTATGACTCCTAATTGTACATGGAGATTTGTGACCCCAGTCGTAATTCTTGTGATAATTGTATGCATGTTGAGCTTTCCTCACTTTTTATTGATTGCCATTCTTGTTCTCTGCAGACGCCTTCTGTTGCTAATTGTCGCTTATTTGTTCAAAAGAGACGCAGCGGGAGCCAGAATGAAGGAATACGTGGACTGCTCTGTCGTTTTCTCTCTTTGCACAAAGAAAAGCATCATTGTGGGCGAGGCACGGCTGAAACTGGACAGTGACCGCATGAAATCTAAATCTGATTTGGTGACGAGGCTGCCAAACAGCTGTTCTCTCACTTCATTTCAACACAACATCACGAACCGTTTCAGACATGAACGCTGAAGGTTCATGCTTTCTCTAATGTTTTCCTTTCACGTATGAACAACGCAGCAGACGTGTTCACAAACCCACAAAGCTGCTTCTGCAACATGTCTCATTTATTATGTACACTGCCATCTTTACTACTCCAGATATTCTGGATTGATTTTTGTAAAGTGGGAGGAAGTGGAGACACGTCGTCCATCTTTATTGACGAACCTATGGTTCTACCTCTGTGGCTGATTTATTCAGGGAAAGTGTAAGACAAAGAGTGAACCACTTCTCACCATCCTGTCAGATACATCAGAAGAAGCTAATCAAAATGAGCTTCCTCGTGCGTATGTGTCCGAATTAATGTTTCTCCTCAAATCATTTTCTCTCCCCTCTTCAACACACACACACACACACACACACACACACACACACACACACACACACACACACACACACACACACACTATCCAGTCATTGTAATGCCTGTCAAGTACCAGGCTGCTTTGATATGCTGCAGTGTTCTGCACCTGTAATGTGTTCAGACAGAGTAACTGAGGGATGGTAGCACAGGCCTACAGCACTGCTTTTATCCACGTCAACATTACCCCTAAGGTTCTGTTAAAATATTGTGTGTGTGTGTGTGTGTGTGTGTGTGAGAGAGAGAGAGAGAGAGAGATTTGTTTTTAGTTTTAGGCACTTTAGCTCTTATTTCTAAACGGTCGCTCGTAGAGATACAAACTGACGTATGGTAAACGACGTGAAGATCAGGGTAGTCTTCTTTAAAGAGCGTTGTCATTTAAGATGGAGAAAGACACTGTGATGTTTCGAAAAGATGTCACACACACACAAAGTCTGCAATTTCTGCAGTTTTTTTCATTTGCACAGCACACACTCGCAGTGCGCTGGTGAAAGCCATTATCATTACGTCAATGTTTCTCATTTTATTGTATCTTCAAATCAAAACAGTTGCCTGAGCTTTTGTTTGTCAGTAATGTGCGAAATGATAAATTGTCTTTCCCTATTCAACATTCAGCTGGAGGTGCCTTCAGCACAGATGAGCATCTTCTGCGATTTCTTCTGGCACCTTGCAAATAACACACCTGCTTTCACTTGAGTTCCTTAAGCTGCCGGCACGGCTATTTCCTATGAGTTGACTTTATCCAATCCTGATCTTTAAATCGTTGAATGAAATAACTTTAGCGTTACACACAGCAACAACAACAACACGTGAGGTTCTGAGGCTGTGAATCGCTGTTTGGCGACCGCAGCTCTGTCTGGTGAAACATGTCTGACAGGCTTCCTGGCAGCTGGCTAACGGCGTCATCAGTGTCAATGTAAATGATCAGGCCATCTCTGGCAAAATCAGCTCCTTGCGCTCCGTACAGAATGACAACATCCCTCACCATGAGCCCCAGAGCATACACACACACACACACAACCCTGATTACATTTCTGCTGCAGATACTGTATCGCCACGAAACAAACAGAATCTCTTAACGCTACCCTCACGGTAGCAGGTTTGTTTTCATGACCCTGCTCAAGAGATGCTTTAATCTTTGCTAACAGTATGGTTAGCCACATGTTTCGGGCCAGACCCAAATAAACATGCTGCCAAAAACACACATGCACACACACATACAGACGCACACACACAATCTCCCTCACACCTACATGCCAACAGCTGTGTGTTCCTGGCAGGGTTATTAAGCCAGTGGCAATGATTGAAATGTGCTTTTATAAGCTGGGACCCGGAGATATGGTTCTATCTGCTGGTCTGCACAGACACACAGCCCAGATTTTAATAAACCATACAAACCCCAGTAAACACAGCTTCACTGAGCCAGTCGCACAAACCCACCACCACCTCTTCTACACACGACCTTGTCTGCTCCCTTTACCCGATCCAAACCTCTGTTGTGTCAACGTTCTTACAACGACTCTTTATGCCTCAAATCGTTTCTAATTCTGCCCACGTGAGAGTAAATAAATACGTACAGAGCCATGTGGTCTCCGCTTCTGAAAATAGGCACAAGAGAAAGAGTAGATGAGTCCTCCAGGTATATGAAGTTACTCTAAAGATTTATCTATGCTTTGTGTACAATAAAAGGTTCCATTTTAAACATCACTGCCCGCGTACATCCTCTACGTTGACATGGTGGATAAGCAACACATCCAGTAGAGGGCAGTGCAGAGTTGAGAGTTCCTAAAAACAACAAAACTTGATGGAGGTTGTGAAAATGCAAAATCGACTATTTGTCTCCGTGCCTACAGTTTCTTACCAAGTCTACCTCGAAACGTTCTCACATTGTTGGAATGTCTTCCATGTGTCTTACTGTTGTCTCACTTGAACTAGTGGCTACACAGCCCCCGTAGATTACTGGTAGTACTGCTCCGTATACATAATGTTGAGTATAAATGAGCCCTAATGAACATAACATAACATAACCAAATAATAACCCACACACTCACACACACACTTACACAATCACACCTTTATTTGCTGATGACATTCTTCTATTTCTGGGTCTCATCTTGATTTGTGAAGCAGTGGACAAGGCGTCCTCCCTGCTCTCTGAACTGTCTTTTCAGTCACTGCTGCACTTTCTGTCGTCTTTCCTCTGCTCCTATACTTCCTTCGCCTCACTTCTTCACTTTTTGAAATATATCAGAGCCACTGAGGGCCTGTGTGTGAGAGAAAAAGAACAAGCTGTGGAGTGTGTGCGTGTCAGTCGTGCTTTCATGATCCAAGGGCAAGTTGAAACTGTTATGGTCTGCAACTTTGAAAATAGCAAAATGGTCCAATAATGTGCTGATCCTTAGAGAGAGAATGTGGAAGGTGTCGTGGGGATGTCACCGGTGTCACCACACAAAAAAGAAACTGTACTGAGAGGTGCAGTGTGGGTTGTAGTGTTCAGCCGCGGCAAAAATCCATTAATGTACACACGACTGGGCAGACAACAATCACAAGCAGGAGTCAAGGCTTGCAAGGATACAAGCAAAAGAAAAAGCAGTGCAGATATTGAGAGGAAGAGGATATTCAAATGCCAAGATAGGAAAGGTTGAGGTTATGGTAAATCAGGCTCACAAACAAAGAAGAAAGAGAGAAAATTGGCAACATTATTGCCTCGTCCTCCCACACAAAACAAATCCTCGTGTGACAAGATGCAAAACGCACAAGAATAATAGGGAATTTGATTGGCAGATGCAATAATTCAACCAAGGGAATTCTGACAGCTGTGTGTGTGTGTTTTTGTGTGTGTGAGAGACAGCTGTTTGTCTGAGAGAATAAAAAAAGATGGTAGAAAGATCGCTGTTGTCTTTTTGGCAGCATAAAACTGGAATGTGAATCACTACTGAGAGACTGACAGAGCAGCTCAAATCAAGACTTGAGTGTGTGTGTGTGTGTGTGTGTGTTTGTGTGTGTAAAACTGACCACAGTACATCAACACTGGCACCTCTTACACAAAAACACTGAATCTATGGCACAAAAACATATGAATATCAGAATGTGCAGAGAGGAAAGGGTGTTTTCTTTTTGCACCTGTGGCACCAGTACCTTTCTCAGTCATAATCCCCTGTTCCATAGGACTGAAAGTTATTTTTCACTCTGCCACCGACTGACAGAGATTTTATGAAAGTCGTAAACGATGACAAAAAAGATGACAGTGTTTTGCTGTTATTAAATTTGAAAACACAAGTTGATTATTATTTTGTACTTGATGAATAACCTGACTTGGATCAGAATGAGACTGGAGGAAATCATTTCACTTGTTTATTAAAAAAGTGTACATAAAGGATGAAAGGAGCACAGCTGAAGGTCTTCAGATGATTTTCACTCCCTGGAGAGTTCAAATGACTGAATGAATCTTCAGTCATCGCCGGACCCTTCCTCCTTATCCTCTTCTTCTTTATGCCCCGTACACAAAGACAAACACGCCAGACAGTCCATGTGATATTGAGTTTAAAATGATATGAGTTGTGTGTGACCATAGTGCACAGTACATATGTAATTGTCACTGGCTGACCACTCAGGGAAGAGCTGAGAGTGGATCTGCCTCTCCCTGTCTGCATCTTTATAGTATTTTGCCTTCTCCTCTCTGGGAAGGGATGTCCACTGTGGACACACAACAACAGAAACACAAGCATAAGTACACACAGATCCACATGAACAGGCGTAGGTTCTGCAATGAAACCACCCACAGTGTATTTGGGACATGAAATGCCGGAAATGCTCTTTTAAAATTGAGATTTGTTCACCGGTCACGTGCAAGTAAATCAAAATCATTCACAAGAACAAAACTTACTGTTAAGATGTCAAGAACTATAGTTAGAGGAACGATTGAACAGTTTAGAGGTGTTATCTTCGACAGAACTCAATGGCAGAAAGCTTTTAAATATTTTATCGAACTGAAGTTTGTGTGACACCAAGAGTTTCAAACATACAGAGTAAAGACACCTACTCTCTGTCCGAATGACTCGGTTGACAGCCGCACATTCCGTGTTTTCGAGCTCTGCCACAACCTTCGGCCTCTGTTCCCTGCGGAATATCATGAAAGCGTTTGGGGGCTTTGTGACATACAGCTTGCTCTCGTCGCCTGGCTTTCTGTCGAACTTTCTCTTTCTATGGGAAAACAGTAAAACATGGGAAGAGCATGAATGTCTGCTGCATAAAACTCTGAGGAAAGAAACAAACCAAAAATGTTGAAGAGGATCAAGGTAAATAAATAGATAGTAAATATAAGAGGTGACTGTGATTTCATTTTGAGTCAGCCACAGATGATGAAGCAGTCAGGCGTACTTACTGTGGAGCGTGGTCCTTAACTTCAGGGGCCATCAGATGTGACAGGAGGAGCTGTATAGGCTGGAACCCCATAAACAAACTTTCCATTTCTATGTAGACACAATCAGGCAGACACGTTAGATGACAGAAAAAGTGGGTTTGAATAACAGATACTCACAGTTGTGTGTTCTTTTGAATTTATGTGTGAGATACATACATGAATCTGAAAGGAGCCAGGTTGGTCCCATGGCCCTGAGGGAGAGTCACGGGTACGTTGTTGACCTGGAGACACGAGTAGCCATGGACTAGAAAACACAGCCTGTACATACTTATACCTAACCTTGACTTAATAATCCCTTTCCTGATGCAACCCAAAGATCAAATAATCATAGCAAAAACCATAGGGTCCTGCTCTGTCAGTGCTCAGGTCCTAATAAAAGGGTAGTAAGTCATTTAAAGGACTGGTGCTCATTGTAAACCTGCCTATTTGGAACGGGCTGTTCTCTTGGCCTGTGTTAATGCTCTGGAGCTACTTCAGAACTATGCTAACGCTAGCAAGCTAAAGTTGCATCGTTATTGCGTGAAAATCCTGTATTTTAACTTAATTCCATGTCGCATCCCCTCTTTGAAGATACATGATGCACTTAATTTAAATGGAGCGCCGTTCAGGCAGCCAACTCGAGCTGCGCTGCTCCAATCATGTGACATACTTCACTCTCCACAACCATCTATAATACACACCCACCTTATCAGGTGGTCTATTTAAGCAGAGAGAAATTTCCCATCATCCCCTTTGCACGCACTGCTGCTGCAGTATTTCTACCAGTTGCTTCAGCCCCTCCACCACCCCAGCATCCACCTGTAGGCTGCAACAGGGGGGATTACAAGTATATGCTTGGAGCCTAGACACCAAACACTAAACCTGTTCTACTGTTGCAATAAACTTTTGAACGTGAGTTGTCTGACTGAACTAGCGTGTAGCAGCGAGGTTAGTGGACTTAACTGCTTCTCTAATTAGAATTGCAGGGTTGCCTACAGACCACTGCTAGCAGCCTGAAGCAGTGTGCTTTTGATTTATACGGAAAATAATGCAGAGCATCCAAGCTTTTCAATTTCCATTCGATAAATGGCAAATGTCATTGTACTGTACCATTATTGCCACAGTACCAGGAAAGCAGGAAATTATGTCCTGGTGATTTGATTCTCTTGGCCTGTGTTAATGGTCCTGAGCTACTTCAGAATTATTTCTCGTCAATGGTTCGTCCTCCTAAAACTATATGCTGTCACTTTTTAATTGTTTGTGTGCTGGACGTTGACTGCAGAGCTTTTTATAAACAGTCTATGGTGCAGAGTGAAGTTAGAAAACGTACTATTCACGTTTGTGGCTTATGTGTAAATGACTTACTTAACTGCAGTTATTTTTTCATACCTTGCATGTCAGAGGTCTGATAAGCAACCGACACAATTTTCAGACCTAAGTTAAAAACTGTAATTCAGCTCGATATGAAGCATTGCAGCAACAAAACAAACATAGAGCTTTTGCAGCAAGTGATTCTATGTATGTTGTTGTACCATGAGTTGTAACATCCACTGCAACTGTGTGTGTGTGTGTGTGTGTGTGTGTGTGTGTGTGTGTGTGTGTGTGTGTGTGTGTGTGTGTGTGTGTGTGTGTGTGTGTGTGTGTGTGTGTGTGTGTGTGTGTGTGTGTGTGTGTGTAGGTATGAAGCTGTCAGAGTGTGAGTGTGATTGAAAAGAACAGCGAGTCTTGCAGTGAGGTTTGCCGAGACTCTGAGAGAATGACTGTGATTGTGAGTGTGTGTGCGTGTCTGTGTGTGTGTGTGTGTCTTGTACCCTACTTACCATTACCACTTTCAGTCCTCATTCCTTCTCCCAGACAGCACATTGATCCACCAGTGTTCCTTTCTCCACAACCCATTTAGTTGTAAAGCAGACAATTGGGCACAAAGACAATGGGCAACCTGGTTGTTGTCTCAGACCCCAGGTCAGCGGACACACACCCCTGGTACACCAGTGCTTCTTGCTTCTTGCACTTTTTCTGCTCTTTTATCTGCATATTTAAAAAAGGATAAACTTTCATGTCTTGATGCTGATGCTCCGGACACTTAAACCCAGAAAGTATGGGTACAGCTGGACAGCTCACACAGATATTAACTGTAACATGTGCTCCCAATGTTCCCCAGAAATGAGTCCCTGCAGGGTGTTGGGATCGTTACAGTTCACACAACAAATCTTTGTTCATTTGTACGTGACTTTACAAATTTGTCCAATCACTGCAAATTTTCTACGAAATTTGACCGATTACCAAACCTCATCCTCGAGTTTCACAGATCACAGCACTCATACACATGTGAAGTCACCAAACTCACTTCTCTGTTTCGGGCTTTGAAGAAAATGTGTGACTATCAAACATTACAGCTAAAGAAAGTGCAAGGCAATTCCCTGCTGGATTGTTATTACATTAGTGTATAGTGTGTATGTGTGTGTGCGTGTCCACACAGTGTTTTTGTGCCAAGCCCTGGTGTGAAAGCTTCACACAAGAACAAAATACCTACAATTTTCTGCAACTCTTACTTGCTCTTAAAAAACGTGTCCAAAAACTACAATATTCATGGCAAGATTTTAGAAATTGGGCTGTGAAATCAGACATTTTAAGCCACAGATATCCTCAAAAAACCTACGAAATCCTAGAGTACCTGGACTGATTAAAAAAAGAAAAGGCAGAGTACATGGTTAGAGGACCAGAGTGAGGAGGCAAGTGAGGGAAGCACAGGAGAGGAGGAAAGGAGGGAAGAGGACACACAGGCCTACTTAAGTGTTTCCCTGTATTATGTATGAAAATGGATCATATCACAGCAGTGTGTCTTTTTCATATTTTATAGGTTGTAAGTTGCTGTAAGTGTACATTTATAAACTTTTGTTATTCTAAGATTAAGTAGTCTAGCTCTACTCAGTCCTGGTGTGTAACAGTCAAAACCGTGTTGCCGCACGGTTACGTTAAAACATCTGGAATGCAACATGTGGCCTACAATTGAAAGATATAAACAATGTAAATTTTATTAAAACCTCTTGTTTAGCAAATTAGACTAAATAAAAACACTACCCCTGTAATTACCATCAAAATGAGTGTTGAAAGTCTTATTGTTTATTATTGAATAGTTTTCTGGTAATGCAGTCTATGTGTGTGAGTGGGTTTTTGTCACCTCTTTAGGACCTTTCCCAGCCTAACCACTGACCTTGTAAGGACCAGCAGACCTCGTGGGGACCAAAGCTTGGTCATAATGAGGCAAAACCTAATTGCTGAGGTCCTGGTCAAGGTTAGGGTGGGGGGCTAGGGAACAGAATGAGTGTACTCAGTAAGGTAGTATAGGAACGTGTGTGTTTCTGTGGTGTAGGTATTACTCATGTTGTGAGGACTTAAATCTGTTTGCACTATGTGACAGTGCATAAAGCAGGTCTGCATAACGTAAACGATAAACTTTTGAGGTGAAGACATGTTTCACTTCATTAAATTCACTAAAAGTGGATGTGTTTGCTAGACCATGTGTGTCTGTGTGTTTGTGACACTTTTATCTTTTCTTTTTAAGAACTTTTTTCCCCACTGAAACTAAAATAACATTTGATTTAAAACAGATGAAGGAATTATGTCTGAGGGTCTAAACTCATTAACCGAATACTGAGGCACATGTTCCCTGCACATCATCTGAGAGGCTTCGAGCAAACAGAGCAGAAAAACCAGGTGTAACCTGGGTAAAAAACTAAAAAAAGGGATAAGGTTCTCATTTTGAAAATCATAAATCATATTTCTTCCACCTCTCTGCTTCTCTGTGTTTCATCTCCTTTACTTTCATTTCTCCTCAGATTCTCTGCCTCACACTGTCACAGAACGAATCGAGGTCTAGGAGAGGATCGTTGAGGAGAAGCTGGGAAACATAAGAGGATAATTAGAGCCCAGATGGCACTCCCTAACTAATAGTCCAAATTATCGATAATGGGGAAGGTTTTGGGATCAGAGCAGCAAGTGGTTAAATCTCACCATGACAGCGAGCTCGTTGCTGGAAAGGAGGCTAACAGCTTCTGATTGGGGGAGAATTAGTCGTAACGAACCAGGAGACGGCCATCTTTAACCAATCATGTGTCACAGGTTAATGAACCGCATGTCACTGGAACCACTGGAAGACGAAACCAAACCAGTGGTGTCAGTTACCCTAATCTTTCCACACACACAAAAATGGACAGATTGCAAAGATTCTTCTGCCGATCAAAGTTAAAGTTGTTTTGAGGGTGCAGTGACCTTTATACAAATGTAAAAGCAGATTTTCTTACTTTCCTCTACTTATAGCGAGTTTAGGTTTGTCTTTGCTCTGCGACCTTTGAGATACCCGAGATTTCTGCCTCAACCAGAACACAACTGAGGAGCGTGGACTTGTGTTTGTGTTTCTCCAAATCACTCCGGGCGATGTTCTCACGAAGCTGTGCCTCTTTTTTAAATGGAAAAAGATGTTTCTGTTGAATTTCCAAACCCATATTTCGATGCTGTGAGCGCCGCAATCTCCATTTCATTCACCAACACGGTGATGTGACGGAAGTTAAATGTTAACTGTTGTTAAATAAACAAAAATTTCGAAATCAGGGTCAAAACTATCAAATCTATCTGCATGATGAATATGAAAATAATGCAGATTTGTAATTCCGAACCATTTGACCCATTGACAGAAGATGGGAGAGACGTTCAGAAGGTGCTGTGAGGGCACAGGTGGATTTTCCCCTGAGGAGAGTCACAGAAAAAAAACTCCTCCTGTCTCTCCCACTCTGTAGTTTTCAAAGTTGAATTACATCATCTCTTTCTGCCCTGACTCCACTTTGATGCACCTGGCAGCCCAATAGGGATTGATCTGGCCTGTATAAATCATGCATTATTGAAATGGCGATATCCACGAGGGGGACTCTGCGTTCATAGGATTTCACTGTGTGGGCTGCTACAAACTGGCAGAGGGCCATCGCTCGGAGGCCACAGACACATCCTGCCCATACACAGGTCAACACAGATATTTGACTCTGCTCTACTCTGGCTTCTCCTCTGAAATTTACCTCACCAGAGCACAATGAACTCGCTATTGAGGTTATGGTTACACACACACACACGCACCATACACGTGCACGCTCATGGCTCACGGCTCATCCTGAAGGAGTAAGGAATAAAACCAGAGCCATGAATCATATCAATTTCACCACAACTCTGCGCAAAGGTTCTATAAACCACATGTACGCAGATAATGACTCACCGCTAGTTTTAAAACCCGACCTGTATTTATTAAATGTACAATGCTACCGTATGCCATTTAGGATGCTTCCTTTCTAGTTTTGCAAAAGCTACATCTCCTTTGTATTTGTTTCATACACTTGTTTTTAGGATTTATGGACATGTGACATCAAGCAAACTAATGTTTTGCGATGCCACAAAATCCTGTGAAAACTCCTATAGGATAATCTATTTCGATTAAGACGTATCCATGTTTACACAACGCAAATAAGGTCGGAATACACATGTCTTGATTTGGTTATTGCTTATTCTAGTTAAGGTAATCAGAACATGTTATTTACATGACTATGTCCTATTCAGATAATTGTTTTAATTGGGTTAATATTATTATTGGTGTCTGTGTAAACATAGTCACGTAGTCTTCACAAAATTCTGTGCAGCTGTTTATTAGTCTGGCTGCATTCAGTATGTGGCCAAGAGTTAAGTATAGATTATATATGTGAAACTTACTTATTCATTAAATTACCTTTAAAATGCTGCCCATCATCTATTTTATAGATGAAAGTTGTCTATTAAACAAGCACATCATGAGGCATTTTACTTTGAAGCCAAACAAGAAAAGTTTTGTTATTTTGCACTGTAATATATGTAATTCTCTGAAGACATTGCTGTTGAATATGTGTTCTAATTAGCAAACTCTCTCATCTCCTCTGTAACTTTGCTGTTTGTGTCAAATGCAGGCCTCTGTGGCTCAGGGGGACATGAGGGATTAGATCTGTGCGAGAGTTTTGTATCAAAGCTGAACACTGTTATTGATGTTGATGCAATTCCCCATTAAAGCCAATTTCAGCCGATCAGTGTCACGTGTATTAATGTTCCTTTAAATTTAGCTCTTACATTTATTTGGCCTGTGCTGTGTCCATACAATGTAATGAAGTTAGGATTATTCCCCAGTTGAAAAAATAAAACAGACTAAGTTGATCTTTAACTTTTGTCTTATGAACACCTAATGAAAACACAATGATGCTTTTGTAATATTCTTGAAAGTGTAAATGTATCACGCTTTCAAATATAATGTAAAATATGGTGAGGTTTTAGGTTGTAAAGACAAATTAAGCATTTTAATTTATTTAAGTCATACATGTTAATGCAGGACAAATGCACAGGCTTACATTTTGTGATTTAATATTATTGAATGGAATAGGGGGCCCACTGAGACTTCATGAATGTGATTACATATGAATTTCGAGGTACAGCGCTGCAGCCAGCTTCTACGTTTCAAAGTATTGCTGTGTTTTTCTCCTCCCATCACAGCTCTGTCCATTTATAGCAGTCACCCACTGGTCAGCAGTGATGGGATTCCACATAAATCATTGTATAACCCCGTCCGCTAACAGCACATAACCTTTGACCCACGTTCCACCCACTTCTGGTTTCTCCTCACAGCCAAGCCTCTGTCATATCGTCGTCAATATCCTCCATTACACCCTACCTAGCATTTTTCTCCATCATCCATATTTATCGTTTTCTCTTTTTCTCTGACAAAATGCTAATGCGTTCTTTCCCTGCTTGACAACATTCCCTTGTGGTTAATGCAAAATGACTCCTCCCATATGTCTGCTTATCAAGATGTCACTTGCACAGGGGAGATGAACTGCATTCAATTCTTTGCATCTTAGGTAATTAATGTTCTGCAGGGAACATCTGGTTCTCGCTACTTCGGTGCTGTACCTGCAAACACTCCCCGGGTGTGTGTGTGTGTGTGTGTGTGTGTGTACGCATCTCATAGCAATATTATATCTTCATTTAATTTCAGGTACAGTAACTACTGTATAATATGGACCCATTATTTCTTCATTTCTTTCCACCATTAGCCCGTTCTTGTATGTTTTGCTTCTCAGTGCCAGCTGAGATGAACTATCAGCATTTATCTGCAGACTGTGTTCTCTCCTTGTGGGAGCTGCACATTCATGCACAACACACATACACACACATTGTTGTACTTCTATTTTAGTAAGGACACTCATTGGCATAATGCATTTGCCAGCCCCTTACCCTAACCTTAAGCCGAACCCTTAACCCTTAACCCTAAAACGAAGTCTTAACCCTTAAAAGCCTTTGAAAAAGTGAGGACCAGCAGAAATGTCGTCACCTTGAAGGTTTGCTCAAAATGGTCCTCACAAATATATAAGTACACGTACACACACACGTTACAGGTTTGGCAGTTTTCCAAGCAGGCTAATTGTGTGGCATCTGATAATGTCTCAAACCACTGAGTTTTAATTGTGCCACAGCAAGGCCAGATAGATTCATCCTTATAATCCTGATCTAACAGACAGATGGTTAATGAGGGAAGGGCTGCAGTAATAACGTGTTGTTTGAATTCGAGCTGCATTGCCACTAATTTGGAGGTCAGCGGGTGTCTGTCCTTTGACTCGGCCGCTCAATCAATGATGCACCTACACATAGAAATGTTAATCACTTTCCTGTCCTCATTTGGTTTATAAACGTGGACGGAAAAATAATCGCAACAGTTTTTCCACACGAGCAGCGACAGTGATGTTTTTCTGATACAATAAAAAAAGTACTTGTGTTGATGCGGCCTGATTGATTTTCTCTGTACATTGTCAACGCGGTTTTCAGGCCTGATGAAATGGAGTGAACCTTTGCAGACGGGTGACATTCCTGCTGTGAAGAGGGATGACTGGTGGCCTTTACCGGACTCCGATTGTCTACCCCGGAAACATGAAAACCTGGTAAATGTCAGGTGTTTTTGAGGAACGTCAGAAGCTTTCACTCCTCTTTAATCCACTTTTTTTTCTCCCTCCTTCTACTTTCATCGCTTTCCTTCTCCCTGATGCCCGTCTCTCCCAGATAATGTCAGTGCCTCTGAATTGCACAGTGGTGATCCTCCCTCCTTCATCTGTGCCTCCACGCCCTCTTCTTCTTCTTCTTCATTTCCCTCCTCATCCTCTCCTCTACACCTTGTTTCCCTTATCGTCTCCCTCCTTTTCTTTTTGACGAGCTCCGATCTACCCTCTCTGTCTCTTTTAGAGGGGGATGAAAATCACTAAGCTCTGAATTATCTGGCTCTGCTAAAGGTCACAGGCCTAATCATCCAGGATGATTGTGAATGGAACCAGCAGCAGTCATTAGCAGCGCCCTGTCTGGCCTAAGACCGAAAAAAGATAACAAGGACTTGTTAACTGCAGATCAAATGGAGAGACAGATACAGAAAAATCTGAGGGGACCAGGAACATTTATTTTTCAAATGACCACCTATAGCAATACATTCTCCACATGAATTTACCTGTAGGTGTAAAGCTAAATACTCTTTATAACATTTATTTGTTTTTAAACAAAACTGAACACGTCTTTGAGAATGGGTGGTGTTTACCGTATTCGCACAGTGAAAACAGTACTAAATCACGAAAACCACTGAGGGGAGAGATGCAATCAGTGAAAAGTGTGTGGGAGACAGAAGCCCAAAGGGTATCTAGAAACATCGCACCGCAGACAACAGACAAAAACAACAATAGAGAAGATCAAGGTGGTGCGCCACGACACAACCGTATGGATACACAAGACAAATTATTAGCAGTATGATGAAAAGTTCTGTAACACCGGTGACACACAAAATATCAAGGGAAAGGAAATGATATGAGACAAAGTAGCCCTACTTTCAGAAAGAAAAATGAGAGTTAAACAGACGAAAAATATATAATTCATAAATTATTAGGACGATATCTCCTCCATGGTAAAATGTCCTGGGTTCATATTTTCCCTGTATTCACCATGTGAAATGCAACTGTGTTTCTCTGTATATGTGGGTCTGTATGATTGTTGAGTGAGTTCCAGTGAAATTCAGATTCTCTCACTCTAGTCCAGATGCACACAGGTGTTTTAATGTGTCTCACTGCAGCCTGCATCCACAGGTGTCTCACCGCATAATGCACTGAAAAGGGCAGTTTCAGGTAAATGTGTCTATTCACACATTGAGAAAGAGACATTGACGCATACATGTTTTTATTTATTCAACATACTTCAGGGGCTTTCTATTAAATGTCGGCACAAAGTATGAAGGGTCCTGTCTTACACCTGGAGCACAGCAATCATGTCGCAAGTGTCGTGACCGACTAAAACCTGGTCTGATGTCAACGGCACTGTTTCATTATTATTTTAACATTGCATCATCAAGATAGTAACACATACCGACGTATGGCGGGAGCAGAATATGGTTTCACTCTGCTTATTATCCACACAGATGAGGTAGAGCGGGTCGTCCACTAACCAGACGGTTGGCAGTTTGATCTTAATGCTGAAGTGTCCTTGGGCAAGAACCCCAAATTGGCCAAAATGGTGGTACTCTACTGTACTGTAAAGCCTTTTTTACCATTTAAATCAGAAGCAGATCTGTTTATTTACCACCTGGCAAATCCACTATTATAATATTAATCTTTAATAGGTAATAGGAGGCGACACAGCAGTTTTTGCACTACTGATTATTACAGACTGATTATTTCAGAGACAAAGTAAAGGGCGCAGTAACCTTTGTGATATGTACAACATCTCAAGCCAATAGAGGTGAATTCATATCCTGATTATATATATTATATATATTCATTGCTCATGCCTGCTCTTGTAAATTAGAGCCATGTCTTTTCAGATGTTAACATGCGATGGCAACATCTTCCATTTCTGTGATTCTTCGGCGTATGTTGTGCCGCGGGCAAAAAGCCTCTTGCAACATTTGAGTTCGAGGTTTGTTTTGAGCACTCAAATGTTTGTTTAGTGACTCTCATCCGTAGACTCTGTTTGACGTGATTCTTGTGAAGCTGGTAAAAGACATTAATGATGTTTGATTCTGTTGTGGAGACCAGTTCGTGGCATAACTTTCAAAACAATGCTTTCTGCTCCATTTGAGTCTTTTCTCACCCAAACCACACCCATGCAACAGTCAGTTTGTTTACAAGAAAACTCCACAGGTTACCTTTTCATTTCAAGTCTTATTCAGTGTCACCCACACAGAACCTCAAAGCATGCCGGCACACAGACCACAGACAAAAGGCATCAGAGAAAGCAACCCTAACCGTCTCAGAGTACCCAGCAGTTCTAAACAAACCAGCACGGTACTTTGTTCAGCGCTGACACGGTTGCTGTCAGCCCGGAGGCACACTATCCCACTTTCACCAGTCCATCAGTCAGTCAGCTCTGCAGCGCCTCTTCACCCACACCCTCCTCCTGATAGCGCTCTATCAACTCTGATGCTATCTATCGCCCCGGCGAAGGTATCCTTCCATCAGGCCCTGCGAGGCATCTTCTCCCTCCTCGACCTCCTCGACCTCCTCACATGGTCTCACTCTCTCCTCCCTGTTGTATGTGGATCGATGAGTAAGTGCCGTGCTGAATGTCAGGCCGCCTGACAGAGGACACACCGGCTGCTGGAGGGACGCCAGGGGACAAGCGCCGGCTTCGTGTCCCCACAAGATCTGCATGATGGCCGTGTGCGTGTTCGTTTGTCTGTACACGCGTGTGTGAATGAGAGGAGAGCATCGATTCTCACCGAGTCACTTTCACTCTGCTAACAGACGGAGCAGGGCAGGTGAAGGTCACAGGAGGGTCGGCTCGAGCGTATACGGCACAGATCTTGTTTATGTGCGGCAACAAAGGCCAATCACAGGCGTAAATACAACAGAGACTCTGCAAATCATCTCACAAGCAGACACCGGCGCGTACTGCTCTCTCAGAGTGTCTCAGAAGGTCTGTGCTCACATGAGACCCGAGGACTATTTACAGCACAGTTAGTGTACCTCACGAAATCCTGTAGAGAAACATGTTTCCCATTTGTGTGTCTCTCTCTCTCTCTCGCTGTCCTTCTCTCAGTCCTTCTATTTCTGCAACCACAAAATAATGACCACCCTGTCCCCCTCCTCTCCACTGCCTCAGACACATATACAGACTCCTTGATTACCTGAGTGCCAATTCGGGCCGAGACATAGTGCTCAGAAACTTCTCTCCCTTTGATGCAAGAGAAATGTCATTCCGACATTTTCGGTGTGTCCTCCGAGCTGAAACTCTATTAACTGTTCCCGAAATAGACTCTCTCCATTCCCAGCTATGTCTATGCGGCGCACTTGCAAAGGCGGAAAAATCAATATTGAAGCTGCAGCAGGAATTTCCAAAGTTAGCATTATAATAGCATACTGGTGACAGGGATGGCCAGTGTGGAAAAGATACTGTATGTGCACACAATATATTAAGAAGAGCACTTGTAGGAAGGAGTAATACAAAAATATATAAGGGTATATGAATATATATTTAATCTTATATCTTGTGTGAAAAGCAACTTAAATCAATACTTTTATCTTAAAGATATAATATGTAGAAATTCATTGTTAAAAATGTGTATTAATAATAATATTAATAATAATATGTAAAAAAATCACTGCACCTGTATCATCGTAAATGTTTCCAACAATACGTGTAACAGGATAGGTCACTCTACTGGATCTCAATTGATCGTTGCCCTTTTCTGCATAATATGAATACAACTTGAATTCATGACCTCATCCATGAACATGATTTGGTCCAAGTGGAAGACAACAACTCCCATGATCCCACACTGCTTCGTGAGGTCATCAAACTAGGTCTTTTGTTTTGATTGAGAGACCCCTAGTGGCTTAAGCTTCATAATGCACATGTAACAAAGGAAGAGGCGACTCAGTCGGACTCCATGATTATCGTCTGTCTCCACAGTTGCCCGGAACTTTTTTTTTTCTTTCAGCTCATTAATTCTCTGGCCCACAACACTTCTCTGATTAACTTCATTTCCTGTATGGGGTAAAACAAAAATCCAGTGTTTGCCAAACAGACAAGAAAAGTGCAGCTGAAGAGCAAAGATCCTTCAAGAGTTGAGATCACACCAGAGGTAAAAGTGGACTGAACATTGGACTCAGTCAGGTGGACAGACACTCAACGATGCTTATGTGATTCACATCTGTTGGATAAGAAATGATTTGCGAACATGTTAAAATGCGATAATATATCAGTGTTGTGTTAAAAGCTTATTTTAAAGGCCCCAAGTGGCTCAAATTTGTCGATTATTGCATCTTCATAAAATGAGTTTGGGTTCCTTGTGTTTGTTCTCTCTGTTGCTCTGAAACTCAACAGAATAAATGTGAAGACCTGCAGTCAATTCCCAGGCTGTTGTTTCCCCTCAGCTTTCATTGCACCTGCTGAAACAACAGAGTGCTGTTACCTGGGATAAACCACCCTGGATGAGGAGCTGGTGACATTACTTTGTCCCTTCCTCCCTTTGTGCTTCCCCCTCTTTCTCTCCTCCTGTACTTCACCATCAACCATCACCACACAGACACACACACACACACACACACACACACACACACACACACACACACACACACACACACTGCTCCACTTGAAGCTGCCAAAGGTCAGTCTCCTTAATCCCATCCGACACAATCATTACTGGATTCTCCTCTGGACTTCTAATGAATATGGATACACATACACAAACAAACAAGCTTGTGAAGTTGTGCACACTCACACACACACACACACACACACACACACACATTCTCATTTACAGTGGCTCACCGTTCATCTCTATCTGTTGAAACCAGCTACAGCACATGTATCTGCATCTTGTTGCTATTACCCTTGTGACTCGCAGGCCATAAAAGCCGGGAAATGTGTCCTCGCTGAAATATTTGAAGAGAAATAGCACTCTCAGTCAGATGTGAGGTCGTGATAGCTTTAATTTCACACATGTATGGGTACAATGGCTTCGAGAGAGCTGGTGTGCACCACTGGTAATATGAAATGTATTTGTTTCTCTCCTTTTGAGCAGAGTAAAGCCTCGAGATCTACAGATCACTCATCATCAACGTGGTTATGATCTCAGCCTCACGGGAAAACTAAGCCGAGCCCCATTCTCCTTGTTAATTATTGTCACTTTGTGATTAGACAACATATGTAACGACAGTTACAGCTAATGCTTTGTGGGAAAAAATCATTGAAGGTTTGTTCAAAAACTTTAACATTTTCCCTGATAAGTGAAGTTTAAGTCATTGTTTACTCGTGGATGTACTTATTGCCTATAAGGGCACTTTCACACCTTCCGTGTCTTTAATAAAATAACAGGAGTGATGGAGATTTAAATGGAATAGTATGTTTAGGTTTTGGAATGATATGGCTTAAATATAATATCACAATTTGGTTTTTTTTCTGGAAAGCATCTTGTGACCTCCCTTCTGTGTCTTGACCCCTTCGGGAACCACAGCTCTGTCACTTAGAAATGTACAGACCAACGTACATACAGTATAATTATAATAATAAGTGGGATAAAAGGGGATCAGTGAGTACAGAGCTTTTATGCTACACGTCTGCAGAGGATTCACTGACATTGTGTCACTGCTGCGAGCTACATTCACCCATTCTTCAGTTTTGTCACTCATTGAACTATGCTAAGTGAACAATTAGCTTTAATAGCATGCACTATTATTACAAATCACCTATCAAGTAGCTTTCAGCACCTTACAGGCACAATGTGTAGAGTTTCTAAGGCTATCTTTGAAAAAATGGGATATAATTCTCATTTTCAAGTTATATTAACTGTGTAGTGACCATCAAATAATAACTGGAGTGTTTCTGTTATGGTAGAATGAGCCTTATGGGCGTCATCCTGAAGTGAGAGAGAGAAGTGAAGCTTCTTTGTGACCTCTTAACCATTTTTGGAATAATATTTAATAGAAGCAAGTTGACATCATGAAAATTGAATTGATTTTCCCTTAAATTCTTCAGATTTTCTACAGTAAAATTACATAGTCACCTCTTACAGATTTTTTCCTAGATTAATTCTTAATAGGAGCATGTTGGACCATCAAGGTGTAATAGCACCACACTCAGTTACATGTTGTTAAGAAATGCCGAAATATAAAATTGGAATTTACTCTCTAAGGGCTATTGATCGTGTGTGTGCACCAGCAGGTACACCAGTGAAATTACATTTCTCTCTCATGTCTCTGTGGCTCAGTCTTTCCACACTGACTCATGATGGTGTTTCCTAATGAGGTTTGGTTGTTAGGAAACCTCCCATTTACACTGCAAATTACAGAGAGCTAGAATTAGAGCTGCTGCCTCGTCAGCCCCATTTTCCAGACATTCAGCCAGATAAATAATTGAGTTTTCTGCTTACGCCACGACGTATGTTATTTATGATCTCAAATCAAGGGTGTGTTGCTGCTCTGACCACACAAAAGCAATTTACCAGTGCCTATGTTAGCATGTTCAAAAACTTAAATATGATTCAGACTGTAAAGGTAATGAAACATCTCTGTCTAAGTAGGAAAGACAGAGAGTAACGAGCAGACCTCTGGTGTGTACGTTCCGAACGGGCTGACCCCAGCAGGATGTATAAGGGTTACAGTCCCGGACAGAGGTGAACGGCTTTGTGACGTCTCCCAGTGGCCTGAGGGTCGATTCGTCAGCTCGATCAGTGATTATGTAACAACCAGGAATGACTTGACCGAGCTTGTGCATAACCTCACCTTTGTATTACGGGGGGGTAGCTCACTGGACTGCTGAGTCTCACACGTGTGCACACTGTCAGCTGTGGTGCCGTCACTGCCGAACCTGTCTATTCACACTGAGTTTGGTATTGATGAATGGTCATAAAAGTGAAGAGTTCTAACCAGAAAGCAATCACACGAGAAACCACAGTCCTTCACCCACAATGTTTTATTGGTTTATTGACATATTGAAAACAGTTTGCTGGTCAGACATGATATTTAGTATTTTACATAGTGGCCAAATATAGTCTGGTAACCCACAAATCCACAAAGAGGGTTAACCTTACAGTAAATCAGCGGTCTTATTGTTTGCGTGGGGCTGGCCCTGGGGCTGGAGTCAAATTCTCGGCCTGTATTATTGCTCCAGTCCACCCCTGAGTACAGTATATGAATATTTCAGAAGGATGACTCCCATTTTCCACTTGGGCAGCCGAGTAGAGACGGAGACAAAGAATGAAAGAGTGTAATTTGCGACTTTCCTCCGCACCTCCTCACACAGTGCATCTGGAGGGAAAACACCTTTTAGCTATTTGAGTGTGCACTTGGCCTGTCAGCACGCAGCTGGGAGCGAGTCTCTGCAGAGCCGAGGAGGATCTGGAAACAGACGTTTACAGTCTAACAACAGCGGAACCAAACTGTGCCTCTGTCTCAAAACAAATCTCTGGCTCCCTATCTGTACACATATTTTGTTGGGATTTGTCGAGAAACACTTTTTTTTTCTGTGCCGGGCTGTGATGTAATAAATGAAATTTCTTAAGTCTCGGGAAAAAACGCAAACGCGGCGCGGCATTATTACATTTAAATATTTTGATAACTTTGCCGAGTGTGAATAAAATATCAAATAACTTATCTTTTTCATCTCTTTTTCAAAGTGTATCCATGTTATGACGAATTATGCTAGATTCTGTATTTTATCTGCCTTATTTTGGTTTGGCTGATGAAATAGAGTCATTTTTGCTGCTTTATGTAAAACTCCTCACGCACTGTTTTGCTCTCTAACTTCATGATTTTTCTAACTGCTTCAAGGTCACATTGCTTTTGATAGCAAATAGGGTGTCTTGGTAGCCTACTATAGCCATTACAGTGTCATCAGATAGATAGATAGATAGATAGATAGATAGATAGATAGATAGATAGATAGATAGATAGATAGATAGATAGATAGATAGATAGATAGATAGATAGATAGATAGACAGATAGACAAAGATGCTGTCCCAGTATTTCTCAAACATTTTCAGTGCCTTCCCTTCACCTGGATTCTTATTTCCTCCAAATCGTGTTGTTTCTCTCTGCAGAAGCAGCAGAAAATAACAAAGACCTCTTGAGGCATGATTAACTCAGATTCACCCTCAGATTCACCCTGATTTGATTTTTATTTTTAAACTCAAAGCAATGCATTTTAATAAATCTCCATTTCTTTTACACTGCCTAAAAAAAGGAGAACAATTTCTACGCATACATTAAGGAGGACTAATCATTCGAAGAGAGATTCTTCATTGGATGTAATGTTTCCTCTGACGTACAACAAAACACCAACAGCACTTACGAAGAAAAGAATCTAATCCGTTGATTCGGTAGATGTGGCACGACCCGTACTCTACACTCAAATGCCATCTCGAACGGATACTTAATTTTCCAGTCTATTAAATGCTGCCCTTAGATAAGGTTCAAATTGTAATATCAGTGTCTGTGGTAAATGAAAAGAGTGCACAAGTAGAACAAATTATAACCTTAGGAAATTGCTGCAATAAAATGTCTGGACTGCATCTGCTCATTGCATTAATGGTCTCCAAACTATTTCACCTCCGACTCGACAGATTCCTCTTCTTGTGTAATGTTTTCCATCTAGGTTTGGAAACTCTGATTATTGGTGTTTGGCTCAAAGGGTCAAATTTGGGTCCCGGGACCCCGAGCGACTCCTGTTTCTGCAGCTGAGGCACCAACTGCCAAAAAAAGTGACTGTTTCCCCATTTAAGAATAACAGGCACTCATCATTTAGCAAGAAAGTCTTCAGCTCACATCTAAACCCTGATGTGTTTAACCATGTATAATTCACAAAGTTGTAAATTCCCCACAACTCACTGCTTTGGAGCAGCATTTACCAGATGGTTAACATTCAGGGGGAAAACACCTTTGGGCACATTTGGCTGATGGTCTTCTCTAGAGTGTGTGTCCATGTATGTGTGTGTGTGTGTGTGTGTGTGTGGTCTTGGTGTAACTCATGTTGAGAGGACAGAAAACTCCCTTATGTGGTCCAAAAGCAAGTCCTTGTAAAATGAACGTTATGTTAAAGTGAGGTTACTCTTAGGTTAAGGTTAGGGTAAGGGTCAGAGTGAGGCGAGGATTAGTGATGGTTGATCTCCAGGAAATGAATGTAAGTCAATGTGATGTCCTCTGAAGTCATGGAGATGGGACTGTGTGTGTCATAAGCTACTTTTGGGGCAAATTTCCAAATTCCAGTTAGAAAGCAACGGTAAAAGATTTAATAATTGTGCAGACTTGTGTACTTACATCATCCAAAGTGTTTCCAACAATGTTCTAACCCAGAGAAATCCCCAATTTTATTCAAGGTGACAGGACGTTTTACTTTGATTGCATTTTAATTGTGTTGTAGCCACTTAACCTGTAGCTTCTGACGTATGACAAAGAAAAACACGCTTGGCTTCCTTCCGTTTGTTGTGGTCACTTAATGGATCACAACATAAGGTGAATAAAACTTTAATGCATTACCTCATAAACATGATTCACGCCTGAGTCACGTCAGTGGTGAAGACAACATCTTCACTTCTCCAACTTTTTTTATTGTTTCAATTGAGAGACCCCAAGCAGCTAAAGTTAAATATTGTATTTGTTCAAACACTATTTTAGACTATACAGTTAAGATAATTAAAAATAGAATCCAGTGTCACGGCAAATACAGCACAGAAACCGGCCATCCCACAAATCTGGTCTATCATTACCAGGGGTGTGATGGGAGCTCTGTGGCCGAGACCCTTATTAGAGGCCTGAGTGGCTGCTGAGCCAGCAGATGCTGAGGGAGCAGCTCTCTGGCCCTTCTCTCCACACACACACACACACACACACACACACACACACACACACACACACACACACAGTACAGGAATCCGCCTGTCTTACCTAAAGCTGTTAGCTTGATGTCCCAAACATAGATCCACTCCCCTTTATTTAGAAGAAAGGTTCTCGCTGTGCTTTGCGATGCTAATTCTGCTGTGTCCTTTCATGTGGAGCCTTGCTAACATGCCTAACATGTCATGCTCTCCAGCAGGGCTGCTTTAAATGCTGCACTCTCAAAGACTCACGGTCAGGATCAATGGTTCTGCTGCTCTTAACCCGGAGTTAATATTTCATAAGTGGAGAAATGGTGTGTCGAGCTGGGCGCTCCCAAAGCTACCAATCCTCACCCAGGTGGACTCATGACAGAGAATAATTCAGATGTAAATAGAAAGGAAGGCCCAGTGAGGAGGAAAGGTTATTGCCGAGCTATGGTTTGATATTACATCATGCATTTCCTCTGGAGTGTAGTAATTTTACATAAAGTTCAGCAAGTGTCAAAGGAAGAATATTTAGCTTTTGGTCTGTTTTGGCTCACAGACTTTTAATGTGTTCCCGTTTCCGCCCAGTAACTTGAAGTAGAATCATTTATCATCAGTCAGCGATGAGAGAGGCAGCTTGTGTCGATCGACGGCGGCAATTTAGTTGCTGCAGCGTTCGCTAAGAATGAAACATGGTGGTGGGGGTGATAAGACCCGCTGATGTCCTCCGATGTCCTCCACATTCTCCCAGCTCTCCCAGTATTCCTCCCAGGTATGTCTCCTTATCACACACAATTAGTTCAGCGTCACAGTGTAAGCACATGAATGTGAGCTCATACACACACACACACACAAACACACACACACACACACACACACACATCAAATCAACAAGCCCAGCCGAGAGCACAAAGGAGGCACTTTTTTCTGCCTGGTTGACTATTTTTGTTCTGCATATGTTTCTTTCCACTCCGCGCAGACCTCGCTCATTTTCACGAAAGAGTCATTTCCGCGTGCCAAATGCAGTTTGGATCTCAGATGTATGAGCACCAAATTGAGGATGTCACCTCAGGAGAAATGTGAGCTGTCCAGCATATTGAATTGAGAATTTGTTGCAGCTTTCAAGTCTCATCTGTTTTGCGGTTTACAGAGATGGAAATGATTCAAAAACAATTTGCAATGGAGATACCTTCCCCTGCTGCCAGGGAGGAGATCATAATCTTTTTTTTTCTCCCCCTCGCTGGAACCTCAGCCACCTCATGCTGTAACATCATAGTTTTATTTTGTCATATCAAAGCTTGTAAATGAGCAGGCACAGGAATTGGAAAAAAAACCCCATTGTGTGTACAACACCCTGTGTGAAGTTGGTTTATGATGGTCTGTGGTGCTGACTACTGAAGCAGGTGCAGCTCGGTGTAATGTTTGTGTGAAATCTCTCCCTGTAATGTCTCCTCAGGTTTGGAGACTTACTCTGGTTTTCATCACCTTCTTATGAAATCCAGATATAAATGTACTAATACATATAATTAACGTTTTACACATATAAGCATTAAGTGTATGAAAATAGGTCTTTACATATGTATGTAGCATACTATGTAGATCCTATATATTATATGTGGAATCCTTGAGATCACAATATATAGTATTCAAGGCCCAATCACACACAAGCAAGTGTATCAGTGGCAAACCTTCACCTCCCGGCTCACTTACAATTAGCGAGGGGGGAAATATGTCGAGGGGGAAAATATTGTTTTCGTGGCCAAATAAATCCCAGTGCGGTTTCATGTGGAATTCAACTTTGGTGAATTTTGACTCACATTTGCGTTAGTGTAAGTACTTGTGAAAGTTTGGCTGCAGGATTATTTCAATTGCTGCATTGTGCCACGTTGTGGAAATGCCAGAGAAGCCAATGCCATCGTGTGCAGGCCCACAAGATCAACAGGAGGCAGCACGCAGCTCGAGGAATTTCACCATCTTCTCTAGAAGCTGCATCGTTTCCGGCGCTACCAGCTTGATGACCTGCTAGCTCGGTGCCATTATCCGTCAATATGCTGATGATGTTATGTGATTCATATTAATTTTAACGATTGAACAATTAGATTTTAAAATGAAATTACAAAATAAAAAGCATTATGTCGCCTTCATTTAAACCTCAAAACTACGCCATCCAACATCCTCTCTTGTTATGCCTTTAGTGCAATTAACCAGAAAACAAAAAAAAAGCTATGGGCTCTGCAGCTGGTGCAACAGGCAATACTAGGCTTCATAAATTAAATGATGTGCCACTTTAACAGCAGCCACAGCCAAAAGACACACATTAAAGACAGACTGTCTCTGAGTTTGTTGTTGAACTCACCTGTTTAACCGAGATTCTCTGAGTCTAGTATTAAGTCGTCCATTAATCTGCTCAACCCTCCTGCTGATCTTTGCATACAAACCGCACTTCCTGTCCCCAAATTTGTCATTTTCACAGTTATTTGCCAACCTGAATATCTGCATCAATATATCAAATTTGCAGACAACACTATGAAAAAAGGCGACAAATATTTATCCATGCCCACAAGGCGGGGAAAAAAAGTGTCCTCAGTGACATAAAGCCGAGACGGGCACGGCCCTCACTGCACCATCAATCTGTTTGATTGATCCCCTGCCTTACTTTCATAAAACTCCACTGTCAGCTGTTAAACACCTGTTATTGATTGAAGGTACATGTCCATGTTGGCTGGCGACCGTCTCCACGTTACACAGGCTGGAGCTGTGAAGAGCAAGAAGACAAAGTGGAACACACACATTGGTGCTTTTGATTTGCTGACAATGAAGTGCACATAGTGGTGATTTCTTGCTTTCTTTATCTTTCCTGTACCTTGGTTGTTTCCACCCGTGTGTTTTAGCTCGTTGTCTTGGTTCTTTTGGATCTCACAGTCTCACTGTGCTCATATAAGAGAAATTTATAAACCTGTTGCTGGAGTCGTAAGTTAAAATCCCAGTATGACCCCCTGAACTCAGAAATTGGTGGACCAGACCAGTGCTAAAAGGCCAGTGGATGTGGATTTAGATTGGCGAGGGAGCCAGAAGCACTGTGCTCATCTGGCTGTTTGTCATGGGGAACAATAAGTTACCAAGCTGTAAAGCAGGCTTTCGCTGTCCAGGAGTAAACTCACTGATATGCACCATGGAGGATTTTATCCAAATCAGTTACCACACCAAACTTTTACACGTAAACATATAAATCTCAAGCGAAAACCGAACATTAGCAACATTAGTTGGAAAAGGCCGCTCACGCTCCTCCTAACCACGTCAATGAGGGATTCCTGATTAACCCTGTGAAGGTAGTTATTAGGTTTGCCAACAAGGAAAACCAATTAAGTAGCACGGTTGTGTTTCTCTAATGTTTCTCCTGAAAAACAAATTTATCAAGCTTTGGTTCTAATAGTGTAAAATTTAGTTTTAAGGGATTTAAACCCCCAAAATGCAACACTGCAGCACTTTTACCACCAAACCCCCCCACGACCAATTCCTTGTAGAGGATGTGCTAAAGGTTTTCCCTCGCTAGGAATTTGCCTCAAAGTGTAATTTAAATCTACCATTGCTCTTTGGCTCCAACTCAATTATTTCACTCAGAAAGCGATACAGAAATCCTTTGTAGAAGTTTTTCAATAAAGGTTTTACGATGAAAGATGGGTCCAATAAAAAGCAATAACACGAGCACATCCTCATCAGAAAGGCCTTTGTCATATTTCAACTCTTAAGGCAACGTACGGGTCCAGGAGACTTTTATTAACCCATTAGCATGTTAATTACTCCGGCACGTTGAGGGATGGCTACGTTCAGGCGCATCAGCTCTTTTTGGGGTTTGCATGTGTTTCCGAGCAGCTGAGACGTATTTTCAAATCGCCAGTTTCTCAATGAGACAAACTGTGGGAAACATGTTCAACTCGCTGCAGAAAAATGATATTGTCCATGTAATGAGGGAGCAGCATTAAGCCGTCCTGGCTTTACTGTTTGCAAACAAGCATCATTCATGATCAATATCCACAGCTATGAAATGTGATCCTCCGAGCTTTTCTTAGAAGTGAAATTGATTTGTATTTTCCTTCTGTCTGAGGTTTATGAGTGCAGTCGAGTACCATACACTCTCTTTTATTGGCGCTTAGTTTGGTGTTTGAAATATATCCTGCAGTAAACTTAAAACAGCCAAAGGATGAGTCCTTCCGTGTCGCACATTAGAAAGTTTTTTTAAATGTGTTGTTTCTCGAGAGGTGCTTATGAGAAGCCGAAGGGTGAAGAGGAAAGAGCGATGAGGATAACTGACATCATCCAGACGACTTTTGGTCATGTACGGAAACACACCAGAGACCCAAGTGTGTGTGTGTGTGTGTGTGTGTGTGTGTGTGTCCGTGTCCATATAAGCCAGAGACAGAAAGACAAAGAGGGGGAGTTTAATGGAGTGTCCCTAGGCGAGGCTCCGTTGTTCCCCCTCATCAAGCACGTCGGCGGTGCTTTAGCCTCATAATGGCTACCGTGTGCCCTGCTGCACACTTTCCTCTCACTCATTGCTCATTCTCTAAGGCCAGGTGCACACTGGGGGGCGCGGGGGTAGAGAGGATGCACCGCATTAAGACACAAGAGGCAAATGGATGCTGTGATAGGGGTGGGGGGGTGGGAGAGATGCAGGGACCAAAAGGAAAGCGGGGAGAGGGAGGGAGGCGAGAAGCGAGAGGCCATCGACTGTGCAGTTGTTATGAGGTCATTACAGAGAAGCACGTAACAGCACAATCTAATCTCAGGAACAAACTGCTACCAGTCTCTGAGAAGGCACTGCCTGCTCCCTAACATGCCCATCTGGATCAAATCACATATATTGTCCCACACACTCACAGTGTCTCGTGTGCACACCCTGATACACACACACACACACTCAACAACGTCTCTGACAGCAGCCATTTAGAGGAGAGGAGTGATATTTGGCCGAGTAGAGAACAGCTGAATCCCTCACTCAGTACATCACTGGCAGAAACCATTACGGACAATCATAACAGTGTCATTCAGTGCACACACCACCAGGGACATAAAAACAAAAACTGGCCAAGCTGCTTCCTGTACGTTGGTTTTCTGGTCCCTGTTTTATTGGCTGATTAACTCACCACTTTTAAATTAGTTTGTCTCACTGAGTAGGAAAAGTCCCCAAATGAAATGAATGGCTATGGGCTCTCTTATTATGTGTACTGGTATCATAAATGTTTCAGGGAAATTTCAAATATAAGAATCAGTCAACCCTAAAATGGCACTGCCACTTCCAGGCTTCATTTCTTTTCTTGGTCTCTACTGCCCCCTAATGCTGGTAGAGAGACATATTTTGATCACATAGATGGAGGGTTAATGTAGAATTGAAAGTTTTTTAGTAAAAGCAGCTATTTAAAAACAATAACACTTTTATCATGAGTAATTTAAAAATACTAAATACTTTTATCTATAAAAAAACAATGCCTTTCCCCAAAGCCTTTTCAAATTAAAAGCTAGATAAGTTAGGCAAAATGTCATAATACAACTGTTTCTAAACACATGCACATGTAACACAATCTGAGAACGACAGGATGCGCAGCTCGCTGAGTGAGCTCGTTTCATACCGACCACAGCCAGGGGACATAACGTGACTCCGCCTGGTGTTTGCAACGCAGCAGTCCCACCAATTACAAAGTGTCATGGACAATGAATAAAGTGATAATGAGGGCTGACTGACACAGAACTGGTGTTTCTTCTGAAAGCAATATTGATTGCCTTGTTGCAGGGGGATTCAATTTAGTTCAGTGCATAAATACCCTATAACACTTGAAAAGATTAAAAGAATAAATGAAGCCTTTTTTCAAAAACTGATATTGGCAAGGACCACTGCTAAAGGAGGTTATAAGGTGTAATTTAGGTGCTCCACATTTGGACAGACTGTGCTGGGAAGTAAATGTGTCATATGTTTTGTTCTTTTTTCTATTTGTGTTTTTATATATTGGTGTCTGTATTTGTTATCCTCTCTTCCAAGGAGGTAATGTTTTCATCTGCAATTGTGTGTTTGTTTGTTAACAGGATTACCATGAAACTGGAAGGATGTGGTTTTGGTCGGGGAAGAACCCGTGAATCTTTGGGGGCAGATCTGGTTTCAAGGGGCAGATCCAGGATTCTTTTTTTTTTTTTCACTTTCTTTAATATTGCGAGCATTTTCCAACATTATGTTGATTTCTCCGAGAATAATTCATGTTTATTAATGGAGTTAAATCAGGCCTGTTTATGGATCTGATATGTTCGTTCATGTGCTCGTCCTTAGACAAACACACTGACTAACTAATAAATAAATACATGAAATAAGCATTTAACATTTTGGCAAAGATTGATCAGAAAATTAGGTAAAAAAAGAAAAGAATCAAAGTTATCTCTGCACACGTGACTGAATCTCATCTCGCCAGACTTCTCCCCTTTTCCTCGCCCGTGTTTAATGGCTCCTGTTTGAACAGGTAACAAATAACCGTCACCATTTCTCCACCTCATAGACCTGCTACCTTTTATTGTCTCCCTGGCTCAGATAAGGAGTCTATTATGAGCTTCCCTTTAACTTTACAAGAATGCCGTATGACCATCATCAAACTCAAGGTCTTTCAAAGTGCTTTGGCTTTACACACTCTCCTTTTCTCTCTCTCTCTCTCTCACTCACACACACACACACACACTCATCAGTCAGAGAGCGATCCTATTGCCACTTCTCCCTTTAGAGACATCTTATCAGGCCTGATGGTTCAGATTAATGATCAGCCAGAGCAGAAAGACACACACAGACAGATCCATTTACAACAGGGCACTTTTAAATCAGGCACCATTCAAAAACACCATCTATTATTGCAATCCCCTTTCTCTCAAATCTAATCTCTATTCGAAAAAAAGTCACTTTCAATTCTGAATACGTTCCCTAACACTAAAGATCTTTCTGCCTTTCACTCATTGTATCACTTTGGGATCAGAATGAATAAATCTGTGTCTTATCCTTCAGTCAAATCTAAGACAAAAGTATTAAATCTGAACATTTTCCTCTTCTTCTTCTGTATTCACAGCCTTTCTTGTTTTCACAAGTGAGCAAACACTTTTATCTGGGGGCTGCATTCCTAATCTTACAGCCTGTTGTCTTTTATTGTCCATATCATGATATAATTCTGATCATCGCACTGTGGGTTGTTGAACCGGCAGATCTGTGTAAACTGGGGGATGGAGGGTGCAGAGCTCAGCAGCAGCAATGGCACCGTGTGGTATAATCATTTCCTCCTGCTCTATAGGCTCCTGCATTCCTGGGGTTTACCCGTCTGCCCAGGCCAGACACACACATGAACATGCACATGCACACACTCAGCTACAGTAAACACACTCAGATAGTTGTGCACTTTATCTAGAACAAACTTTACTCATGTCAGCAAGAATACATTTGACAGACGTAGACACACATACACACAAAGATATATTCCTAAAACACAATACAGGTATTTCTCCTGATATTAGTCCGTTTTGAAGATACTCACATCCCATATGTTTGTTCAGACACCACAACAACACAAAGAAGGCACCTGATCTACTCGATCTGCATCTTCACACCAGTGCTGAAGCAGGCCCTTCTGTGAAATGTCCCTGGTCAACAGTGCCCTCTTCTGGCAAACGTTGCTTCCAGGTTTCTCCTCTAACATCACATCACTCTGAGAATCACATCATACACAGCAGAACACTGTGGAATCTCAAGTACTCCATTGATTTGCATTGCAATGTAAAACTCTTGAATCTCATTTGTCATTATAAATTGAGTTGCTGATGGTGCACCCAACACATTCAGGTTGATGTGTTGGTGTTTTCATTTTCTATCATGTGTAAATGTTTTCATGCAAAGACTAAATCTTCCATTTGTCTAAATCTAAGGACCAAAGCTGAGGAAATGACTTTACAGCAAAGAGATGATGTGAGACATGTCATTTACTTTCAAATGCAGCACAGTAAATAAGCCATTCCACTGCCTGGCAATGGTGCATCGTCAGGGGGCAATTTTTTCTGAAATCAAATAAAATCATGTTAGAATGAGCTAAAACAGGTTTAATTTATGCCAAGTTGGGTTTATTAAAGAGTTAAAGGAGAGAGAGTGACAGGAAACAACTGGACAAAGGTATTTAACCTAAACCTAGAGAGTGCAGATGAACCCTCCTCATGTATGTACATATGATTATAACGGATCATTACCTCCAAAGGCAAAATAAAAAAAGCTGGTCTCTCTGTTGGCCTCTAGTGGTTGACTGCAGAACAACCCTCATGCCATACGTACTGAAATTCAAATATGATCAAATAAAGGTTTCAACATCTGCTTTATTAAAACGCAAGAAAAGTTTTTGTTTGCCAAATTTATCAAATATAACAGAAATCTGGTTCAGCAGTAGAGTTTCTGTTTGAGAATCCTTATTAAAGTGGCTCAGCCTAACGCCACCTTCTCCAACCTTTGACCCTGAGGTGCAAGCTCAGTTTTAATGACTGACCTCACAGTCGCTTCTTCTGTTATTGTCAACACTGCTTAACGAGTGTCTGTCACTGAATTTCCAACTCAAGTCCAGTCAAGTCAAAGTTTGTTTATATGATAGATTGTACTGATAGATTAATGTGATGTGTATTCTTCATTAGAGAATGTAGGCCACGGTAACACAGTTAGTACCTGGAGTTTGGTGAAGCACGAATGAATGAAACAGATGTTTGAAAAAACAGAGAAATAACATTTACATGCAAATTTAATAGATTTGTGTGCACCAGTGAATGACGTAACATGGGTGCTTTGCTTTCTGTAACATGCTCTTTCTTCTTGTTCCTTCAGAGGCTCATCACTGTGTGCTGCTGTGGCTCAGGTGGTAGAGCGGGTGTGGTTCAATTCCCAGCTTGTCGAGTCTGCATACCGAAGTGTCCTTGGGCAAGACACTGACCCCCAAGTTGCTCCTGTACCAGCAGTTTGTAATCGCTGTGAAGAGCTGTGTATATGTTTGTGTGAATGGGTGAGTGTCATTTGTATTGTAAAGCACTTTGAGTGGATGTTAAGACTAGAAAAGATAAATAACAGTTCATGGATTGATTGTTATTACCTTCCCTAAAACAGGATGACAAGACATCATTATTCACTAAAAGAATAAGTACAAAAAAGAAAGAAAGAAAGAAAGAAACCAGAGTTGCAGCATCATTAACAATACTAAACAAATAAACCATTCTGAAGCTTTCTCCAAGATTTAGACATAAAGGTAGCCAGCCTATTAGCTTTAAAACTACACAATCATTCCATTCTGTCACCATCAGTGCACCAGAACATTTCTTGTAATATAGATATTCGTAACTTTGTAATAAGAGCAATACAGGAGAAAATGTGATTCATTCTCAACCTGTTGTATTCAGGTATGTTTTACATCAACCAACTTCATGGGCCCGAGGATGAATTCCTGTTCTCAGCTGCAGGACTGAAAACCTTTGACTCCTTTAAGTTTGCTGGAACACAAGATTCGGTGCTGTAAGTGGGCTTGATTTGAATATAAGTTCATAAGTTTGAATCAGAATTTTACCTTTTAACCATTTTTCTTAATCTGTGAGCAAGTAACTTTCTAATAATTGTGTTCAAGCTGCAGGTGGATTATATCTATTCATATATAATTATGAAGCTTCCTCAAAAACAGCTTGACAGCTCTGAAGTCCAGGGAGAGTTGTGTGATTTACTCCAAAGAAAAACCTTCTTATTGAGTCTGTTTTCAGATTTATCAAGCAAACAATTCCACAGTCTCATCATCTCATCATCTCACATTTCATCTTATTGATCCAACTCATATCACCCTGAAGAGGTCTCTCTCTCTCTCTCTCTCTCTCTCTCTCTCTCTCTCTCTCTCTCTCTTTCACAGAAAGTGTGTTTGTGTGTCTTTTATGCCAAGCCCTTGATCTTCTCCTCACATTTCAGTGCCACCTCAGAAATCTGCTCACACTCACCATCTGGTCCTCTCCTCATTCCTCCATCCTGCACATTGCTTAGAAGAACTCATACTTGTGACTGATTTTCTTTTCACGACAGTGTGTCACACATATGCACAGTAACACACATTGTGAGCACAGGCACTATAGGTAGAAAGAGAACAGTTTTGCAGGTAGTCCAAAAATGAATGAGATGGAGAAACACAATAAAGCTCACTGAGGTGGAGATGGAAAAGAACTGTAATCCTGTAATGGTACCAAAGGGATAGAGGAGACTAACACTACACAAACACAAATGCACCCATGTGATCACCCACACACACATTCACACAAAATTTAATTGTATTATTGAGCACAGGGACAGAACACACTCACACACTCACACATACATCAGCAGTGACAGTGAATCATCCCTGAAACAACTGCAGGTGTAAGAGATTCATCATTTAGCCCAAGGCTGGACCGGACAGGAAAGAAGGCGAGACAGATGGAGTAGTTTAACCACAGTGAGAGAGACTGACCTTCTTCAGAGAGGGGAGAGGAGGGGAAGGCGACAAGAGCGCAGAGAGAGGAGGGGAAGAAGGGACAGTGTCAAAGACAGAGACGATGCTCTGGAATAGCTGTCATCAATCTTCAGTATCTCTGCAGACGCAGAAATCTCGGAGAGTCTGAGCGGGATTGCAGCGCGTGCGAGACAGAGATAGAGGAGGGAGGGGAAATAGAAAGTGAGAACAGATTAGACTTATTGTACTGTATAATAGTGAGGCAGGTGCGCAAGGTTAAAAAAGAAATCACACCGAAATCAAATAATGCAGAGGAAGAAATGACTGAGGCGGAAAGGGAGAGAAGCCATGATCATGTTCAATCACTGCAATAAAACACCAACTGATAAATGAAAAAACAAATAAACCTTTCAAACTGCAAGTGAGTTTAATCTTTTCTGCAGGAAAGCACAAAAACATTTGTATTCGTCCATAAAAAGGCCCTAAAGCAGACAGGCTTTTCAACATTTCAGGGGCAGTATATGAATCTCCAAAAGTATTAAATTAACTATTAAGGATCTATATAAAGCCAGTCACATAAACCAGTTAAATTACTATAATCAACCAATCAAATATAATTTTATAAAAGACATTTACAAGGTGCAATTCAAAGCAGAGATTCAAATACTACAAATTATGGATTAAAACTCAAACATAGATGTTAATACAGGTATTGCTACATTACTGAGTAGCTTTAGCAAATGGGTTCATTTAACTGCAGACACACATTAACATTATTAAACCTTGTATTGTGCCAGCACTCTTGAAACCACTCACAGTATGTATGAGGAATCGTAGGTTATGGGTTCTCTACAATTTCACAGTCAGGGCAGCGATACACAGGGAACACAGAGTGCTATATCACACAACAACAGCAAACATATCTAATAATAGGATGCTTTGGATGTGCCTGAACAAATGGAACTTTTTTTTTCCAGCGAGAAAACGCTAACACCTGCAATGCTTTAGATTTCCACAAAAGATTGTTTGAACCCTATTCTGCTCTCAGGGGGTATAAGCCATGGACAGTCTATGGCGGTATAAGCAATGAGGGGCGGCAAGCACTGGAGCTACGTGAGTCATATAGTTTCATAAGAGATTCTCACTGTAACAGAGGAAAGTGAAAAGACAGGTAAGTGCTATAAACATGACATTCAGGTCTACCTGTTACAGACTGTCATGATCATATAGATAGATAGATAGATAGATAGATAGATAGATAGATAGATAGATAGATAGATAGATAGATTGATACACCAACCACTGTCCAAGTGTCCCTCCGGTGTTTAAAGCAACACTGTGTCACTTTTACTGAGCAACAGCGCCCTCTGCAGCCACACTTGGAGACTAATTCTGTTTGGCTCCTTGTTCTAAAGATTAACTGTTTGTTGTGTAGAGCAAAAGGAAAGCCTGTCAATGTGTTAGGCAGAGTTCTGGCTGTGTCGTCCGGCTAACTCAACTGCAACACAACTGAACAGTGGATATTACCCATGATCCCCGGCTTCCTGAACCAGAAGAGCTGCTGCTGTAACAAACTCTGTTTAGAATTCTTAATATTTTAAAGGTTTCCTCGCTGAATATCAGAGATAAACGCTTGTTTTTAATAATGTCCATTTGTTCAAAGTGAGGATTTGGAAGTCCGTGAGCTGCTGTTTAAAGGTAAAACAGTTGCATAGTGTTTCTTTAAAAGGTCTTTGACCCTACACCAGAGTTTAAGGGTGATCTCTGTTGCTCAGAAGTTGTATTGTGGTTGTGTTGTTTAACCGTGGTGTTTGGTTGAATTGGACTTATGGACTGAAAAGACAGGCTTGTAAGAATTTTGTGTTATATGCAGCTGCTTAGAATAAACTGAGCCTTTAATTGATGTAAACAGACTTATACCTCCATCACTAAGCTTTACTGTAGTAAATTAGTAGTTGTAAGGTTAGTCCCTGTAATAGATGTATAATAAGAGGTAAAATCTCAATTCTATGCCATCAGTAGTTTGATTTGTTACAGCTGAATACAACCAGGCCTATGAAGCTAGAGACACGGAGGGTACTTGCAGCATGAGACCAGAGGCATGTACCACACATCTGTTCGTGAATAGGCCTGAATGGCTGAACACTTGAGTGGCCGTTTTCTGAGCCTGCTTCCAAATCCCCCCCCCCCCCCCCCCACCCCTTGTTCTGTGTCCTTCAGGGTCTTTAGAAATCTCCTCACAAGTGCCTGGATAAGTGTTCACAGCCAATCACACACATATCCTGTTGTCCTTTGGAATCTAGATTTACTTTTCTGTCATTACCACAACGCATTTCAACTCCATTCCAAGTTGACAGTAAGGAAACCAAAGAACCAAAGAACAGCATAGGGCTGCATGTATTTCTTAATTAATGGTGCATCAGATTGTGTTGAGGTTTGGTTTAATCTAATACACTGAAATAGCTGGTGTTGTTTTGAAGAATAAGAGGAACAGGGAGAATTTTTATTTATTCTGAAAAATACCAAACATTTTGATATTTGGTATTATTCTAATATGTTGCTTTTTCTTGGTATATTGGCCTAAATGAACTTCGTCCTGGGTGAAGATTGGTTTGAAACTCAGTTGTCAGTGTTGTTGTGTAGAAAGGAAAACATGTTTTTTGGCTTGTAACACCTCGATATATATCTATGTTCCCAAATACTTGTTGTTCAGGCTCCTAATTGGCTAAATAAGTGTGGATGAGGCATAAATCATGGCCACCATTAGTGAGTGTGACTGTGTGAAAGCAAATAGCTTGATTATCCCTTCACCTCCAGCACAATCACCATGACAGAATTATATGCATATCACAATATTTTAATCCCACCATTTTATAACCTTACTCTTTTCTTAAGCTTAGAGAGCTGGTGAGTTTTCATTTTTGTATATATGCATATTATCAAGGTCGGTTTCTTTGTGAACATACAAAATGCTCATACCAGCGATCAAAATGAGCCAAAACACATAAGTCAGGATGAAAGACATTTGTGTCGGTCATAGATTTTGAAATTAATTTCAACAGATTTTTTAATGAAAGTCTTTTAATGTAAGGACACAAAATACCACCGTGATCAACCTTTTATTTTTCTCTGTATATCTGCTCTGCTTTGACACCAAAAGAAGGCATTCGTACTGTAAATATCGCAGTGTCATGATTCAGTGTAATTCAACTCTATGCATTGATTTATTTACTTGGGACTGTAGAAAAAGTCCCATTACATTTTGGTCCTGGGGAGCAGACTGCCGTGCACCTCAGGGCCACACTGGAGCTCCCTCCAGCCAGCAGCCATCCATGAAATGAGAAAATCTATAATGCATTTAATTCTGTTCACTGTAGATCAAGGCTATGTCTCCCAATGGCAGCGCAGGGACTGGTACAACACTGCATCAACCTCATTCCAACTCTACTGCAATATCCAAAGGTACAGTCACTGTTATCCACATGGTGCTGTGCACCATCTCTGCCTCTCTCTCACACTTGTGTGAGCATTTGCACTGTTGTCTTCACAGGTTATGCTGTATCAGTTGTATCCCTATGTATGTCTTTGTATACTCTGTTCTCTTTGCAATGACTTCCCCCCATTTGGCCCATTGCACCTCTGATAGAGACATATACGTCCGAATCAAAAGGATTCATCGCATCAAGAATATTCAGCATGAACAGGAACAAATGCATACACTTCCTCAGACTCCAGCACAAAACCTGTCCATCTATTTCCCCTCAGGCTGATAAAAAGGGTCAGCGCATTATAGCTCGATTATCTTTATTTCTTATAGCCAGAGCGAGGTGCTTCAAGGTAACTACAGCTGGGAGGGATGCACTCGCAGTCTTACTCACATGCCCTCACAGCAGACTGCCCTTTGAAATTAGCCACAGACAAAGGAACAAAAACAGGCAGATTTTCTGGCAGAAAATTCACTAGCCCTCACTTTACCTGGTTATCTGAATCACAACTCGTTACATACTCATCTGGGAGATTGCATGTGCTCCATGTGCCTGTGTGGGTTTCCTGAGGGTAGAGATCGGGGTTAGGTTTAAATTCTACTTTATGTTGTGATATTTCTGTGATGTCATCATTTAACTTAGAAACAAATGCAAATGTTACTAAATTGTGCGTAGTTGTGAATTTTATGTGAATGCTGGGTTGTTTATCTCTGTAAGATGGCCCTGGGATATGTTGGGCCTGCGGTATGCTGGAGGTGGCACCAGCTCCTAGCTCCCTGCAACCCTTAAAGGATAAGCAGTATAGATAATGTGTGTGTGTGTGTGTGTGTGTGTGTGTGCTTGTATGTGATATATCAATTTTGGCCCATTTTGCTATATGCAGTACTCATTGTGGCCAGATTTTGTTAGAACAGCTGTATAGTCTGATACATGATAATGGAAAATGCTAAATGGACAGACTCAATATTATTACATGCTACATGATGACTGTGCCAGGCCATTGACACTGTTTATGTGTATGTGTCACATTCTCTCTGGGCGACGGCCTCACAATATTCTGTTGTGCCGTCCTGTGTGTCACGTTGGCTGGAAGGCAGGTCGAGCCTGATGATGTCAGTGTGCCTTAAATAACTAGGCTAACGCTACGATGGTTGGGTTGAGTATCCCTACCATGGATCCCTATCAGTCCTCTCATCAATTATCTAGAACAACAAAGGAGAGTGTGACAATGGCTATATATAAGAATGGGTACAAGAGAGAAACATTAGTATGGTGATGTGCTTCATTAAATCTCATCAGGAAGAGTAGAAAAGTAAATGGGACAGTTGCAGATACAATGAACCTCAGCTAGGTTTAGTTCTCACTCACTGTACTCAGTGGTAAAATATAGAGGACATGTCACAGTAGGTTGCATCTTATGATGTCATATGGTGTCTCATGATACTATGAAAGATGAGCAATGAGATGGCAGGACACCTGCCCATGACATTTGAAAATAATATATTTTCAATTGTTGATTTTGAATGTTGAATATTGTACATTTAAACAATTAAATTATTAAACTCAAGGCATGGTTATTTCTCATGCAGTATTTTATGCATGGACAAAATGTATAATATATCCTCATGAAGTTGAAACTTAAAAAGGAGGCCAATGCAAAACCCCACATATTAAAACATATTTTATTTCTTTACTTTTAATATAGTTCAATTTATTTCACACAACATAAATACAAAAAGCATGAATAACATGTTAACATACGTGTGGTGGGGGGAACTAGTGATGGCTTATATGAAAACTACAACATCTTTAATACAGGTTATATATTAGTATAAAAGAGGAAATGGTGTGTGGCAGCTTTTCAGTGTTGTTTAATGTCTAGAGTTTTAATTATTTTAGAGTAACTGATGAAATGATCAGTTCATGTTTTCACTCAGACCAACGTTGAATGAACTGTAGAACTGGCACACTGTAAACATAGACAACACACTACTAGAGCGGGTGTGCCGTGTCCCAGAAAGAAGGTCCGGCGACTCACTGATTTACGTTTTCACTCGTTCTTATTGAAAAACAAAAAACGAGACGAGGTGAAATATGTTTTCAATTTAATTCCCACAAACGAGGCACCGAGTGGAATCCAGGGGCTGCCGCTACCCGATCTAGGTGCCACCGATCTACATCGATTCTGTCGTGCCTGGGAGAACGTCGTGAACGCGCATGTCAGGTTCGCTGCAGAGATCCTCCGCGGATCCCACGACTGGTCGCGGGCATGGTGTTGACAGCGGGCGGCTCGTTTTCACGCGACTAAATCGATGTCAGTTCCGGGACGAGATCACATTAATCAGGGGGTTTGAGCACCGATTCCCCTTCCCCCTGCTGCCGCCCGTGGAGGAGCAGGACGACACCGCCAGGCCGAGGACGACGTTAAACGCCACCGATGGAATCCCCAGCCGCTGTCAGACGGAGAAACCGAAAGGGTGGACTCGTTGTAAATAATTAAAAGAAGAAGGAAGAAGGAGAAGAAGGAGAAGAGGCACCTTTCTGCTGCTGAACTACCCGGGGAAGATGCATCTGCACCAGGTGCTGACGGGAGCCGTGAACCCGGGAGACTGCTGCTACTCGGTGGGCAGCGTGAACGACGTCCCCTTCACGGTGAGGCGTTTATTTTCGACCCGCTCGGGATGACACCCAGCCCGGCAGAGCTAGCTGGACAGTTAGCCGCGCTAGCTCGCGTTGTAATATCGGTCTCTAAACGGGCTGGCTTAGCGCTGTAAGCTAGCCGGGTGGTGTGCTAGCCCCAAAAAACTGCCGCAAACGACGGGTCGAGCCCACTCGGTGGCGTCCACACCCCCCACCCCCACCCCCACCACAAGCTAACCCCCTCCAAGCGGATGTAACTGTAATGAGCTAATTCACTGTAGCGCCGTATCATAAACAGTGATCGCTAGCCACTCAAATGACCTTTAGCTGCGTCTCGTAACGTAAGAATTACCGCAAGGGAATCCCTTTGCGCAGCCATAACGCTGATGATCGCGAGGTGTTTGCACCGGGACACACGCTAATGCACGTGCACACTACAGGTGATTCGTGCACAGTGGTGGTGGTGGTGGGGGGGGTTTGGCTTGAATGTGATAGTTGCACGACTGCAGGCGGTTTCCACTGTGGATGCAGAACTAGCTAAGCGTGCTAACATTTGGCGTCAAATCCCCCTCACGGATCATTAGCTCGCTGTCAGTCCAGCATCAGCTGCGCCAGCCGTGACGTAGAGAGCCATATATGGACACATGGGCTGGAGGGCTGAGTGGCAGTGTTGTGGTGCTGAAGGTACAAACGTGCACATGCGTCCCGCCATCTGTCAGTGCAGCATAATACATTTTACTTGATCCAGTCGGTTTCGTGCTGGAGAGCTCAATCGAGATCCTTCATGTAGCGCAGCCTTCATGTCTTTGCACACATCAAACGTTATACGCCGAACCAACGTGTGTGTCTGTTATTTGTGGACATCTTTGGGTTATTTGTGCGTATTCTTTGTCTGTGTGAGCTCTGGCAACTTCCCAACTTTTCTCTTTGTGCCTCAAGATGACAGCGCCCTGAAATGCAGTCAATCGCTTGTGATGGCAAGTAGGGAAAAGGTGCACAATAGTTTTTAATCCTATAGGTTGGAGTTAAAAGGATAGTTCACCGAAAATGAAAATGCACTCATTATCTACTCACCACTATGCCGATGGAGGGGTGGGTGAAGTGTTCGAGTCCACAAAACACTTTTGCAGTTTCAGGGGTAAACAGCCAAATCCAATATAATTGACGTAAATGGTGACTCCTTCTTCAAACGTACAAAAAGGACAGAAAACAACTCTAAATGTCTCCGTGCTGCTCCTGTAGTGTCATCTATAACCCTGACCCCCAACCATCCCTTTAAAGTAGAGAGTAGTGGTTATTCAGCTCTTGTACTGAGAGCAGATGATGAATCATAATGACTTTATTGAGAGCTGGATGATCTTTCATATCACCCCACAGGGAAAAGCCCTCACAAGCCATCACGATGTTATCTTCTACCTGAGTGGTTTTAATATTGCGTTGTCGTCTTGACGAGACCTTTAGGGGGTCGCAGTTTGTTTACCACAGTGTTTAAAATGACAGAGCTATATTCTCTAGAACAGTATTCACCTGAAGCTTAGGGGTTTGTCGTCCCTTGAAGGTGCAAAATATGCTCCTTCAAGTCATAACTTGTAAAATCAGAAGAGATAAGTCTTTAAGTTCAACACCCAAATTTGGAGCAAAAACAACGTGACAGCATGAGTCAAACTGAGCAGCTATGTTACATGCTACCATTCCCACATGCTGAGAACACTCAGTCCAATGGCTGCCAAATCTGGGCCTGGTCTGTTCTGACTCAGTGAGTTGTCTGTTTTACTTTTAAATATATATTTTCATTTTCAGACACCCCTACACACCTCCTTACTTTCAGATTCCCTCAGTCCTTTTGAATGTACAGTATAGAGGTCGACTAACAGTGGATTTTAAAGGCTGATATGATCATGATCGTTTGCAGGATAAAACATTATCATAACATTATGTTATCATGCATGACATGCTTACCTTTAACAGTAGGGCCCGGTACTTTGGCATATGACCTTTTTATTAATTGCATTGTTGGAATATATTGAATTTACGATCAATTGTTTATAAAACATCTGTAATCAGCCAAATTGATTAATTGGTCAACCTGTACAATATAGTGCATTCATTTATTATCCTGTTCGATTCTGATAAAACTACAGAGTGGAGTTGTCACCCACTGTCCTGACACTGGCCCCAGATCGAGGCAGTTTGAATGTAAGCTCTGTACCTGAGGTTATAACTGGTCAGCAACACAGGACAGAGCTGGTGGTGAAGCTGAAGCCTCGCACGTTACCAGAGGGCCCCGGTCTCTGTGCCTGGTGTTTTCTATCTGTGTCTGAGAGGGTATTTGAAGAACAGTAGACATCACGTCCAATGCAGTTACACTCACACTGACCCCTGGGGCTCTTAGGCCAGACCCTGACACACACACACACACAAACACAAACACAGCTAATCTACAGCATCTCCATACTATTTGCTTTTGTGTTACGTGGCTTCTGCAACATGTATTTGAATGTAGTTTGAATGATGAACTGTGAAATACTGCCCTTTTGTTGTGTATATAGTTTTGTGTTGAATAATAGACAAAACTGAGTAGGAATGTGAAGGGACCAGGTGGCACGAAGTAGAAAGAGATCTGTTCATTATTTATGCAATTGAAAATGTTCTTCTTTTTCACAATTGCTTATTTCTATTTCAGATTTTAGATTGTTGAAGATGGCTCAAGTGTTTTGTCATTCAAATGACAAACATGACAGAACCGATACGTACATTGTGTTTTCATGGTTAGAAAGACAGTTATTCTGCTTATCTACCTTTCGTAGACGTGTACAGGTTCCTACAAACAGCCTGTGGGGCTGATATGCAGAGTTGCAGATGTGCGATCTGCTAAAAATAACACAGAGAGAGAGTACATACTTCCACTAAGGCTGCAAGGCTGTGTTCACTAAATTGAGTTATTCTAATGCATTTGGATCTTGATCTACATTAGAATACCGATATTGTCAGATAATCTAGGACAAATAAGCACGAATAAGCTTTTTATAGATTATCAATTATGTACCAAAATTCAAAATGAGAGAAAGTCTGGAGGAAATGCATGAAACTGCTTCCATCTCTCACAGTTCCAGACCCTACTCAAGTAGTTCTTATTCCTTTATTTGTGATATGTAAAGACAGACAAACAAATGCAGCCTGTCTATCAGTCTACATTGATTTAAGTTGGATATGTTATGACCATCAGACAGAACGGAGACACATGGAAGCCGGACGTGGTGTAGCTGTTTCACTGCAGTCATGCTGCAGAGAATAACAAAGCCCAGATATTCTGGTTATAGAGACAGTGAGATCAAAGTACAACTCTGTGCTATAGGTTTTTCAGCAATAATGTTTTAATACAGGTTGACAGAAAAAAAAGGTTATTACAGGTCAGAACTAACCAATATTTGCAACTACGGGTTTTTACAACAGCTCAAAACAAGCACAATCATGAAAATGGTCCATATGGTAGCAGCTGTGACTGTTATTTGACCACATGATTGTGTTAGGCAAGTAGCATTTGATGGAGTCAATGCAGAAGTGAGCTCTCTCGCTTCCTCTCATTTGCTTTCATTACCACAGCACAAGACTGCATTAGCTCCTTTATTTTAAAATGTTTACCATGAAAAACAGCTACACCCCTGCGTCATGGCGTTGACCATAATGCAGATAGTATTTCAGATGCTCTTAAATAGCAAGATGTGAACTGACTTCTGTAGCTGTCATCAACAGTATAAAAATGTGTCACGTAGAAAAGGAGTCTTTCTGCGTTGGCTTTTAAAAGAATGACAAACGGGTTTCCCAGAGTTAGTCACTCGTATTATTCATATCTGTCTATACTGTATTTCTTGTTAAATTCAATGAAAATGTAAAATATATCTCAGACAATAATAAAAAAACATTATTTAAGTAGATATAGTCAACATTTTACAAAATAATACCATTACATTGTTTTTCTGCTCTTCATGGATGCAGTTGCTGTGTTGTTGTTGATGTGTTGCAGAGAGGTTTATCCAAAGGCAGCAACATTCTTGTTGTAAGCAGCTTGCATGACTGACATGGAGGAAACTTCGCTGCCTCAGGGTTACACTCCTTTATCTTAGCTACAGATACTTGGGTATAGATCCAAGTGCACTCATTGAAAGAAGAGGTAGATCCTTGTGTCGGCCATTTGCTGAGTCAAATAAATACCCTGACAACGAGCTGAACATTAGATTAATTAGAAGAGGTGTCCAGCAGTCGTCAGTTTCTTCATTTTATTTATTTGAAGTGCTGCCTTGGATTGAATTAGGTTTTTAGTTGACTGATAGCATTAGGGTTTTTAATCTATGAACATGATGAAATAAGTGTTGTTTTGTGTACATTATGGAGATGAAGAAAACAACATAAAAAAAAACAATGATGTAGACTGACATAAAATGTCTTTGCTGATGAAGACCTTAATGACATTTTATACCTCACAGTTTGTGCATGAGGTCTTCCATCTGTATATATTAAGTTGTGTCAGTGTTTTCACATGATGCAGTGTATCCTTAGTCTGCTGGTACTACTAATAACTCATTGTATTGTCATCCCTTAGTACCTTGTGTGTGTTTGTGTGTTGATCTGTGGATAATGAAAGAAATACAGGACACACACAATCCTTAAGAACCGGACAATTATGTTAGATCATTCACTTTGAGGCAGATACGCTCAAGCTTATCAGCCTGGCTCAAGATCTGACCAGGTCCAAATTACAAAGAGAAAAGAATGGACCCACACATTGTCTTACATTTGTGTATGTGAGAGAGAGAGAGGTGCAGAGCAGTCCGAGACACTGCGTGACGGTGACCAGTTTTAATTCCAGCTGTAATGTGCAGGAGCAAATGCTGTAGTAATAAAGAAGCACAGGCCACATCGCCCTCATGCCCCTCCCACTTGTCTCTCTCAAATTCGACATCATTGCATGTGAAGCCTAATCCTATGACAGTCTTCAACATAACTTAATCCCCACCTGTCACTTCATATTATAATACTGGCCGTAATGCTGTCCTGTTGTGTGTGTGTGACCCAGTGGTTACCGGCCTCTCCTCCTGTTCTCGTGAATAATGAAAGACACGCGGCGTCACACTGACTGTACTGCTGCTCCGAGGCCAGCTTGCCTGTCTCCCAGGTGCTGCTGTCATTGCTGCCGTTCTGCACATGGTTGGTAACTGCTAGAAGCCGCCCTCGTATCACTTTACCTTCCCGCCCAGAATCCAAATCTTAAAGCAAGTCTGCCTATCGAGTGTGGAGAATAAACACATGCTGCATGTCTTTTTTTTTTTTATTGCACATGAGTAGATTTAATTTTTTCAAGTACTAAGCTTTTTATTTTATGTTATATTCTGTGGTGTTCATGCTACCACCACAACCTGCCAACACTGTAGTGGCGTGTCCTGCTGGAATATCTTGCTCTGCTAATGCAATATTCATATTGTGCAATTAAGTGCTATTATGCTCTCCTTTCAGTTATTTATATTACATTATATTGTACAACCAATTTATATGCATTCACAAATGCATTTTGCACTGATATTTACCATTTTGAGTCTCAGCTGTTTGATTTAATTTGTCTATTGTGGCTCAATCTGATTCAGTTTGTCCTCATGTGTCATTTCTTTCAGGCCTATGGCTCCGGTTGTGATGTAGTGATCTTGGCCAGTGACTTTGAGTGTGTGCAGATTATCCCTGGAGCTCAGAATGGAAACATACAGGTGGGCTGCGTGGAGTGCTCCCACCAGCTTGGCAGGGTAAGTGTTGACTGCACCCTCCCACTCTTAGTTTTCATTTTCCCATGTAGCCAGGAAGCGTGATCAGTTATGCTTTGCATAACGAAGGACATTTAGGCCCACGTTCGCTCCTGTCTTGTACGGCCATGCTCTCCTCTCTTTGCTGTCCTGATTTCCTGCACCACTCAACCCTCTCCTGTGGGAATGACTGTGCAGAAGCACTGATGGGGTGAGTAATGTTTTGATGATGAACACATCTCTTTATTTTTAGATCGCTGCGTCCTATGGAAACACAGTCTGCATCTTTGAACCTCTTTCCACCAACCCAAACAAACGGCATAAGGTGAGCATGAGTGTCAGTATTCTAGACATGCTGTATATAGACGTTTAAATCAATACCCAGTGAGTTTAATCACACTGCCAGTAACATTGCATGGGTTGTGTGGCTCTTCTGTCACTAACAGCAGCTTAACTATCAGTGGCAAAAGACAGGACAGTTCTTCCTCGATGCCATCACCTACAACCTGGCCTGGGACCCACAAGGTACGCTCGTGCTTTCTGTGTTCACTGACTGTCCGACTAAATCAATCCACGCTACGCACAGCTCCTACTCACAGCTCCCACTCACAGGCCTCTTTGGTTTGTCTGGAGTGATGTGCGTTATGTAAGAGTCACGGTGTGCATGTGGCTCTCTGTACTGTAGTATTCGGTGTGGGACATGAGGTGTGTAAGATAATGCTTTTGTATCCTCAGGGAACCGTATCCTAGCAGCAACTGAGCGGCTCCAGCTGTGGGCTCCTCCACTGGCAGATGCCCTGATAGAGGAGGAAGATGGGCAGTTGACTGAGGACAAGCCCCACCCTGTCCTTAATGACTGGAACTGTGTCTGGCAGTGCAAGTACGTTTTTGCTTTTGTGCATACTGTAAAAGCATCTGACACAATTGCCATGTAAATAAAGCCCTTGCGGCTTCACAGTTATGTACATCAGAATCGTTACACAGAGGAAGCTTTGGAGAAGATGGTCTCTTTGTGCTGTCTATCAAGCACGTACATTGATATCCTGACAACTAGCTAACCAGTAAATTGATTAGACCCGTTTTTCTTCATTATTTTCATTCCTTCCTCTTCCAACTCTTGCTCTTTGTCTTGTAAATAACAAGGTAGAAAAGGCTTTCTGTCACCAGGTATGTCAGACGATTTTAGAATTTTAAGTGAAAAATACTTTGCTCACTTATTATATATATATATATATATATATATAAAATTGTTTTATTTATTTATTTATTTTTTTAATTTTCGAGGGAACAATTTTGTTGTGTTCACTGCTTTTTCACTTTGGCTCATTGAAAGTGAAAGAGGAACAGAGTGTTTCTGTCTTTTTCAGACTTCACCTTTTTTCCTTATCATGCTACACAGAGTTAGTCTTCTTGAAGCTTGTAGAATTGCATAATTTTACTAATAACAACCTATAGACAGTTACTGATTATCCAAACACATCTGCACACAGCCGAACATGAAATGTGTGTATGCATTGTTGTGAGCCATTCTTTTGAGTCTGTGTCCTGTGCTTTAACCTGTGTAAACAGACATGTGATACCTAACTGATAATTGCCAACTGATGACACATATTCATGCTCAGGAAAGCAACTACAATGGGGAAATGCTGTCTCTGAAATTACCAAACAGTCACGCCCAAAGTAACCAGACATAGAGCTGGCAAGAAAACCCCTAGTTTTTTTCCTGGAGTTTCTTTTGGAGAAGTGAATGTAGCTGCTATGTTTGTTAATGCTTTTGTTTCTCTAGAACTGCTGCATCTGTTCACGTTGCGAAGTGGTCTCCTGATGGCGAGTATATTGCAACAGTTGGGAAGGTATGATTCACGCTACAAGCTTTTGAACATTTATTTTAGCATAAGGCCTGTGGTGATGTTTGCATTTAATGTATGCTCACTCACATCTGTTTGCACATGCAGGATGACTGTTTACTTAAGGTGTGGTATCCCACCACGGGCTGGCGATCTGCAGTGGTGGTCCACGACCCCTCCGATAAAAAGCCTACTCCTGTCCACTTCTCCTTTGTTTACCTGGCGCATCCTCGCTCGGTCACTGGTATGTCCTGGAGGAAGACCAGCAAGTTCATGCCCAAGTAAGAAAAGACACGCACACACACACACATTCACACTGTCCGGGTGGCCAGCAGCTCCTTTTAGTACGAGCTTGTTGTCTTCTAAAAACATGGCATAGTTTTTAACTTAAAAAAGAGATGGTTTGCTCTTTGAGTCATGTGTTAATGAACTGGTATTGAGGCCTGTTTCTAAAAACAAGACATACATTTGTATTTAGCGCAGCCAGCAAGACAATTTAAAGAGTTAGTCCACCCTGGTTATGTACGCTCATGCTCTCATGAGAATCTGGAGCTGTTAAATTTCATTCCTCCCACCTGCACTCCCACTTTACACTTGTTTTTCTTTCTAGCGTATAATTAACAATGTCCACAGTGAGCATTTTTGTACGCGTTGTTTTTTTGTATGGTGTAGATACCAGTGATATATGTTTAGAATTACATTGACACTTAAGTTTCTTCCATAATATAAATGATTTATTTCCATAATATGCTGTAATATATTTTGACTGAATATTTGAGGGTAAAAAGTAAACCAATCACAAAACTGAAGTCATTACTGGTCGTTAAAATTTGTTGTTTTCGCCTGCTCTAGGGGTTCAGTGTGCAATGTGTTGCTGACGTCCTGCGAGGATGGTGTGTGTAGAATGTGGTCAGAGACCCTGCTTCCAGAAGACAGCCTGCTCGGGGGACAGATCTCTGAGAACTCGCACTCCTTCAGCTCCAGCCTGCCAGGCTTGGCAGGCAATAAAGACAAGATCCAGCATGCTTTAGAGGTGCACTTACTTAGTCAGATCTCACCAGGAATAAATCATGGAAGGAAATATAATATATATATACTATGTCTGATCAGAAATATTAAAAACCTGTGTTCATGTGCTCTGCTTGATTAGTCAATCCACCATCTGAAGCATCTGCGCCGCGGTCGGCGACGGTCCTCTGCACTGGTGGCACATAGTGAGCTGCTGCCCTCTCAGCTCGGCACGCAGGACACTCACACTCACCGCCACATCGCTCATCACGCCAATGCCCTGTGTCACTTTCACATCTCAGCCAGTATTAACCCCAACACAGGTACGTCGTCTTGGTTGGAACTTACTCAAAAGTATTTCTTCACCGTAGATCCATACATATTGATCATCTATGGTTGCTCTATAACGTCTTTAATAATGGTTTTAATTACTTATTCTGTAGTAGTGATTATCAATATCCAAATTAATGATGCAGCAGAAATAGCTTCTTATCCATAAATCTTTTCCTCCTCCTACCTTCCTCTTCCTCTGTCAGATATCCCAGCAGTGCTGGCCGACTCTGCAGTGTTCAACCCTGATGATGGCTCCGGTGGCGGCGGCTTCGTGGTTCACTGGCTCAACAATAAGGACCTTAGCTTCACTACTTCCATGGACCTCTTTATGCTGCAGCTCCGTAAGTTCTCTGAACAGCAGATGGACCAGACTTCTGAGGATCTCCTGGACCCTGAGGGATCCCATTTGAAGTTTGACTTTGGTATGTCCCTCAACCAGGCCAACACTCATTTATTAAACACATTTGTTTAAAAATAAATAATAATAATAATATTTGTTGTTATTCTAGACCTAGACGACATATCTGATAAAGCCTCCTCAGAACAAGGTGAAGAGGTTGAGCCAGGGGAGCAGGGAAGCACCAAGGCATCCTCCCCAGGATCCAGCTCCAGCATGCCTTTACCCTCCATGTTGCTAGAGAGGAAGATGGAGACTCTGATCACAGAGTGGAACAAGAGCCCAGACATGCTGTTCACCATACACCCTACCGATGGATCGTTTCTGGTTTGGCATGTAAAGTACTTGGACGAATTCAACCAGGGCATCTTCAGACAGGTTCAGGTGAGCAAGAAATCTGAAAACGTCTTTACACCCTGCCTATTCACGACATTCTCTATGCTCATACACACAGTGGCAGTAGTGTACTATAGGTCTGACAGACTGCAGAGAACATGTGTCTGTTCCTCATGGTTTTTATTTCCTCCAACTCTCCCACCAGGTGTCCTTCTCTTCCCGTATTCCAGTGGCATTCCCTACAGGCGATGCCAACTCGCTGAGTAAAAACATCCTGATGTACGCGTGCACTTTGACCGAGGGTGACAGTGCCGGGGCAGCGGAGCAGGGGAGAATGGTTCAACATGTCGCCCACTCTGCTTCAGTGTCGGCCGGCCTGGGTTCACACTCCTTGGCCAACACTCTTAACCCTCGCCCTGGCATCAGCCCTGCTGTCATGATGGTCTCCAAGCATGTTGATGGATCCCTCAACCAGGTAAAGGATTGTTAGAAACAAAATTTGACATTTTGGAATGTAATGTTTTTATAACGAGGTGTTTCAAAAACCCTTGTATTTCTGTAACGTTCTTGGTGCCTTCTCTCTGCAGTGGGCAGTGACATTTGCCGAGCGCTCTGCCTTCTCAAACGTATTGACTGTATCTCATAAATTCCGGTACTGTGGCCACCGCTTTCATCTGAACGACCAAGCCTGCCACACAGTGCTGCCACTGCTGCTGACCTCCTCTCATCATAACGCCCTGCTCACGCCTCCCTCAGCACCTGGCAGCCTGGAGGGAGAGCAGCCGCCTACCTTTCCCATACCAAAGGGACTTCCCAGGTAAAGAACAGAGAGGAAGAAACCTCAGATAGACTTCTAGTTTGTGTCTGTGTGTGTTAACACAGTATTAGAAAGAGAAGAAAGGAAAGAATGGGGTAGGAGTACATGCCTGAAATGCCACAGATGAGTTCTGATCGTTTTACTTGTGCATTAGTAGGAAGCAGCTTCGTAATGCAGCTACAAGGACCTTCCATGACCCTAACGCCATCTACAGTGAGCTGATCCTGTGGAGGGTGGATCATATTGGACCCCTGTCCTGCACTGGAGGTGTCTCCGAACTGGCCCGAATCAACTCCCTTCACACCTCCGCTTTCAGCAATGTTGCTTGGCTACCCACACTCGTACCCAGCTCTGTGCTCGGTAAACACACCATATATTTTTTATATACCAAACTGTAATTAATACATTCTTTTGCACTGCTGGACTTTCCAACAAACTTTGTGTTGTGTCCCTCAGGAACTTACTGTAACAGTGCCAGCGCCTGCTTCGTGGCATCAGATGGCAAAAATCTACGTCTCTATCAGGCGGTGGTGGATGCCAGAAAATTACTGGATGAGCTGTCAGATCCTGAAACGTCTGTGAGTGTACACACAAAAATCATGTTTTGCTCATTTGGATGGGGGAATCTCTGTTCTGTGATTTGAATGCACCTGGATCTTTAAGTCTCACAGCCTTGAAATTAAATATGACAGGCGACCATGAATGGAGTCCAAATTGGGTTCATGGAAAACTTAAAATTCTAATGTAACCGTATCCTTCACAGATATTAAGTTGTTGCGATAGGCTGTCGTTTCAACATCTATGAGCTTCTAATATCATGTTTACGCTGCCTTTAATTTATTTGTGCTATCAATATTATATCCCCATATTTAGAAACTGGTTGGCGAAGTGTTCAACATTGTCAGCCAGCAGTCCACTGCCAGACCTGGGTGTATCATAGAGTTGGATGTCATCACAAACCAGGTAAGGAGCTGCTCTGTTTTTTTTTTTACACCGAACTCATCTTTAAATCCTGAAACCCTCTGATCAGTTGAGATAGTAACCTGTTTGATGTCCATGTGTATCCAGTGTGGCGCCAACACCCAGCTGCTGCATGTCTTCCAAGAGGACTTCATTCTAGGTTACAAGCCTCAGAAAGAGCCAGAAGCATTTGCACCGACCTTTCCATCTGGCGATGGTATAGGACACTATTAAATGAAAACTCTTTGTACATTTGTTTCGTGACATTTTTTCAAACCTGATTGTCCTTATAAGTAGCTAATATTGTGATTTAACTATATCCAGATTATCAACCTGCCCCATTCTCTGAGAAGTTCTTTCTGGTGGTGATAGAGAAGGATCTCAACAGGAACTCTGTCCTGCAGATGTGGCACCTGCACCTGAAATCTGTGCAGGCCTGTGTGGGTAAGCAGAGGTTAAACATTATTGCCACACTTACATGTTCAGGATGCTGCTAAATGTGAAACTTCATTTCAAATGAGAAACCAAACTTTTTTAAAAATCTATATCCATCTGCTTCCAATGGGTGTAGATGCACTATGATAATCCTGTCTCCCTGTGTCCAGATGAACCAAGCCCAGATTATAGCTCCCAGAGTCAGCTAATGGTTCCTAATCAAGTCGCGAATGCCGACTCGTCTCCTGAGACCTCTCCTATCAGACCCCTGCCACGGTCAGCCTCCACAGCCAATCTGAAGTCAGCCAGCAAACTCATCCTCAGCTCCAAGCTGGTGTACAGCAAGCGACTCGACCTGCCCCACGGCGTGGAGGTTACCAGGGCCACCCCCTCTGCAGGTCGGGATAGCAACGCATATGATTAGATACATAAGTCGGCAAATTAAACAAAATGGTCCCAAATGTTTTTACATTTATTTGAAACATGTTTCTGTTTTTGTTCTGCCTCGTCTTTCTGCCAGGTCACCTCAGCTCCTCCTCTATCTACCCTGTGTGTCTGGCTCCGTACCTGATTGTTACAACCTGCTCTGATTCTCGCGTGCGGTTCTGGCACTGCGCTGTGGAGGGCGATGATGGGTATAGTGAGAATGAGCATGACAACAGGGCTTACCGCTGGGAGCCCTGGGCCCTGATGAATGAGGAGGATGATAACAACAGTGCTGTGTGTGTGTCTGGGCGGCCTGTAGCTGTGTCCTGCTCCTACATCGGCCGGCTGGCAGTGGCCTTTAAACAGCCACGACAAGGACAGGTAGGAAATTAGAGTTTGGTTCTGTAATGGTGTTTTCTTTGAATTGTATTTAACCAGCAATCACCATGAGGTGTAAAATAGCAATAAAAATGTAAATTCTGTGAATTAATACCATTTGGCTATATAGGCTTGACCCTGCACAAATGGATAACAATTCCATACATCAGCATACAAATGCATATTTATGTAAAGCAGAGTGGTGAGGGAAGTACTAGATTACATATACATATGCATTATACATATGATACTTTGCAGCTTGTTAAGAATCTGTGTAAACAGTCATTGGACTTAAGTGAAACAGAAGTGATAAAACCTGACTATCTGAACATCTAATTCCAATGCATTATGTATTTGAATCCTATGGAGCTGGATTGCAGTGAACTGAGTTGAGGTTTATGCAGAGCAGTCTGGCTTGCATCTGGGTTTACCACAGGGCACTGATGATTTATTTTTATGAGCTGATGTTTCGTGGTTGACTACTGGTTGTGACCTATTTTAAGAGATGACATGTGTGAAGTAAACACTCCTCTTGTCCTCAGCTGCAGGGCTCTGCGAAAGACTTCTCTATGCATGTCTCGATTTATGAGTGTGAGTCCACCGGTGGATCTGAGTGGGTTTTAGAGCAAACTCTTCACTTGGATGAGTTCACAAGGGCCACGTCAACCCTGGATCCAAGAGTCAGTGTGGACTCCAACCTGTTTGTCTACAGCAGGTCAGGACAACTGCACTAGTGTTTATATTATATATATATATATAATTATATATAAATATTTTATATTTGTAATAATGATATTTTCCACACCAGGTCAGACCTGTACATGAGCAGAGACCATAGCTCCCCCAACATAAAGCACTATGTTCATCTGGACTGGCTGTCGAAGGAGGATGGATCTCACATCCTCACTGTGGGGGTTGGATCCAACATTCTCATGTATGGCCGTATTTCTGGCATGGTCAACGAGCAGACTAACAGCAAAGAGGGAGTGGCTGTCATTACCCTTCCTCTAGGGGGCAGTATCAAACAGGGGATCCGCTCACGCTGGATCCTGCTTCGGTCTGTGGACCTCCTGTCCTCAGTGGATGGCACACCATCTCTGCCAGTCTCCCTGTCCTGGGTAAGGGACGGCATCCTAGTTGTGGGCATGGATTGTGAGATGCACGTGTATGCCCAGTGGCATCAGGACAAGAAGCCTGGTGAGGGAGACGAGGGCAACCTCTCATCCGCAGACATTGCTGGAGGTCAAACCACCGGTTCCTCCTCAGTCTTTGAAGGGAGAGCCAGGTCCAAGAGTGTGTTTGAAGGAAATACTGCAGTGGACGAGGCCCTTCGTGCGCCGGCTGGACTTCAGGAAGGGGGACTGTTTGAGGCTGCCCACTCCCTGTCTCCAACTCTACCCCAGTACCATCCAACACAGCTGCTAGAACTCATGGACCTGGGCAAGGTTCGCCGTGCAAAGGTGAGTTTTCCTGTGTCTACCAATCAGTAATATGCCAAGTGTAAAGAGTAATAGTAAAATGAAGCCTAATCTGTAATAGAATAACCAAATAAGACAGATGCCGACAAACACTCTCCTAAAAAATGTTGACATGTAGTGATCTAGCTCATCTAATCTACATTGTTGTATACACTGTATGACCAATTGCTCCTGTATATATATATAGGCCATCCTTGCTCACCTGGTTAAGTGCATTGCCGGGGAAGTTGCTGTGGTGAGGGATGTGGAGGCCGGTGAGGGCGGAGCCAGGAGACATCTGTCGCGAACCATCAGTGTGACTGGCAGCACAGCGAAGGACACCATTGTCGCAGGCCGTGACGGAGGCAGGGACTACACAGAGATTAACTCCATCCCTCCACTGCCCCTTTACGCACTCATGCTGGCTGATCTAGACACCTCATATAAGGGAGCAGAAGAGGCTGCTAAGGGGGCCAAAGTGGGCGATGGCGATGGAGTGCAGAAGTCCACAGAGGACCAGTATGCTGACCTCTTCCAGGTTGGTAGTTGAGCCAACTTGGATTTTGTTGTCAATGGTCTAGTTCCCTGCTACTTATAACTAATTGTTCTCTTGTGTTTTCAGGTGCAAGCGGTCACCACAGATGACTTTGTAAACTTTGCCTCAGACAAACCAGAGAAGAAGTCTCGAGTTATTAACCTCTCTCAATATGGACCCACTTACTTCGGACCAGAGCACGCCCAGGTATCACTTTACAGTTTCACTTTGCTGGCCTTTCATTGATAAAATGCTAAAATATACATCCTTTTTGTTCTATAAATATATACAAATAAATAAATAGCATGGGAGTAAGAGAATAATGATGGTGTTATACCAAATTATAACCATGTAACATCTTGTTAACAACGCTGTGGTAATCTTGAGTTTGTAATTTCTGAAAGGACAGTAATCGGGAGGAAAGTAATGATAGTGTAGTGATTCAAAATACGTGTAATGCCTCACATTGTAAAATCCATCAGTCTCTTATCATTGTGTAACTTTGTGTGTCCAGGTATTGTCCAGTCACCTCATGCACTCCAGCTTACCGGGGCTGACCAGACTCGAGCAGATGTTCTTGGTGGCCTTAGCTGACACCGTTGCAACCACCAGTGCTGAGGTCACCAGCTCCACTGATCAGCAGTACACAGGTCAGTGTATATGGTTGCATGTTACAATCAGGTCAAACCACAGTGAATACACTCTTTCCTATATTGTATCAAGGCATTGAAATAAGTTTAACGATCAGCATTTTCTTTATCTTTTGTTATGTCTGATGCTAGATTCTCTTTACAGTTCTCTCTGAATTATACATCAAAGTATGGAGTTCGCTGATCTCGTTTCCTGATTCCCACAGAGTGTTCTTAAAAAAGAGTTTAGTTTGAGCTATTTTGCCAGTTTTTAAGTGTTGATTTTTATGCTCCAATCAATGTGACAGTCGCCCATGGCAATTTAAGTTTGTATGTTTTGTTGTGACATTAATTTATTCAAGTTGTTTCATGTAAGTCAGTAAGTTAAGTTTATTTGCATTGTTAAGATATTCAACAACATTGGTGCAATTGTCTCAACAGCCCCTGTCACCGAGTCTTTAGACGGGTGCGTGGGATTTGTAATCCATTGAAATTGTCTGATCTGAGAGAGCGAGTGGGTGAAAGAGGGTGGAGGAGGGTTTGTTTATGTCGGGGCTTTCATGTATGAGAATCCTCCTCAGCGAAGTCTCCTCCAGTGAGACACTGGCCTGAGTCTCTCATCTGCCAGGTCTTTTACTTTTGTGGATGAATTAGGTATCACCTTGTTTTGTATGTACAGAAAGATACAAGATGCAACCATACCTGCTGAATAGGCTGTAATTGGGCGTGTTGACGTGCTCTAATGTCTACCAGTCTGTTTCCCTTTGTTAGAGATAATATTGTATTAAAGTTGATGAGAGGTTATAGACAAAAAGAAAAACTCAGCATAATTTTTCTTGATTGTGTGTTCCTGGACATGGTTCATCTCCAGCCATCAAATCTTCATTAATATAAACAGCAGTGCTTAGGCGGTTCCTCTTTAACTGTATATAAACAAGACTCTGCACGTTTTCCATTATCCTTGTCTTTTTTTTTCTTCCAATTTTCCATCTGATTTTATTTAGTCTTTTGAGAGGAAGACATTAGCAGGTTGTTCCAGGGCTAAGTAAGCACAGAGGGGGTAAGAAGGTTCAGGGACAAGAGACACAGGATTCAATGAACTCAAGTGATACTGGGGTTGTACAGGTCTGTGTTTTCTGGCTGACATTTAATTATGGTCTCTGTGGAATAACAGTGACAGAGCTGACTGTTCCCATGGTTTTGTGTTTGTATAGGTGGTGAGGCTCTGGACGAGTGTGGGCTGAGGTACCTGCTGGCCATGCGTCTCCATACTTGCCTGCTCACCTCTCTGCCCCCTTTGTACCGCATGCAGCTGCTCCACCAGGGTAAAGCACGCTGCTCATTTTACAGCTGGTGTGACACATAAATGGAAAATATGAAATATAGATTTCTGAACTTCAGATATCCCCTTTTCCCTTCACCTGTGTCTGTCATCGTGCCAGGTCTATCAACGTGCCACTTTGCATGGGCCTTCCACTCTGAAGCGGAAGAGGAGCTGCTCAACATGATCCCAGCCATGCAGAGAGGAGACCCTCAGTGGTCTGAGCTCAGAGCTGTTGGAGTGGGTTGGTGGATACGCAACATCAACACCCTGCGGAAAATGGTGGAAAAGGTATCGGAAAACAAATTCACACTTATTCATACAAGACTCACATAAAAACACAAACCAAATTTAAAGCAGCATGTCTTAACAAAACAAAAACAGAGGATTCAGATCAGTTGTTCCTGTCATTTAAACATCTCTTTCTGTTCAACCTGCACTGTCTGCAAAATTCAATGTCAGCGATACATTTATTGTTTCTGGAGACATTTGCTCTTCTCTCTTCTAAGTTCCTCATATTCATTTCCGAAAGTGAACATTTAGAATTAGTGTGAAGCAGCTGAGAAGCTGATATCGGAAGATCTCTACTTGATTCTTATGTTGTCTTTGAAGTGCACTTAAATTAATTTGATCCAATAAAGGAAATGACTGATTCAGTTACACTGCTTGTGTGTAATCAGTTAGGTAAAGCTGCCTTCCAGAGACACAATGACCCTCTAGATGCTGCTCTGTTCTACTTGGCCACGAAGAAGAAAGCTGTCCTGTGGGGGCTCTTCAGGTACGACTTTGAATGAGTTATAGCGTTAAATCTCAATGAAGGCTCCAACAGAAAAATGATGGGATTCTGAACTGTGTGGTTTTTCTTCTCTCAGGTCTCAGCATGAGGAGAAGATGACTCAGTTCTTCAAAAACAACTTCACTGAAGATCGCTGGCGAAAGGCAGCCCTGAAAAATGCTTTCTCATTGCTGGGAAAGCAGCGCTTTGAACAGGCTGCTGCTTTCTTTCTACTGGCTGGATCACTCAAAGACGCCATAGAGGTGGGAACAACAAACACTCACACTTGTACATTTAATAACACACAAGACACACAAACATATTGATTACTCTGTGCTCCGACACTCCATTTTCATTTCACTTAGAGCATAAACAACATGAAATAGAATATAGGTGGATGGACAGGTTCGTCTGAATGAGAGTGAGATGACTACACCAATAACAGATATCTGTTGTTTAGAGAGCTGTATATTCTGCAGCCTTTACATCAGATGAGAGAAGTCTGAATCACACTGATAAGATTGGCCTATGGTTTCTATACCACACAGTCAAAATATGTAGATAACCATAAAAAATAGAAGTATGAATCTTGTTTGCTTCAATTCCATGTATTGTGTTGGTAGAAGTAAAAATTACTACTTCAAAATATGTTAGGTACTTAAACATGAACCTAATTACATTTCTTTTACAATCTGCAGTTTTAATCCAGTCTCACGTCTCTTCTGTTGTGTAGGTGCTGATGGAGAAGATGGACGATCTCCAGTTAGCCATGATAGTGTCCAGGTTGTATGAGGCCGACTTTGAGAACTCACCCACTTGCCAGGGCCTCCTGTATGAGAAAGTCCTGGGCTGTAACAAAGATGGAAGTGGTTACCACTGCTCCAGACTGCACCCGGACCCATTCCTCCGCAGCATAGCCTACTGGATTATGAAGGATTACACTCGAGCCCTGGACACACTGCTGGAGCGAATCCCCAAAGAGGATGATGAGAATCCTGGTCAGTTGCTTGTAGGCATTTGAGTTGGTATTACATGATGAGAGGATTGGGACCAGATCCACTGAAACCTGTTTGCTGTGCTCGTTATTTTCATTATTTTTGTGCAATTCTTAAAGACTTTTCCTTCTTGGTCTCCCTCTTCTTCACTTCTCTGTGTTAGATGAGACGGTGAAATCTTGCAACCCTGTGGTGTTTAGTTTCTATAACTACCTGAGGACACACCCGCTGATCATCCGTCGCCACTTTGCCGAGGCCACGGCGACAACTGGGGGCGTCACCACTGAGAAGAGCAGCGCGGATGAGATCAACCTTATAGAGCGCAAGCTGTTCTTCACTACAGCCAATGCACACTTCAAGGTGGGCTCATCAGTAATATTACCACTTGTTCCAATCCAATTCTTCTGATAAAGGCGAGACCATTTTATCTGCCTCTCTGCACTTGTTTCTGCCTGAAAGTAGCAAGTGTTGAGTGGCTTTAATCATATCTAAATCTTCTGTAGGTGGGCTGCCCAGTTCTGGCTCTGGAAGTGCTATCCAAGATTCCCAAAGTTACCAAGAAATCGGGCTCCTCGCCTCTCAGCAAAGCTTCATCCAAGGGCAACTTAAACTCAACCCAACCCCTGGAAAATGGCACCCAGGGCGGTCTGGACTGGAGCTCACCAGGATTCCCTGCCCATGCCTGGGGAGGAAATGATAGTGGGGGAGGGTCGGACTGGAGCCAGCCTGTGGTCAAGGTGGAGGACGACGAGCTGAAGCTGGACTGGGAAGATGACAAGAGAGATGATGAAGATGATGATGATGATGATGATGATGGTGGCGGTCTGACAATGAAGAAACCAGAGTCCAAAGCCGACAGGGGCTCAGAGAGTGGAAGGCCCAAACTACAGAGAGCAGACTCGCAGGTAGGAACATTGAAAATATCTATATTTTAAATCTGCCCTGAAATTAAAGAATCTATTGCAAAGTCCATTCTACCCAAAGTACGTGTCCCTGACACCCCTTATGGACTTCAATTAAAACCCTTTAAATGCTTAACTGTAACTCCCTCTCTCATATTTCAGGGTGAGTCGGAGGTGGATGTCATTGCAGAGCAGCTGAAGTTCCGTGCCTGTCTGAAAATCCTCATGACAGAGCTGCGTACACTGGCCACAGGTTTCGAGGTGGACGGGGGGAAGCTACGCTTTCAACTCTACAATTGGCTGGAGAAGGAAATCGCAGGCATGCATACGATCTGCAACTACAAGGTACACTTTGAGAATATTGCGTGTAATCTGTAGTTATTAAAAGTGTGTAACTCGTCCTGGTTGACCATCTTCCACAAATATCCTTAACACAAAGGTGGAGGGAAAGGATGAAGATACAGAGGTGGAGCGGTGGGGAGAGCGCACAGCGTCAGTGGACATATCAGATGAGGCCATGGAGCAGACGGAGGCCGGGGCCTACGAGCGTCACCAGATGGAGCGACGTCGTCTTCAGGCCAAACAGCAGCACTCTGAGAGGCGTAAGGCGTGGCTGAGGAAGAACCAGGCCCTGCTGAGGGTGTTTCTGTCCTACTGCAGCCTCCATGGAGCCAAGGGAGGAGGAGTCACTTCTGTTCGCATGGAGCTTCTGTTCCTTCTGCAGGAGAGCCAGCAGGTACACATGCACTCTGATATATATATGTACACACACATCACGTTCATGCAAAACTATTTCTAGTCTGCAAAATCAAATCTCCCCTCTCCTGTTTCACTCTGTAGGAGACCACAGTGAAACAGCTGCAGTCTCCTCTGCCTCTGCCGACTACACTGCCTCTTCTATCAGCTAGCATCGCTCCCACCAAGACGGTCATAGCGAATCCCGTTCTCCACCTCAGCAACCACATTCACGACATTCTCCACACCGTCAGCCTGTTGGAGGGCCCGCCACATCCTGAAATAATGGATGATCGGGTCAGAACTCTAATTTACATCTGCCTCATTTATATTTAGGTACACAAGATTTCTGCAGTCATCTGAAGTCATGCCTTCAGATGTTGAATAATAAAATGTCCATTTCTCACCCTCAGGTCAGCGCTCTACACACACTAGCAGCTTCTCTGTCTGCCTGCATCTATCAAGCATTGTGTGACAGCCACAGCTACAGGTAACTGTGTCTCAGCAGCAAGATTTGATTCACCTAGCTTAAAACTAAAGTGTTTTACTGCACTATAGATGCTTTTTTGGTGTGTGTCGGTTTCACTATTCAGGCCTCAAGGTACACTTTCTTTCTCCAAGACGGCACTGTTGTTAATTAAAGTATTTGTTTGCTGAGCTTGTCTAAAACACCCTGACTCCAGCACTGAAAAGAGAATTTTATTTGTCTTCTTATTTCATTCTAGTAAAGAAAAGTATCTAACTAATCAAATTTCCCAAAATGTTGAATTTGTTTTGTGTGTTTGAGACTCTTGGCTGACAGTTCTGTTGTTGTCTTTGCAGCACGCAGACAGAGGCCAACCAGTTTACAGGGATGGTGTACCAGGGCCTGTTGCTCAGTGAGAGGAAAAGACTTCGCACAGAAAGCATTGAGGAACATGTAACTCCCAACTCCGCTCCTGCACAATGGCCAGGTAACAAGGCCTCTGCTTTACCAACCACAGGAATTCTTGTGATCAAATTGAGTTAGATTCTAAAGTTAAGGCAGAAAATGGAACAAATGAAAAACAACTCTGCTCTGAAGTGCGGCTTGTTTCCGGTCCAATTCTCTCAAGAAATAGTTTTAAAGAGGTTGAAACTAAGTTCAACACAAGTTCATATTCCAGAGTCCTCACAGGATGCAAAGATGTACAGGTGAGCATCAAAGACATGATTGAGAGGATAAAAGGCAGAGTCTGAGGAAGAGTAGAGCAAAGCAGGCCGTCTGTGTTTATACAGAGAGGCAGATGGTGTTCTATAATAGGAGCTTCATGGCCTCTGGGAAGGAAACGGAAAGGCAGAGACTGAACACGCCATCCTGCAAATGTTGTATAAATGAATTTTGTATCGTGCAGAGATAGTGTTTTTTTGTTTTTCTATGCTACTTGTATTCTGCAAATTACTGATCAACCTCTTGTACAAATTCCATTTTGTGTGTCTGCATGCGTGTCCTCTCTCTGCAGGTGTGTCGTCCCTGATTTCTCTGTTGACGTCTGCCAGGGAGGAGGGCCAGCCAAGGCTCAACGTGCTGCTGTGTGAAGCAGTCGTGGCTGTTTATCTCGCGCTGCTCATTCATGGCCTGGGTACTCACAGCAGCAATGAACTCTTCCGCCTGGCTGCACATCCCCTCAACAACCGCATGTGGGCCGCTGTCTTTGGAGGAGGGGCCAAACTCATTATTAAGCCAAAGAGGATTGAGGCCCCACCAGGTAAAATGATGACTATATATTGTTCTTAATTATTTATACCTTTCTTACCATCACGTCATTGTCTTTAGTCTTCTCCACGATCTACCTTATCTGTCCTTATCCCTTTATTCTGCTCTCCCTGTTGTTTTCTTCTACCCCATTTGTTGGCTTTCTACCGCCTGACTTATCTCTGATCACACACATCTGAGGCAAAGCTTCCATCCCTCTGGGTCTCTCTACATACTAACCCAGTTTCCACCCAGTCCTGTCCTGTTGATGCTCCTAAGATGCTGCTGCTGTGTAGTTTCCTGTGTTAGTTTGCCCTCTGCCCTATGTCTCAGTGCCAGCTGATTTTGAGGCAGCCAGGCCAGAGGAGTCTCAAGACGAGACAGGAAGACCTGAGCAGAGCAGCCTCACCCCAAACCCCACTCCCATCCCCACAGAAACCCAGCGTCCCAAACGACCCCCTCCTGCCCTTTCGAGGGTGGAGGGGTTGGGCACTGTGGCACCAGCAACTAAGGCCAGCTGTGAGTAACTGGGCTGGTGGATTGCAGTGCTGGTTTGCAGGATTGCCGTGCATGGTAATTGTACAGGTTTGCATTGTTGCAAATGCTTGACTTAGCCCTCTCTCCTTTGTGCAGCTGCTACTGAATGCCCATTACAAACAACAAAGCCCACTAGTGCTATGAAGACAGTCATCTGTGTTCAGTGTTATAAGGCAACAGCTGTGTGTGTGCGCGCGCGTTTGTGTGCGTGTACTGCATTGCATGTATATGTTGTAATGTCCCCTTTTGCGCATCTCATTGTCATTTCTGCTGTACCACTGAAGCAACTGCTGGGCCTAGCCAGGATTGTTCAGAGGCGAAGGCTGAGCAACCGTCTCAGACTAAGTGTGAGTCTGAGACTAAAGCAGGTACACCTTGAGAAGATGTTACACTAATGAAATACCTCTATAGAGCTGGAACTGCGTAACTAGTTCTGTTTTGTCCAGGTTGTAGGTTCCATTCAATATATATATATATATATATATATATATATAGGATGTGAATGGACATGAGTTACTGCAAATCAGTAGTTTGCAGTAGAGGTGATAACTAGAGATGTTCTGATACTGATACCAGCTGATACTTTGGGGGTTGGACATCAGCGAATCTATTTGCCGATATCAATCCTTTTAAAAGTTTATGAGTTTCACCCAGATAAAACTGCAATTTCCTTTTGGCAGGAATCAGGTTTTCTTCGCCGCTCCAAAACAGCGCTTTCGCTGTTACCGTCACTGTAAAGTATTGTTTTTAGAGCAGCAATGAAGAAGTGATTTCCGGCAGTGTCAGCAATTTGGAAATATTTTACGCTGCAAAGTTTAACAAGCAAAACGGCAATGTGCACCGTATGTAAGTAGTGCTGCACTTAAACAGCTATTTAAAGCAAGTAACTGTTGTGTATTTCTATATTCTTTTATTTTGGATATTTTTCAGTTACGACTGTCAAACTACAATATAAAAGATAGAAGATAGAAAGCTTTATTGTCATTGTTCAGAATACAATGAGATTAACAGTAATTTTTTTATGTATGTATTTGTTTTAACCTAAGCCAGGCCATACAACGATGAGCAATCGTCACTTTATACAGGGATAGTAGTGTGCAGCTGTTAAAATTCGTTATATAAGTTGTTATTTTTCCAAATGCGCTCATATCAGATCAGTATTTGATATCAGCAGATACGTTAAATCCAGGTATTGGACTGAGTATAGTAAAGGGAAAATGGTATCGGAACATCTCTAGTAGTAACTATATTATAGACCGATAATAGCTTGTGTGTCTCTTGGTTCTGCTGTTTGTCAGGTTTGTAGATTTGTAGAAGGTTTCCTGAGTAGTTCTGCTGTTTATTCATTAGGCCAAAGCTATCTGTGCTCATATTGTATCTTGTGTGGGAGGGAGATATGAGCTGGCATTTTTAGGCTCTATATCACTGTAGAGACAGAGATAGTTCTCAGCCAAGCCAAGAGCCTTTTGAAGAGCTGGATGAGAGGAGGAGGGTTGAGGTCTTAAATGCCAGCCTGTTGATAGGAGTCCCTTTGCCAGATGTTACGACTCTGCCCTTTTGAGCGCTGCTGAGAACGCACATGCATGTAACAAAAAAGAAAGCCATACTCAAATGATAACACACTGCCTCCCTGTCATGTTCGAATTGAAACAACCATTTTTAAACACACTAAACGTGTTACATTCTCATCATGTTTGCCTCCTTCAAGGGCTGTGGATACAAAAAAATATGCTTAGCACTCGACTGCTCAACAAATTCACCATTGTCTGATGTGTTCTCTGTTTGTATTTTGTGCAACGCACCACATCAAATAGTTACTGATTCAATAATGTAATGGTCTGTGTTGTATGTGTGTGTCTAACTGCACTGTCCACTCTGGTTTGTGTCTTGTTTTGTCTGGTGCGTTGCCAGAGATAGTCTCCCAGGATAATGGTGCAGGTTTGTGCACAGCCTAGTGAGTCTTGCCCTGTGCCTCCATCCAAAGTGTTTGCACATTCGTATATCTGCTTTTTTCCAAGTGTGTTGATTTTCTTTTCATGTGCTATGACTAATCAAAGTCCGAGAACTCAAAGTTAAACTGCAGACAGGCACCGCATTTTAGACGGGAAGATATTTTTATTTACACTTAATCGACAGTGTACTGTGCTCTGGGTGTGGATGCAGTTCACTTCCTTCTGATCTGTTTCTTGCCCTTCCCAAAGTGACGCAGAGTCTCTGTTCGTCCTCAGCATTTGTGTGCTGCAAACTGACCTTATCAGAGTTAACTGTGTTTGAAAGGGGCTCCTCTTCATTCTTCTCCTCCATCCAGCGGCTCTCCCTCAACCCCAAGCAGAGGACTCGGACCGATACAGGCGCAGGTTCAACATGAGGATGCTCGTTCCTGGTCGCCCCGTAAAGGAGACGCCGGTCAACCCACCCCCGGTGCCCATAGAGAGACCCGCCTACAGGGAGAAGTTCATCCCCCCCGAGCTGAGCATGTGGGACTACTTTGTGGCCAAAGTAAAGAACTGAATGCAGCCTACACTCTGTGGAATCGACTGATGATATCTGTTCATGGTCTTCAGGCTTTCTCTCTCACTCTGCCTGCCTTTTTAATTCGATTTTTCTCCTCCATCATTATTTTCTCGCTCTCAGCCTTTCCTGCCGCTGTCAGACAGCAACGCTCTGTGTGACTCGGATGAAAGCGGCGCAGAGGATGACGAAGACGATGACGACGCCTTCCTTTCTGACACACAGATAACGGAGCACTCCGACCCCAACTCCTACAGGTACAGCCTTTGTTAATTTCACGAATATCCAGCTTTGGAACCTGTGCTTCAGAGTTTAACTTACTTGCTTTTCTCTCTGCCTGTCTGTGTGCGGTGCATAGCTGGTCTCTGATCCGCCTGGTCATGGTGAAGCTGGCTCATCACAATGTCAAGAACTTCCTCCCTCTCACCGGCCTCGACTTCACAGGTACCACTCACCTCATCGTTGACACTAAGCAGCTCCTTGAATTCAATAGAAAATAGTATTTATTCTTTGTAGTATATTTTGAGGATAGGAACAACAGCATCTGAGGAATCATTTTTAAGAAAAAAATATCAGACAATATATCTGTATCTTTTTTACTCAGTGTTATTGTATCGGCATCTGCCCCCAAAAGAATCTATAGCCTTTGAGCTGTAATAAATGTACATAAATGAACTATTAATTGGTGTTGCTGTTGACTGTATACAGTATATCTATATGAATATGTTTTTATGTCACAGAACTGCCAGTCACTTCCCCTCTAAGCAACGCTGTGCTGAAGACTTTAGAGCACTGGGAGCAGCTTCTGCTGGAGCGAATGAACAAGTTTGACGGCCCGCCTCCCAACTACATCAACACTTACCCTACTGACCTCAGCGCAGGAGGTGGCCCTGCCATTCTCCGACACAAGGCCATGCTGGAGCCAGACAACACACCCTTCAAGTGAGACATGCTCGTGGAATCATATTCAGAGAACCATATACGGTTTTCTAAAATACACACATCATGCACTAGGGCTGGACGATTAAAAACATTTATTACCCAACATCTAAATTTAATTTGACGTTGTTACTTAACTCTTACTCTAGTATTTCTTATCATGTGATCAACATATTTCTGTCTATATCTTTTCTGTCAGGACAAAGAACCACCAGTCCTTTCCAGCGCGACGTCTTTGGCACTTCCTGGTCAAACAGGAAGTTCTTCAGGAGACTTTGATCCGTTACATCTTTACTAAAAAAAGGAAGCAGTGCGAGGTCAGTGGCCCACATTCATAAAAAAAATGTCTGCTTGTCCCCCCCCCCCCACGTCAGTGTTAGCTTATTGTTTTATTTAACAGTCATATTTACACCTGAGTTATTATTCATACATTTGTTTATCTTTGTTCACTTCCACTAACACAGTTACTGTATTGGTCCAAGTATGAGACTATATTCTGTTGAAAATTACAATGATTGTGATTAATGAGAAACATAAAGTCATCCAATGAAGAAATGTAGTGTCAGAATGTCGTGTTAGAAGATCAGGCAACGATAATCTTTCCACTTCTAAAGACATCTGTGTGCGTCTGTGTATAAATTTAATCATTTGTATGTAATGTGTGTTTAAAAAGGAGACAATTACATTTGAATAATATCTTTGGGCCTATACAGTATAAGATTTCAGTTTAATTTCACTTCATGTTGCACAGCATGTCTATAGTAGGTGACCCAGAGGAATGGAGAGCAGAAACACACACAGAAGTGTTCACTGAACTATTATCTGTGTTGTTGATATTTTTATTATTGTAATAATCATTGCTTTGACTCCTGAGACATATTCCATCAAGAACAGGACTCCTCTCTGCCATCTCTGATGTCTGGAGCTATTCATTACTATGTAATCGCTTTAATGACAGACTGATGCTGTATCTGTCTGTCAAATATTAGACAAAACCTTGTCAGTATACTTTGGATTTAACTGTAGCTGTCGTCTCTCCATTCATCCAGCTCCATGCTGATGAGATCAATCCAGATCATTTATTTACATTTTATCACCAAGTTTACATCAGAGATCTTGTCAATGTTTTTCATTTTTTGTTTCCCTCCATGTTTTATTTTTCTGTGTTTGTGCATGTGTTGTGTGTCGTGCCGTGTTGGTGTGTTGTGTGTCTATATTGCCTCTGTGTGTGTTGTGTAGTCTGTAGAGAACCATATGGACCATATAAGCCCAAACTGCATAGCAGGAGCTAGCCGTCTCTATAAGGTAGTATCATTCACTGTACCAGCCCTGGCCCTGTCTGTCTGTCTGTCTGTCTGTCTGGAAGAGTCACTGTAAAGACAAGCTTGAAGGAGCAAGAGCATCAAACTTAAAGAAATAATAAGTGTGCACCAGCCCGACGCGGCTCAGGCTTGCAGGTTATAATTAGAGGCAGCACCGCACTGGGTGAAGCTCTTGATGTCTCCTCTCCAGCTTGGACTGAAAGTGATTGTGCTGGCAATTTATCTGGCATAAAGTCTATTCAAGGCGCTGACGCTTATATCTAACGTCTGATCTTTCCCTGTCACTGGGACACTTTTAGCATCCACTCACACAACCTCACATTCGATTTCCTCCAAAATAACACGTCTCCCAGTGTCTCTCACTCCTTTCTCCTTTCTAGCTGGACTGTTTCTGGTGGACCTGAAAAATACAAAATGAAAAGAGTTGACACATACAATAAACCTACTAACCTGCATGCACACTGTCGGGGCTGTGTGAGTCTTGTTAATCACTGTAGGAAACAAAAATCAATTGTCAAGATTTGATTACACATCTCTATATGTTACCGTCTCCTATGATTGCTCCTCTCCCCTTTCAATGTGCCTGTACTTTATGCTACTTTTATTTAAAGGGGGAGTTGATGGCCAAAAGCAAGTGATATATCTTTCTGCCCTGCTCCTAATAGAAGGACATGATTTAACATGAGCAGTGTTAATGAAGAATGGGCTTCTGGGCATTGATTATTCAAAGCAGATAAGAGCACTGTCGCTTTAGTTTTTTTTTTTTTTTTAAACCTCGACGTTTCATTTTTCTTTGCTGCTCCAGGTGGAGGCAGATCTGGGGTACCCAGGAGGCAAAGCTAAAATCATTCACAAGGAGTCTGATATCATCATGGCCTTTGCCATCAATAAGGTAACTTGTGTTTGACCTGAAAATACTGGGAAACTCTTTATTCTTACATCCTTTCTAAAAATTAATTTCCTGGGACATTTCCTGGAAACACCTGTAAATTGGTACAAAGTAAAGGTTAAAGAGAAAGTAATGCATATCAGTTCTTTTTTAGGAACTCAAATGATAAATGATGACACTAAAGTCCACCTCTAATCTCTCTAATCTTTTCCCACCCTCCTCATCCCTCTCCTCTCCCAGGCCAACTCCAATGAGATTGTGTTGGCCTCCACTCATGATGTCCAGGAGGTGGACGTGTCCACTCTCGTGGCTGTTCAGCCTTTCACCTGGATAGGAGAGGACTTTGATAAGGAGTCCCGCAGGTCAGACTCAGGACATTTATGCTTTCAACAAATAATGACAAGAAAATAAAATCTGTCTAAATGACCTCTACGTGACAGGCTACGGTTGTGTTTTCTTCTGCAGCTCTGACGACGGGGACCATCGTTCCTCTCACACCAACATTTCCCAGGCCAGCTCGGTCCCTTTTGCACCCCCACAGATGCAGGTCTCTGCATCTATGCCGTGGCTCGGCAGTGGACAGACCAGCATGGGAGCCAGTGTGGTACGAGCTCACTCACTGCAAACTGATGGATACAGTAGATATGCACAAACTCCCAGATATTGAACCTGGATGTAATGGGGATGCAGTTGTTAGTAACTGCCACCAGGGGGAAACTCAGCTCTGTATGCAGCAGAGTACTTGTGGTATGACTTCAGCGTTTAACTTCTTTACATTGTGGTCCACTATAGGTGCATCAGTTTTAAATCAACACCGTTGATCGTTCTGAATGTAAACTCTAAACTCCTGATTCAGGTTTAGAATGACACTAGACCACGTGGATTTCTTTCTGCACTCTGTGGAACATTTTCAGAAGAAGTGTTTGTTTTTAATTCTTATCATTGTTGTGCCAAACTGGGCCACGACGACTAAACAGCTGTACTGCTGAGTCTATGGTGGCTGATACAGAGAGGAGGCGTGTTTTCCCTGGCAAAGATGGATGCACATAAACACAGATAGCAGCAGCTCTCACAGGCGGCTACCCAAGGTACAGATTTGCGTCACACGTACATGCAGCCAGGGTTCTTCATGTCCCAGCCGTGTTGATAAATGCTGAGCGTGATACACGAAGCAAGACACCACGATGGGAGTCATACAGTTCAGTATGGAAGGAGGATTCTTATACGTGCAGTGAAAGATCTCAGCCGTTTGATGCCTAGATTGATAGTCGGGGGAATCATCACTACCCATAGTGTCGTTGCAGTCTTGTGTAACTTTGACTCCAGCTTTTGAGAACATTGAACTAAATTGTGTTTTCTGTAAATGTTTTTATTGTGTTTTTCAGATTATGAAGAGGAATTTAAACAATGTAAAGAGAATGACGTCTCACCCCATATATCAGTATTGTAAGTGCCTTCATTGAAGCCAGTGAATCACCAGCATACAACTGAGTTTTTATCTGACGTTTCTTTATACATTTCTACTTATCTTCCTCTCATCTATGTTGTTCTTTGGTCTCCCTCTCTCTTTTATTCCCTGTATTTGTGTGTGTGTGTGTGTATTTGTGTGTCAGACATGACGGGTGCTCAGGATGGCAGTGTCAGAATGTTTGAATGGAACCGACCTCAGCAGCTTATCTGCTTCAGACAAGCAGGCAACGCCAGAGTCACCCGGCTCTATTTCAACTCCCAGGGCAATAAGGTAGATACCCACTCACACAGAACACACTTATTTATTGACATGTTGTTTTCCCTATCCCTTTAACCTAACAGCAACCCTCACAACTAAATGCCTAACCAAAACATAATTCTACCCATAACCGTAAAACCCAAGTCTTAACCCTCAAACAGCCCCAGGACCAGCCAAAATGTCCTTACTTTCCCAACGTGTCCTGACTCCATAAGGTCTAATTATCAGACTGGTCCTCACAAGGATAGAACTACAAGCACACACACACTGTAATGTCTATGTTTAGTCTATTTGGTGTGATAGCTCTGATTGCTCTGTGTTATTCCTGCAGTGTGGAGTCGCGGATGGAGAGGGCTTCCTCAGTCTCTGGCAGGTCAACCAGACATCGTCCAACCCCAAACCCTACCTGGTGAGCTCACCTCCCACCTCCGTCACCTCTGTATTCACCAGCACACACACACACACACACACACACACACACACACACACACACACACACACACACACTTTCTCTTCTTCATTCTTAAAAATGAATATGCCCTCTCTTTTCCCTCATCCCGTTCCTGCTGATAGAGTTGGCAGTGCCACACTAAGACTTGCGGTGATTTCGCCTTTATCACGTCCTCCAGCCTCATCGCCACAGCCGGCCAGTCCAACGATAACAGGTCTGTACTGAAGAACACCACTGTCAGACCAACACTACTCCTCTTTCTGTTAGTGTAGACTGACCAAAACTATCCTTGGTTTATTTGTCCACAGAAATGTTTGCCTGTGGGATACTCTGATTTCACCGAGCAATACCATGGTCCACGGTAAGACATCCCAAGTACTTCAGTCAGTCCTGCTTTAATGATTTTCCCTCTGCAGTTGTTTGGTGATTCACTTTCACATTTCTCCCCACCCACCTCTTCAGCGTTCCCCTGCCATGAGAACGGGGCCACTGTGCTGCAGTACGCTCCTAAACAGCAGCTGCTGATCACTGGAGGCAGAAAGGGCTTTGTGTGCGTGTTCGACATCCGCCAGAGGCAGCTGCTCCACACTTTCCAGGCCCATGACTCAGCCATCAAGGCCCTCGCACTGGATGCCTTCGAGGACTTCTTCGTCACGGGCTCCGCAGAGGGCAACATGAAGGTGACTCAGGCTCCGTCACTGACCTGACAACCATACATTCACTTTTACTTAGATTGTGTACTGAGGATCAATGTCTTATTGGAGACAATGAACTACTTGATAAGATCAGGAAAACACCTCTTGTATCCACATGTTTCTTTAGTATCAGCTTCATTGACGTGTACAGATTTGGGCCATGATGCTGGAAAAATTCTGCTCATTCGAATGGACTTAAAATTAATGTTGGGCATATTTCTAAGACACAAAATGTGAGTTGCCGGGTGGAATGCAACTTGATCTATTATAGTGAATCAAAATTGCAAATAATAATCATCAACTAGGGCTACGTTGTAGCACTAACGGGCCCGATGTCACGCACGTTGGAGCCTGTTGCGGTCGGTGGAGAGAGAGCGATCAGTGACCAGTCACACGTCTCCGCGTTGCATGCGTTTTGCTCACTGCAGCAAGGACAAATGCTTCACTTCCTGCGTTCGTCACATAACGGTTCACACTATCAATTGCACGTCACACTGAAAATTTGATGTAAATCGAATGAAAGTTGTTAAACAAAGCTTACTTCCTGTTGCCAGTAGGTGGCGCCATTACTATTATTACATACAGACTCATAGATCTGTTCAACTAGGTGCTCTGATGGAACATGAGCAATTTTGTGTCAATTGGACAATGTTACAAAAACGTAATTTTCACACTGATCAGTAGGTGGCGCTATGACCCTGAACTAATATTAATATATGGATGTGTTCAGGTCAGGATTGTGATCATAGGTCAGTAGTTTGGAGCCGGTTGGATAATGCAGAGTGGATTTACAAAGTACTTCCTGTTTCATGGCGAATCAGTAGGTGGCGCTATGACACTAAGGAAATATTGACACATGGGGCTGTTCAGGCTTGGACTCTGAGCATGTTACAGAAGTTTGGTAGTGATAGGACAATGCACAGTGGAGTTATGACAACATCGTGTCCTTTGGCGAAGGATGATCCTTCGCCGCACCTCAATGTTTACACGGTTTGAGGAAATGTCACAATTCTGACCAGGGTCCAATGACTTGACTGAGCTCTTTTGAGCTGCATATTGTAAAGCAGCCAGGAGCAGTTCATCAAAGTATAAAACATTTCACTTCCTGTAGCCACCAGGAGGCACTGTGATTTTAAGTCATGATTTCTGTGTAGATGTCATCAGGCGGGGACTCTTGTCTTACATGTCAAATTTGGACTCGATTGGACCATGTATGTCTGAGATACAGAACCTCGTGTTTTGATGGCGTGTAGTCAAAATTTGACGCCACGCCACGGTCACACGGTGTGACGAAAAATCGATCTTTGAGGTAGTTTTGATCTCCATCTTGTTGTGATGACACTCACATCAATTTGAAGTTGATCTGATGAAAGCTCTGGGACAAGTATATCAAAGTAAAAATGTGGAATATGGCCAAAATGGCCACTAAAGCCAAAATGGCGGGCTTCCTGTTTGGTCTAGCACATCGTTCCAAGAGACTTTTTTGTTTGTCATGAAAAGACACATGCCCCTATCGATTTTTGTAGATGTCGGACAATCGTAGTGCCGAGGCTGCGCTTTAGGGGGCGCTAGTCAGTTATTCTGCCACGCCTATTCCTTAAAACCATCTGAATGTCTGCAGGGGGGGGGCTGTTGATACACACATGTAGTTTGAGGGAGGTTGAACCTCCAACACCAAAGTTATAGCAATTTCGTGTGTCACGGCGAGTTGATGAACTTTGACGCCACGCCACTATTATGGCGTTTGACAAAAAGTCACAGTAATCGTATGCCTTCATTATCTATGTCTTGAGACCCATTTACTACAGTTTGACATGGTTGTGTTCAGCGGATGAGGAGAAATACATCCAAGTGTAAGACGTTCCAAAAACAAGACATTTCCTGTTGCCACCAGGGGGCGCTGTCATTTTAAGTCACGATTTCTGTGTAGACGCCATCAGGCCGGGACTCTTGTCCAACATGACGAGTTTGGACTCGATTGGACCATGTATGACCAAGATACAGAACCTCGTGTTTTGATGGCGTGGAGTCAAACTTTGACGCCACGCCACGGTCACACGGTGTGACGAAAAATCGATCTTTGAGGTAGTTTTGATCTCCATCTTGTTGTGATGACACTCATCTGAATTTGAAGTTGATCTGATGAAAGCTCTGGGACAAGTATATCAAAGTAAAAATGTGGAATATGGCCAAAATGGCCACTAAATCCAAAATGGCGGGCTTCCTGTTGCTTTTTTCATAATGCTCCAAGAGACTTTTGTTTATGATTAGTCACCATACACCTGTAATCCGATTTTGGTGCTGATCGGTCGAGGGGAAACATAGGGGCTGCGTTCCAGGTGGCGCTGTTGAGCCATTTTGCCACGCCCATTTCTAAATCCTCCAGAATACGTAAATTTTCACCACTTTCTAAGTGTCTGCAAACTTTGGTAAGAAGTTATGCATGTTAAAGCCCTCAAAAAGCCCCTTCTTTTGCCTGAAAAATAATAATAATAATAATAATAATAATAATAATAATAATCAAGTCAATTTCAATAGGGCCTCTCACCATTCGGTGATCGGGCCCTAATAAGTCTGTTAATTAGTTGATTAGTTGATTGGTTGATAAAATATCAGTAGACTGTGAAAAAACCCACCAAGAAACTTTTTTTGGCTTGAAACTCTTTTATACAGATTAAACATTTTATATTTGATTTACATGTGGCGCCAGTTAAATAAATAGAGCCCCTTAAGTCCCAAATGGTGATATTTATTAATCTTGTGTGTAAAAGATATTAACTTATTAGCAAATCAAGTTTTAATTTCTCCTTGGAATCTCATATATTGAAATCCTTGCTGCATAATCAAATAAACTTACCCCTGTGGTTTTTCAGCGCACAAGCAAATTATGTTTTTACTTTGCAGATAATTATTTTGTGTTTGTTTAAGATAAAGAAAATAATTATTACACCACAGCATTCAAAATGAATTAGGGACTTGACAACTGTAATGAGGCTCCACAAAGAAAATAAGCAAGAACATTTTTTAAAATCTGTTCTGTCTGTTCTTGTGCTTCCTGCCTCCAGGTGTGGAAAGTAGCCGGCCACGGGCTCATGCACTCTTTCAGCAGCGAGCACGCCAAGCAGTCCATCTTCCGCAACATCGGCGCCGGCGTGATGCAGGTGGAGACGCGGCCCGGCAATCGCATCTTCACCTGTGGCGCAGACGGCACCCTGAAGATGAGGGTCCTCCCCGACCGCTACAACATCCCTAGCAGCTTGGTCGACGTCCTGTAATGCCCTCTTCCACTTTCGAGGGTCCAAAGAGAAAAAGGGACAGAAAGACAAAACACAAAAAGCTTATGTAACACTCACTAGGCATTAGTAGTATAACGGAAGGGGGACAACTTAGTCAAAAGACCACCACGCTTTTGGCATCTTTCCGAGTGTGCAGTGTTCACGGGGTTTACCGCTGATGTAAATCAAACCCAGAGTGACAAACGGAGCTGCAAATATTTTTTTCCCCAAAGGCTGAAAGCAAAGTTGCAAGCAGAAGTTATCATACTTGATTTTAAAGCTAGATTTATTGTAATTTTATTGAAGAATCTCTACTCTTAGAGTGTGTCCATAGGGAAGCTATGCATGTCCTGTTCTCGTTACGCGGTGCAATCACAGGTCTATTGATAGTGCTCTGTAAAAGTGCTCAAGCAAAAATTTTAAAAGTGTGTAACTGTTGTCATTTTGTGCCCACAGCTGAAATCTCTTAGCATCTACTGTAACCAGCACTGTGGTTTGTTATTAAGTCAGTGGTTTCCAGTGTGAATCAAGTTGTTGGAATCTGCATTTTGTTTCAATGGTTTTTACCCCCCCCCCCCCCTTTGCCCCAGCCTTTTTGCCCGGCTTCTCTCGGCCCTTATGGAAGAGTTGATGGTGCATCGCTCCTGTAGTGACACCCCACCCCTACCCCACCACCCCCTACTTCACTGGCTGCCCATCACTCCCTCTGGCCTCTCCCGGCGTGGGCTCGACCCCGGCCCGGCTGTGTCCGCCATCGTCACGCCTGCCCGCTCACCTGCCCTCAAATGCCTGTTTGTGTGGCGAACGTCACTGCTAGAAACATTCCTGTTTGGAAGATGATGTGTTTTACTCCTGTGACTGTGATTTTCAATGTTTCCATCCGTCTGGTCCAAACCTGAACCCCCCCCCCCCACCCCCTCCTACAGAGCAGAAACACAAAGGTTCACTTCTAGTTTGCACAAGATGATTTTATTTAATTTTTTTATCATTTAAGTTATTTACATGTTTGTGTTTGTTTGTTTGTTTGGCCATTCCTTTGTCAAACTATTTAACTTATTGCCTTTTATTTTAGGAATGTAAGGGGTTTTACCGTGTCTGACTGGGAGAAGTGCAACACAGTCTACTGTATGTACGTGTGCGTTACCTCGCTAGTTGGTTTTACTGTTTTGTCCATAAGAACTAGATATTTGCACTCGAAATTCCAGAGACACTAAAAGTTTATTTCCAATAAATAGGTTAATGAAGAAGAACCTGTTATATACAAATGAATGTCTGGCTTCATTTGGCCTAGTGGTAAAATGTTTGAAATAGTTTTAATATATAAATGATACATAAATATATATATATAAATGATCTTAAACATATATATACATAAATATATATATATATATATATAAATGATCTTAAACATATATATATATATATATAATCACAACAGCTTGTACAAACATTAAAGCATTTCTTTATTTTTTTTCCCTTCGTATCATACCAGCTGGATTAGTTGTAACTTTTGTTAAGTGTATGTATGGTATTTATTAAAGAGATTTGTGTTTCTCTCCCTCTCTCTGCCCACTATGTGTACTGTATGTATCGTTTGTGTTTTACCGATGGTCCTACTGGTGTCCGATGCATGTGTGTATGTATGTATGTATGTATGTGTGCGTGTGTGTACATGTAATGATGCAAAACAAGCCAGTATCATGGGTAGACACTTACTAGGGCACTTGAGCCTGAAGGTATGTGAGAGAACAGGTCATGGTCAGAGTTTTACCTTTGTAAAGTGAATAAATTCTTTTTATTTCATCAGGGTGATTTGACACTGTTTCCTTTTTAATTTTCTGCCGAGAGGAAGAAGTCCCCAGAGACCGTGCTGCTTCTGCACAGGGGCAGGTATAAAAAATACATAAAAGATCATTGCCATGCAAATACACTAAATAATGTAACAACTAACAACACGGACGAGCACAAGTTAATTATAAGTTAAATTTGTATAAACAGTTTGAAACAAAATGATAAAAAAAAGTTTCACACTGTTAGTTCTCCAAAATCCCACATGTACATTACAAATAGGATATAAATACAGCAGTATTTATTTATTGACAGTATGATAATGATTATCGATCAAACTGATTTCATTGAGTGAAACAGATTTTTAACAACATGTGACAGGAGGACAGAGATGAGACTGACGTGAACGTTTCTCTTACAAAAAACCTAAATATGAGCGGTTTCTAAAGATGGGGTGAATACTTGGTTGCCGACAGGCTGACGTGCACGTTGTCCGTCAGTTTTTCAGTCATCAGAGATGAAGTGCACCACGTAGAGCCTGACGTAGCCCTGGTCCCACACGTACAGGTGTCTGTCCTTCGGGCTGTACGAGAGCATCGCCAGCACTCCGCCCGGAGACCTCAGGTCAAAGGTCATGTTGACCGGCTTCCCCTTGAGCAGGTCAAAAGCAAACGAGACCCTGGTGTCCTTGGTGTCGGTGACGTACAGGACCCCGCAGGCGATGAAGGCGTTGCCGGCCTTGGTGCGAGGGTAGGTGGTGTTTATGTAGGTGGTGACGGAGAAGGTCTTCTGGTCCAGCTGGCCCACCATGATGCTCTCGTCCGTGCTGGAGGCGAAGATCAGCCACAGGCCGTTCTCGTCCGCTGCCAGTTTGAAGTAGGTCTTGGAGTTGAGCAGCAGGTAGGCCAGGTTGTGGTACAAAGCGTTGTCTATGGTGAGAGTGTGAAGCCTCTTGGTGTGAAGGTCAAATCTGTGAACCAGAAGGCTTGTTGTAAACCGGGGATAGAGGGAAAGAATAGACACAATAGCAGAGCGTCTAACTCAGCACCACACCGTCTCTCAGTTTACCTGCCGATGCTGGAGGTACCAGCGATATGATAATAGAAGGATCCGTTGTGAACTGTGTGGCCGCAGCCCTGATAGAACTTCCTGACATCAACAAGGTCACTGGTGTCGCTCTGGAAGGAGGCGATGCTCTGATACTCCTTCACCACACGGCCTGGGCAAGAACAAACAAACAGGTTAAACACTCAGAGATCGTATACTCTTGTTTCCCTGTTTTGCTTCAGCAGCCTCGATCTGGGTTTGAAATACAATGACTCGTGTTTTTTCTCTCTGTTGCGATGCCGATGGTCGTCGACCTACCTGAAAAGTGCTCTGCCACCCATATTCGCTCATCGTTCACCTGAGCGGTGTCTTTCATCCACGTGCCAAAGGTGGTCTCCATCTTTGTCACGTTCCTGGGGTTGATCAGAGACTTAATCAGACACTCTGAGGGGAAACAAAACAACCGGCTCAGACGTTTATATCTCTAACCACACAGTATTTCTCCATGTTGTACATGTAGCACAGATTTCTCTGAAAACACACCGTTCCTCTTCGTGGGTTCCGCCTGTCGTTTCCCAGCTTCCTTCGCAGTCGAAGTTTCATCGTTTGGAATTGCGTGTAACAGCCCTGTTGGAAACAGTTTCATATTATGTTACCAAGTACTCACACATAACATTTCAGTGTGGATCCAGGAAAATTTCTCAAATAATAATTCAGGGATCTTGATCATAAATGGGACTAATATCTATGAGTGTGTGCAATTTGGGGCAGATTCAAATTTAAATCCTGACCAAGTTTAAATGTGGTTTCATAAGGGGACTGTTGGGTCTAGGCTTAGGATTGTTCAACCTTGGTAGAGATACTGAATTTCATAGAAATGATGATAGGAAAATTTCATCTTCTGTTTAAGTTGATCAAAAGCTCCAAAAAGACCATGGTTTCATTGTCATTTGTTCATTGGCCCAAAAAGGCCTCTCACCCAGGGTCTGAGCTGCCTGAAGGTGGGCTCTGTGATGCCTTGTCCTGGATGGCCCTTGAGGTCCAGGAGGTCCATCAGGGCCCATGGGCCCGGGAGAACCTGGAGGACCAGGAGGACCAGGAGGACCAGGAGGACCTGAAAAGGGGCAGTGGACAACATCTAAACCATCTGACTACAAGCATAGATTCATTATGAGGATATCACAGTTGACAGAAGTCTACTCGCCCTCAATAATGACGTCATTGGACGGTTGTCCCTGTTCTCCAGGCGGACCAGACTCTCCTCGCTCTCCTTTCTCACCTGTCTCTCCTGTCTCACCTGGTGGGCCTGTGGAGGACATGTTGTAAAACAGCTCAGAGAGAGAGAGAGAGAGTGCATTCACAACCTCAGCTCACTTTTCCCTGTCGTTATCAACATGAATGAATCCATTGACTTGCTGTGATGAATCACTGCCGTCAGGCTGAGGAGGAGAACAGAGCGAGGTGGGAGAATACAGGGAGATCCGGTTCATTCAGCCGAGGCCCAAAACCACAAAGATGCATAATATTAGTGGAGAATGTGAGAGAACAGCAGCAGTTTGGACCTTTTCAGTCATTCAATAAAATGATGATTAATGGATAGATCAGGAAACTGCGTGAATGTGTGTGTGTGATTTGAACTCATTACTTTATATTTTAACCCATGGCTTCTCTCAAGCCTTTTACTGTTACATTACACCAGTCGTTCTCCACTTTAAGTGGCCAGCATTGCCTGAGGCATTTAAAAAAAAGGATGTCGAGTTAAAACAGAATAGAGCTTCACTTTTTGTTTACCTTTTTTCCCTCTTTTCCCATCAGCCCCGGGCTGTCCATTCAGTCCTGGGACGCCATCAGTGCCGTTGTGGCCAGGCAAACCGTCTGCACCAGGCAAACCTACAGAAACAGAAAAGATCCTCACCAGGGGCTGAATGGAAAACATATTCGGCAGAGATATGGGTCACTAAACCACAAAGGAGACAAACTGCCTTTATTAAATTTGGATCCAGTTCACTCACCAGGGGGTCCTGGGGGTCCTGCAACAAGAAGTAGTGAAGATGTCAGGAGAATGAAAAGGGATATTTTGGACACGAGTATAGTGTAAAGTTTAGAGTATATAAGTGAAACATACCGGCTATACAGACTCCTTTGGTGCTGTTGCAAATGTCGATCAACAATTTGATCTTAAGAGAAAGAGAAAACATTAAAACACAATTAAAACACTGTGACGCACCAAATGTTTAACAAACTATGAGATCCTGGAGCAAACATGAACTCTTTGACCCAGGTGACGTAGCAGTGCACCACAATAAAAAAATTGTATTTTCCTTGCTGACTTTTTTATCTGTAACAATGAATCATGATTCATAAACTTCACCTACAAAGTAACTTGTAATTGTAGACATCAAATAAATCCTGTGAAGTGAAACTTACAATATTTTGTCTCTGAAATGCAGTGGAACTGAAGTACAAACAAATACTACTTGGTCTTCACATTAACTTCATTACTTTCTAATTTAAAAGTATAATTCTTAAAATTGTCTGATTCCTAATTACATTGATTTATAGAAGTTATTTATGAATATGCACAATGTGATCACAGTGAAAACTGAAACAATTAAGGACCTAAAACTAACTTGGGCCTTGAGATGTCCCTTACTTCAGTTTGTATTGTCTAGCAGTGCAAACCAAGAAAACACATTCACGTGAAACCTTCAGGCTCTCTGATGGTCCCAGGACCACTACCCATTTTAACCAGTAGGTGATTCTGCATCAGTCATCACTGTACACAGTACTACCTACAGTATAGAAATGTATCTGCCACCTCTCCCTCATTAACAATGGACCAGCAGGTGCCTCATCTCACCGGGACCATGGAGTAAGTCATCATCATCATCATGTCGTCCTGCACGTGGGCTTTGTGGTAACTCTGGCTGTGTCGGTGCTTGTGCTTCAGCTCATTCTTCATCTTCTTCTCTGCCTCCTCTCCCACCTCCTGGCTGACCTCCTGGCTGACCTCCTGGCTGACCTCCTGCGGATAGAGCGCCTGTTCCTCCTCCTGCTGAACCTCCTGCTGATGCTCCTTCTCCTTCTCCTTCTCCTTCTCCAGCTCCTCGCTCCTCTTGTTCCTGGAGTACTGGTACTGTGGATGTTGCCCCGTGTTCGCCCGCAGCCCCGCCGCTCCCCTGGGCACCTCCTGGAGGAACTCCACCACCGAGCTCTGCTCCACCTCCACCAGCCTCGCCTCCGTCTGCTCCAGCCTGGCGTCCTGCTGATTCTGCCGCACCAGCAGCACCAGCAGGCCCACAGAGTTCAGCAACGCCACAATGCACGTCCCGTACAGCACCAGCCGCTGAGGGAGGGTCATGCTCGGTGTCGGGATCCACATGGTCACCTCTTCGCCTCCTCTTTTCTGGGGGTCACCTGCCAGCCTCAGCATTCACAGGGGAACACAAGTCCAGCACAGCAGTGAATGTAAAAGCACAGATCTGAAACTACAGATGAAGCTTTATCACCTCGTGCCAACAAAACTCAAACCAAACCAATTAAAGACACACTAATCCGACAGGAAGGAGATTTTCAGATGAAAGTCAAGGTCCCGTCCAAATTATTTGTAAGCTCCAAATCGAGTCCAGTCAGCTGCGTTGTCTGAGCTCCACCCGGGTGAGTCGATCTGAAGGCAGACTGGTACATACACTGCTTGTTGTGTTGTTCACCAAGTGGACGAGGGGTTTTGTGTACGTGTGTGTGTGTGTGTGTGTGTGTGTGTGTGCTTGCATTCAGACCAGTAATGTAGGAGTGGGCATTACACAATCTTCTGAGCTTGTCTGGGAAGAAACCCCCGCCTGTTCAGTCACCTGATTTATATTCATCACAACCCATTCTACTGCACCGCCGTGGGCAGACGTCACGCACACACACACACACACACACACACACACACACACACACTTACAGACAAAACACACACTTACAGACAAAACACTCAAATGCATGCATTGCTCCTGACAAACTGACTGGCAGAAGATGTTTATTTCTATTCTAGGAGTATAGTTCTTATATTTTGTATGAATATTCTTACTACAAACCCAAATTTCGAAAAGAAAACCCATGCCATCAAAATCCATCAACGTCATTTCTTCATTCCACTTCTTCATGCCCTCTCTTCTCCACCTCCTCCCTCCATGTCACCCCCTGATGCGATGCTTTCTCCCTGTGTCACATCTTCACAGCTTCCAATCACCAACTGTAACAACGACCCATTTCCATTGCTTTGAATCTGAGGCCAATCTGAGGCCAATCTGTGGTTAAACTGTGGTTGAGCTGACATTTCCCCAGAAAAATGTCAGCTTAACATAAAACATTATGGCAGCAGTTGAAGCAGTCTTCACTGCGAAAGGCTGTAATTTACTTTTTGGACTTGTAGGTAAGTGTAGCTGGTGTGTTTTCTGTAACTGCCCAAGTCAGTTAATTGGCATGTCTGCTGACATGGTGCAGTGCTGGACTCATGTAGCTGACCCACATGCCCTTGCAGCAATGATATGCCCCATATAACACACACACACACACACACACACACACTAAGAGGTTTGCGCTGCTATCCTTTTAAAACTTTGCATGGACTTCCATTCATGGTGGACAGCCGAACCAAAACCTTAACCTCAAAGGGATAGTTCACCCCAAAATGAAACTTCACTCATTATCTACTCACCTCTATGCTGATGGAGGGGTGGGTTACAGACACTGTTTACCCCTGAAACTCCAGAAGTGTCTTGTGGACTCAAACACTTCACCCACCCCTCCGTCAGCATAGAGGTGAGTAGATGATGAGTGAAGTTTCATTTTGGGGTGAACTATCCCTTTAACCTAATCACAACTCACATCTTAACCAGGACTCGGTCCTCATGAGTTCTACTGGTCCTTACAGGTTCAGTGTTGTGTTGGAAAAAGATGTAACAGAAATGAGTACACACACACACACACACACACACACACAAACACACACATTCCAGCTCTGGTCAAAAGAGCTCACGACCTGAATCTCTAACAGTAATGTTGTCATGTCTGCTTTCCTTCACCACTCTTACCTCTTCCTGCCTCTGTGTGTGTGTGTGTGTGTGTGTGTGTGTGTGTGTGTGTGTGTGTGTGTGTGTGTTGTGTGTGCTCCTGCCTGAGGCTGTAGGTCACTGACGTCTCTGACAGCTTGAATTGCTCCAGCAGATGTGTGCATGTGTACGTACACACAGTCCTATGGAGCTTGAGGTCGTTCCTTTGTTGCCTCTCACTCACCGTGCTCCGAGCGCTGCTGAGTGAGAAGAAGGGAATTGACCCACAATGACGTTAAAGGTGATTTCATATCTGGACGCTTGAATGTTTGGAAAGCTGCAATCATTTCAACCCAATAAAATGAATCACGCTGTGGGAATATGTCAACACGTCCACATATTCTTCGCCACCTCTCTTGCAGACCTCTCTCTGGTTGTGTATCCTCCTCCCTGAGGCACAGCTGCTTTGAAAGCAGCCTTATCTCTCTGGGGCTGAGGGGTCCGAGTCCGTCCTGCTGCTCCGGGTCAAGGACAGAAAGATGTGTCGTCCTACAAACGTAATCCTCCCACCCACCTCCTCTGCCTGTGAGACAAAGTTCAGCTCTGCTTTTCATTGCACTGTTAGTCAAAGAATAAAAAGTCACTAAAGCCTTAAATTTGCCACGTTAAAGAAAAACGAAAGAAAGAAATTAGATTCACTAATTTTAAAAATATATATATTTAACGTCACAAAATAATCCGAATTTGAATTCAACACAATCAGAAATAGATGCTGCTCAGGAAATTCCCAGATCTTTCACGTTAAACTATGTAGGACGAGTACGAAAGAGTAGTGAACAAAGAGTGGAAATGCACAAGTCGCAATATTTGTAGTGATCATATGTATTTGCCAATTGTCTGAATACACATCCACTCTCTTAATGCACGTCATCCCTCTGTGTCTCCAATTGTATATGTCAACTGTTCATTTCCCGACTCACACACAAACACCCTGAAGATGCTTGTGGATTGTTCCCTGTTGTATGAACATGATCAAGTAAAAACAGAAGGTAACAGAGGAGTCATAGATTCCCGCTCAGACTTCATACATGTCCTGACATTTATTGGCTGTCTGTTGCTCTTGTTTGGTCACTTTCTGAACAAATCCCTACACATGTGGTGGAGACAAAGATGTGGTTGACCACAACACAGAGGCCAGACACAAGGTTACATTAACTTCAGCTTTTGTGCTGAACATGGAGGGGGGGGGGGAGTTCTCTGCGCTATCATGCAGAACAATCTGGGTCTAATAAGCCATCGCACAGGGCATCGTTCTCCAGGCAGGGCCTCAGCACACAGTCTCACATTCTTGCACTCGAGTGTGGGCGGTGAGTGAATTCACAGAGTCCTTTATACAGAGCGAGCAAATGGAACAAGGGCAGGAACGAAGCCAGAGAGCATGACGTTTGTCAGACACGGAAAAATAAATAAATCAATAAAAATGTATGTATTTAATTAAATTAAAATAAATTAAATAATCCTGGATGGACTTAAGAATTATGCAGAAATAAAAGACAATACTTCATGAACATATTCATCAAAAATAAAACAACAATAGTTAGTTACTCAAAAGGTATATATGAATAAAATACTGAATAAATGTAAACACAAATACAATAAACATTGTTATTGTTATATATTTAAAACACAATATATATTTGTGTTTCATTTATTCTCTACAAGTTAATATATGTTACAAATTGAAATTACAATGTTTGTTACTCACAGGTTTCATAGTAGATACAAATGTTAACAATGAGAGCAGAAAAACACAACAAAGGAACAAAAGAGCAAACTAAATAAGCAAATAAATACTATGTAAAATGAAATAACACAATGGAAACGTGGTGGTGTTAGAGGTTATAAGTCTGGACAGAAACCTGGAAAAGAATCAGTAAAATACCATTTGTAATTTGAATGTGGTATCTGCCAGTAAAATATAAAATGAAATGACATATGTATATCTTTAAATGATATAACCACCTGGCTTTAGTACAGAGCTCAAGAGTCGTTTGTTATGAAAGTATATGGTTTTGTTTTCAATCCTTTAATATGGATCACAGCTCTGCTTCTCCATCTACTGGCAGTCTAATGGAGGAATCTGAGGGTAATTATAAATACTGTCAATACTATGACAATTCAAAAGCCGAGGGAGCTAAAGACGAGATTGTTACAGTATTTATCATTTAAAAAAAACTATATTAAACATTTTTAATAAGAAGATGAAAGTGTAATTTTGCCAGACTGATAACTTTACAATACCACAGACAATAACACAGATTCCATCTCAGAGCCCAGGTGGTGGTTCTCAGCGTTTCATACCAGATCCCTTTGATGTTCAGAGGAGTGACGCTTGCTTCTCATCATCGAAACGTCAAATACACACATCGGAGAAACTCGTTCCAGCGGCGCATCACAACATACCCACGGAACAAAGTCCTGTTCGCTCAAGGGCGCTGGCACCGCTCCAGCCCCTCAAGGTTAGAAGTGTATTGTTTACCATTTCCCTGCAGTGTTGTGGCGTTTGCATTACCCTGACCTGGCTTGTAACCAGTTCCCACTGCTTATAAAGAGGAAGGGATTGTCTGGGGCAGCTTTCATCACGTTTGTGCGGTCGTGTGCGGGTTGTATTTTTCAAATTCAAGTCTTCCTATGGATCGGATCCCTGCTTGTGACATGGCGATGACTCCCGTAGGTCTGGGGGCCGCACTGGGGGACCTGGTCTCCACGTCCCCAAACGCCACCGCAGTGGGAACACCGGGCGTCTCGGTGGCCACCAGGACCTTGATCCTGCTCGTGTGTGTGCTGCTGGTCGCCTGGAGCCACACAGACAGGAGAACCGTGCCAGGTGGGTCCTCTCGTCACGTTTGAGCTTTGACACAGTTTCTTTACTTGTCTTTACAGTGCTGAAGTATATTTACTGTCATGCGCTACAACAGGTCCACCTTTCTGTCTGGGTCTGGGGCCACTTCTCTCATACGTGAGATTCATGTGGACGGGTATAGGCACAGCCAGCAACTACTACAACAAGAAGTATGGAGACATTGTCAGAGTCTGGATCGATGGAGAGGAGACACTCATCCTCAGCAGGTTTGTCCTTCGTGCTTATTCTAGGTATATTTCTCATGATAATTCACAATCTGTAAGTGATTTATTCTGTTTATTTTCACTATAAGGGCATCAGCCGTTTACCACGTGCTGAAGAATGGACATTACACGTCCCGTTTTGGGAGCAGGCAGGGACTGAGCTGCATCGGCATGTACGAGAGAGGCATCATCTTCAACAACAACGTGTCCCTTTGGAAAAAGACACGCACCCATTTCACCAGAGGTAAGATTCTAACACCTTCAGACATATTCACAGGTCCAGGTATTCAGGATCTGAATATTAAAGTCCAGGAAACGTATGTTTCTGTGTCAGCTCTGACAGGTCCAGGTTTGCAGAAGACAGTGGAGGTCTGCGTCTCCTCCACACAGACTCACCTGGACGACCTGGACAGTTTGGCTCACGTCGACGTCCTCAGTTTGCTGCGCTGCACCGTGGTCGACATCTCCAACAGACTCTTCCTGGATGTGCCCATCAATGGTGAGGGGGCATGGATGGTTCATTCTGAAGATGCTGCAAACACATGGGGACTGTGGCGGTTTTAGTTCATCAGCTTGGTTCCGTTAAGATGAAGTGAATTTATGCTCCATCTGCGTTGTGTATTTGATGCATCTGTGAACTCTGTGTGCAGAGAAAGAGCTGCTGGTGAAGATTCTGAAGTATTTTGACACGTGGCAAACTGTGTTAATCAAACCAGACATGTACTTCAGGTTCTACTGGATCCACCAGAGGCACAAGGCGGCAGTGTGAGTCCACGTTCTCCAGCAGTTTTTAAGTTATTTTTCTCTTCAGCCAAATATAATATGTCTGTTATCTCACAGCAAGGAGCTGCATGATGCCATTGGGGACCTGGTGGAGCAGAAGAGGAGAGACGTGGAGCAGGCGGATAAACTGGACAACATCAACTTCACCACAGGCCTCATATTTGCACAGGTCAGTCTGAGAATCTCATCTCTGCCATTTCTTTGGTAAAAACTATGAAGTCCAGATTCATTCTTTAGGCCCTTCCACCCCTACGTCTGTTCACATTCACATGTTTTCAGAACCACGGCGAGCTGTCTGCGGAGAACGTGGTGCAGTGCGTGCTGGAGATGGTGATCGCGGCGCCCGACACTCTGTCCGTCAGCCTCTTCTTCATGCTGCTGCTGCTCAAGCAGAATCCAGATGTGGAGCTGCAGCTGCTGCGAGAGATTGACACTGTAGTGGGTGAGGAGCTTAAAAGCACTGATACTACACACACAAAAATCACAAATCCTTTTTTGTTTTTTAAGAAAAAAAGGTTTTGCACATTGTTAAACCCTGTGAGGCAAATTCTGATCTGTGAATATGGGCTATAAGAATTAAAATGGGATTGATATCTTCTCACCGTCTGGCTCCAGGTGAGAGGCAGCTGCAGAACGGTGACCTGCAGAAGCTGCAGGTGCTGGAGAGCTTCATCAACGAGTGTCTGCGCTTCCACCCTGTGGTGGACTTCACCATGCGCCGAGCCCTGTCCGATGACGTCATCGAGGGCTACAGGGTACCAAAGGGCACGAACATCATCATCAACACGGGCCGCATGCACCGCACAGAGTTTTTCTGCAAACCTGATGAATTCCGCCTGAGCAACTTTGAGAAAAATGTAAGTAGAGGTTCCTTTTTTAAATTAAATTGAAGGTGAATAAATGAACTTACACCGAGAGTCTATGATCTTAGCTAGTGAGAGGTGGGCATGGCCTGGTGAAAAAGTCTATGTCATATATTCCCGTGCACCAGTAAGGATTCAGTCTCATTTGAATCAGAATTTGACAATAGTTGTCTTTTAATGTGGCTACTGTCAATATAATCTAATGAAATTCAGTTCAGGCATAATTAATCATAATTAATACATATATCGAGTCATAAATACTTGTAAAGTTTTCAGGGTTTCTCATCTGTCTTCTCTCTCCTCCTCCGTCCTCCTCCAGGCTCCTCGACGTTACTTCCAGCCGTTCGGTTCAGGCCCCCGCTCCTGCGTTGGCAAACACATCGCCATGGTGATGATCAAATCCATCCTGGTGACATTGCTCTCCCAGTACTCCGTGTGCCCCCACAAGGGCCTGACCCTGGACTGCCTCCCACAGACCAACAACCTGTCCCAGCAGCCTGTGGAGCATCAGCCCGAGGCCCCACAGCTCAGCATGAGATTCTTACCCAGACAGAGAGGAAGCTGGCAAACACTCCCAGACTCCGACCTTTAGCTCTCACTGCACATTCACACATATACTGTACATATATATGATCTACACGGCTTCATCTAGGTTGTTTTATCTCATGACTGTATAAAGCTAACTTTTATAATTTAATACGTGTTAAACTTGTATTGTTACTGGAACTAACATGCATAATGTGAAAAAAGTTAAGATTAATACTGGATTAAATGTAAATTATTGTGCCAATATTAGGTATTGTTTTCTAATTTTTTTATACATACAGTACATAATCACATGTAAATAATTGGTGCATTTTCCAAGTAGGAAACTGACACGTTTAAAAATCACCAACACCAACAGACCTCCTCAATCCAACCGTTTTGTTTTATTTTGAATGTTTATTGTTTAAACTGTTTATCATTTTTGATTCCTTCTTCATTTTGGATACATTAATATTGTAAGTGCTTTTGTGGAGTTTTAGCTCGAGTGCCTTAGATTTGTTTGTTTGAAAGTTTCTATATGAATAAAGTGTCTTTTCATCATTGGAGGACAGTAGTTTCTAAGTTAAGTCGAAAGCAGAACAAACACCAACATGAAAAAAACCACAGACAAATATGAAGAATAATACAAATACACACTGTATGTTTAAAAAAAACATCTATCAAAAATTCGGCCAGGAGAGGGCGCTACAACCCATAACATAAGAGGTCTCATCATCGGCATCACCTTAATAAACCCACCAATCTGTTCATTACTTTCAATTGCTCCGCCTGTGGGCAAACAGGGTTTTCATCTCACTCACAGATGCTTCAGTTTGTTTTGCTTCCACTTAAACACCGGGGCCCCTCAGAGGACGACGGTTAAAAGCCACAGGAGCTCTGTGCAAACATGTTTGTTTGAGAAACAGAGATAGAGGTTCTCGGGAGGAGGACGGAAATATTGAGTCCGAAAAAGGTTTTCAGTTGTGCGGTGCAGTTTCTCCAGAAATGTCAGACGTCAGCTTTCAATCTGTGATGCAAGAAAGCGAAATGTCTGAAATAAACAGTCTCAATTTCACAGACTAAGTGCTGGGTGGGCGAATCAACGATGGCAAATCAATGACCGTTTCACCGGCTCAGCAACAAGTCTACCCAGTGTGTGTGAGTGTGTGTGTCTGTGTGTGTGTGTGTGTGTGTGCTCATTTGTCTATATCTATGAGGGCCAATCTTGGTTCAATACCATCATTGCAAAGACATTTTGTTCCTCACAAATTCAAAGGCTTGCTTGAGGATTACGATTTGGTTTTAGAGTTAGGGTTCAAGTTTGGTTAGGGTTAGGGTTAGTGTTTAATTTAGCTTAAGGTTAGGGTTAGTATTGGGATTGGTGGTTAGGGTTAGGGTTAGGGTTCAAGTTAGGTTTAGGATGGTTTAGGGTTAGAATTAGCGACTTAGTTGTGATGTTAAGGTTAAGTTAAGGGGCATGGGAATTTATTATGAAGTGTCCTATACTATAGCAAGAGACGTGTGTTTGTTTGTGTATACAATATTTAATTATGATCAGGTAAGTAGCATTTTGTTTGTGTGTGTGTGTGTGTACTTGTACAGATACCTTCATGAGGACCATTTAGAACCTACAACCTACTTAGTGAGAACATTGTGGGTCACTTTCTTTCTTTTTATGGGCTGTTTCGGGTTCACAGGTAAAGGTTAGGATGAGGCATTTAGTTTGGATGGTTAAGGTTAGGGTAAGAGGCTAGGGGATTCATTAAGCCAGTCCTCACTAAGATAGAAGTACAAACATGTGTGTGTGTGTCACAGGCTGTTCTCTCCTTGTGTGTGTCGTGGGTTACAGCTGATGAATCATCATATTCTCATTAACCTCGCTCCTCAGTCGTCCATCCAGATGGAAATCTTCTCACGTACACCACAATCTGCAGGTATCCAGTGAATTTACCAGGGAAGCATTCTTCTTCTTCACAGAAAACTCATCCTAACCCTAACCCTAACCCTAAAGCCTCATGCCACAAATGAGTCAAGAGACAATTAAGCAATTTAGAATGGAGGAAAAACAGAACATGTCCAGTAAATAAATCCTTCTTGCTCTTCTCTCAATTCGTTTCTCCCACGACCACAAACATCTGTGTTTTCCTTCTAATTAAGTTGAGTCAGTCCTGAGCAGAGGTCAACAAAAGGCTGAACTGCCGGTTGTTGTCAGGTCACAAACATGTATAAACAGTATGTATTATAACACTTGATATAAACTACAGTAGCTTCAGGGTGAAGGATGCTTTAATTCTCACTTCCTTACATAAGGGGCCCCATACTGTCAATCACCATCAATATCTATCTATGTCACACTGGGATCCATCCATCCATCCAAATGGGGGACATGACAGGTCCCTAAAAGGCTGCAGTATAGGTGCCGTCCTCTATGTTAACATACAGGACGTGGACCAAACACGGGACTTTGGCTGGTGACGTTTGTAGACTGGGATATTTTAGCTTCATCTCTGTATGGTGGGATGCAGTGGAGACTTGTTGTCCATCTTTAAACAGTTTATGGTTCCATCTGTTTGGTCTGCATCAAAGTTTCATGGCAAACTAATTATTAGTCGGAGATGTTGATGATGTGATATTTTGCTTCTGGACCAAGTTAGTGGAGCGATCGACCAACAGACTGACGTTGCCATCCCTGCAGCCTCGAGGAGGATGAGGGGAAAAAAGTGCTTACAAAGCCCAAAAGTTTCCTGTGTGTCTTCACAGTTTATAAAAGCATCAAAAGGTTATGGAGAGCTCCAGTCGACAGAAGACATACCGAGCCAATGTGATTCCTCTGGCTCCAAACTGTGGGACGTCAGGCATCTGTGAAATAGATCTGCGGTAATGTTCGCTTCAAGTCTACTGGTGGACTGGTGGTGGTGGTGTGTGTGTGTGTGTATGTGTGTGTGTGTGTCAGTTAAGGAAATATTTTTAACGGGGAATTGAATAGTACTTGTGGTTTCAAGCTGTGTCGGTCTCCCCTGCCTTTGGGACAGAGATTACCCACGTGTCAGTTACATCATGCCCACTGCCTTTAAACAAGCTTTAAGGTTTTAAGGTGTTGGCATATTTCAAATCCACATGACAGAGAAATTTATTTTCCTCCGACCAGCAAAGCAGCTTTAGTCAGGTATTATATCGTGAACAGCTCGCCTTGCACAATGTGACGCACGTCTTCGCCGTACTCAGTCTGCCCTCGCTGCTTCTTCATATGTGGGTTCTGTCGGTCACATGATGTATACTTTCCGTCTCATTCCATTTGTTTCCATCGCTCCGTGACAGATTCACGGAGGCAGGACGCCAGACGGCTTTTAAAATAACTCCCACGTGAGAGCCTCGCAGCGAAAACTTTGGACCGTCCTGCCACATGCTCTGATTGACTGATTGATTGATTACACACACACACACACACACACACACACACACACACACACACACACACACACCCACACACACACACACACACCCACACACATATACACACACCCACACACACACACACACACACCACACACACCCACACACACACATACACACACCCACACACACGTACACATTCAAATGCCAGTGGCCATATTGTCTCTCTGTTTCACTCCCCTGCTGGATTATTGCTTCATTAAAAGAGGCCCTTGGTTGCCATGGATACCTACCAGAAAGGATCAACTGACGATGTACTCATTTCTCTACGTTTTCTGTACATTTTCAACTTGAACTGAGATGACACTCATTTTCCCACAATGCTGTGAGACATTTGCGTGTTTGAATATTTCTCGGCAACACCGACACAGTGTCTTTGTATAAACCTCCGATTTCAGTGTTTCTGATATTTAAATGAAGACAGTAGAAAATATTTGTCCCGTCTCCTCAGGACAGGAGTGGATCTCTGTCATCAGGCATTCTTCTTCTTCTTCTTCTTCTTCTTCTTCTTCTTCTTCTTCTTCTTCTTCTTCTTCTTCTTCTTCTTCTTCTTCTTCTTCTTCTTCTTCTTCGTCGTTGTCCAATTTGTTGTCATCCTCTCCGTCTTTATCTTTGTCTTCATCTTTGTCTTCATCTTTGTCTTCTTCTTCATCGTCTTCATTATTGTCTTCTTTTTTGTTGTCTTCTTTTACGTTGTCTTGTTCTTTTTCCTCTTCTTTTACGTTGTCATCTTTTTCGTTGTCTTCTTTGACATCATCCTCTCCGCCTTCATCTTTGTCTTCTTCTTTGTCTTCTCCCACTTTCTTTTGCTCGAACATTATTCTTGCCTTCTCAGAGAATAATTAATGGATCTAGCTGACATATTCTCACGGCAGGTCCCCATGTGACCCAGATCTGATTATTTATTGACAGTGTTAAACAGCACAAATCACATAGATTCTGATCTTTTCAAATCCGATTTGGGCCACTTTCATATGTGGTTCTAAATCAGATACAGATCAGATTTATTTGAATTGCGCAGTCTGAACAGTCATGTGTTCCGTATCGGAATTCAATGTGACTTGTCATTCTAAATCGATACTGCTCCTAATTTTGCAGAACAAACATGGAGGTCAGCTGCGACGGAGGCAGTCAGTAGAGGGACAGGGAGGTTTCAGATCCTCACTTAGGGTGACACGTCTGTACAAGCAAAACCTGAGGCGTCGTTTCATAACCGGTCTGTGTTTGAAAGCATATCAAGAGAAAACTTTAACTGTAAACCCTCACATCTGTGACTTCATTGTTTATTACCGACTTCTTCTCCTTGTTTACTTCCGTACACAACGTGCTGCGTGTGACGTCTTGTTCTTCTCTGCATGCGGGTCACTGATATATGATATATATGTATGTTAATTTATATTAAACATGTTTTTTAAAGTTGATTAGATATGAAGATACTGAGGTTGAGTGATGACTAATCTTATGTTCTGTTTATTTCCGTTTTTAGTTAGTTTTGTGTGTTTTGTTTGATCCTTTTGTTTTGTTTGTTGGGTTTTGTTTTGATGATGTGGGTGTTGAGAAATTATGATTAAATCTTTTTATTAAATTGAAAACGAAAACATGACATTCTCAGAATAATACTACAGATTATGAAATAACTATGTCGTTCTGCACTACGGTACTTTGGTATTTATTACTTTAAAAGGCAGGAGTTTCACTTGGGATAGAGTATTTTTGTACATCGTGTGGTGGATATGAATTCCTTCGTTCACCACAGGTCATTATCTCCTGTTAGTGTAGTGTGGTTAGTTTGTCCGATCCAGCAGAGGCAGAGTGGATTTGACAGTAAATGTAGTTACACAACAAAAACAACTCACCATCTAAACGGCCCCTGTAACTGAGGGCAAGTCTATGGAGACCCCGATGACGCTGATTATATCAGAAACTGGATTAGTGAGGCTTATCCAAAACTTATAAGCTCACATGCCGGGGGGGGGGGGGGGGGGGGACTGCACTGTGCTGCAGAATAATGCTCAGCTTCAAATTTATATTCCATACTTCTCATACCTATTCTGCAAACAAGACACTGTAGACGCAGTGTTATGGTCGCCTGTGTCAGTGCAAGTATGTTTGTATTCGTGTTCTTCTGCCTTCATACACTTCATTTCCTGTCAGGTCAAAGAAGAACACTCAGCTTGTGGTGATTTACAGCATATTTTTATTTCTCACTACAATTCTTCAGAACAAGAACACATGCACGCACAGTGTCAAAGATACGAGCGCCTCGGGCAGCGGGCGGTCAGGCTTCGGCCATCTGGTGCCCGGCGTTCATGCTGAGCGACAGTCAGCTCCACACCTGGGGGACGGTTTAGCCTGCAACTGTTGTCGGACCCCCAACCGACCACCCACCTGCTCCTCACGTCTGAATCTGAGTTCATGTCATCTCACAGGCCGAGAGACCAAACGTAAGCAGGAGAGGAACCCACCCAGAGATGGTTAGACTGTGTATAAAGAGGGTTTCACATGTTTTATACACAGTCCCAGTCTGTCCTCATTTGTCCTGAAAAATTGATTTTGCTTTTCTCATATGAAGAACACAGCAGGAGATTTACCAGCTCACTCTTTACCATCAATTACTTGCAATAAGAGTTCCACCCATAGACTGTGCATGTACATGGACGACATAACTCACTAAAGTAACGCCAAACCATCTTGATCACCCCCTGGTGGCTGGATGCAGGCACTAACTTTTCTTTCTGCTGTAGTTATGAAGTTTTCAGAAGTGGCTGTATGTGACAAACGCAAATGTCCGAGTCAGTTGTTATTATCCCTGGTAAAAATATCCTGAAAGTATCCGAGTGAGCCCATGTGAGAATACAAAAGGAAAATATCCAGAAAATTCATTGTGACTGGGCGTGTTGATGACTTTTAACTAGCCAGACACCAAAAAACAAATTAATGCAAATATCACAGGATGAAAATGATATCTCAACGGTTCGAAGAGAAGGCCGACGCCCGTGTGGACGTGCTGTGAGAGAAAAATAAAAAAACCTTGGCTGAATATTTTGGACGTTTTCCGGTTGTTGTGAACGCGTCTGACCAACATCCTGCTGCGTTCTTCATATGTTAAAGCACAAAGTAAAACATTGCTTTTTGTTTGAATACAGCTGCCTGAATGCAGTGAGAGAGAACAGAGAGAAACAAAAAGCTGAAGTTGTGGTCATTAAAGCTAAAACAATAATACAAACTACACAGACCTGCACTGTGAAGCCGAGGCAACAGCTTCAAGAACGCTTACATGTCCTTTTCTTCCCATTCTCTTCTTAAATTGTTCAAGTTACAATATCTGCTGTGGTGCATTCAAGGACACACTGGCATTGTGACTGTGTGTCACTCGTAAGATGAGTGAACATGAAATCAAACCCCAGAAGACAGATGGGGAAACTGGGAAAAGAATATCGTGAAATTTATAAAAATTTTTTCACTATACTATTATTTTCAGACAGACATGTTGGATGCAGGAGTGTCCTTGGACATATATCAAAAACAAGTGTCTGCAAGACATGGTAGCCTCAGGAAGGAAGGGAAAGGATGGGGAGGAGAGGAGAGGAAAGACTGGAAACATCAGCAACGTGCTTTGAAAGGTCCCTGATGGGAAAACTGTCCAAAAAAAATGAGTAGAAGTGGTGGTTAACTCAAAAACTCCTGTTACACTTAAATGACCTGAAACACATCAAACCTATTAAACGATTAGTGCAGATCAGTAACCTGTGACCACCGCTGTGTACTCTGTATAAGTGACTGATTTTATAACAGCCAGGAAACAAGTGCTCATGGGATTTTTACTGCTGGAGATGCATTTCAAGTTGCCGTGAATGACTCTCTGCTCAAACACAGGCAGCACTCTTACCCAGAGGGAGGGAGGGAGGACGAGAGAGAGAGGGAGGAAGCGACAGCCCTTACAGCATACAGAGAGAGGTAGAGAAAGAGTTTGAGTGGGGAGAGAGCGTGAAGAGGCTGAGTGTGACAGGACCGAATGAGAGGAAGAGGAGGAGGAGGAGGAGGAGGAGGAGGAGGAGGAGGAGAGTGGCAGGGACAAGGGAGGGAGAGTCAGAGAGGGGACGGACCAAGAGAGAGAGCAGAGGGGAGGGAGCATCGGCAATGGGGGGAAGTAGACGAGAGAGAAAGTGAGGGAGTCAGGAGAAGAGAGGAGGGAGAGCACAGGGAAAAGAGGAAGACAGCTCAGCAAATAAGCTCAGTATCATTCCTCTCTCACAGCAGCAGTTGTCCAGGCTGAGAGAGGAAAGTTCAGCTTCACCAGGGGAAGAAGAAGAAGAAGAAGAAGCAGAAACAGCATTTTTTATTTTCTATTTCTGTGCTGTGAAGAAATCTGAAGACTCCCTGGAGAGGAGAGGGAACACGAAGAAGAGCTTCTGCAGCCTCCGAGTGTCCTGCAGGGGAAGATGGATTCAGACTCCGGAGAGCAGAGTGACGGAGACCTGTCTCCAGGTGAGTGTCCGCTGAGCCTCAGGACCACAACCACATCAGGATCAGTGTCTGACGAGCTGTGGTCACTTGGCTTTAAGCTCATATATTCTACGATCAAGTGTGTCAGTCATCCAGAGGGTCAGTGAGCTCTCTCCTCCTGTTTTCCAGCACATTTTCAGCCTTTTCCCGCATTTTCATCCGGTTGTGGTCTGCACCTTCATCATCTTTTACATTTTGCTCACCATGCAGACTCACAGATCTGAAAATGACTCTTTAATGCTCCAAAAATCCAAGAATCACAAGACTTTAAAGCTTTCACACTTTATCCAGTGTCAGTATCTCTGCTGCTGCTGCTGCTCACACTGATGCTGGTGACTGGCAGAGCCTTGTTGAGTTGTGCGGATGAGAGCGGGTTCAGTCACCACCAGGAACAGACGAGCTCCAACACGTGCGTCCAGTTTGTTCATCAACCCGTCCCGCTACAGAGAGAGAGAGAGAGCGAGAGAGTGAGAGAGAGAGAGAGAGAGAGCGAGAGAGAGAGAGCGAGAGAGAGAGAGAGAGAGAGAGAGAGAGAGAGCGAGCGAGAGAGCACGTCCTGAATGATGACAAATTATTTCCTGCACCCGGGGAGGGTGAACACGTTTAGATTTTGTAGTTCACTGGGTTTGTTTCACGAGGGACACATAAAACAAACACATGTTCAGGTTTAGTGTTCGTCATTTCCTGGTGTTCAAGGCATGCAGACAATGTGTTGAGCTGTGATCCTGTGGAAATAATTCCGTCCAGGGGGTGAAACAGCCACGAGATAAGTTTGAGTTCAAAGGTCACGAGTGAACTGTGTCTCCGGGAGGTTTTCATTACACTGCGCAGCGTGTTGGAGTCATCCCTGTAAATAATTACACTGATTCACTGAAGGAGTTTATATTGGAAAAATGTGGATTCCTCTAAAACTGCATCCTGTCGGGCTCGTGTGTGGACCGTCCTGGGACACTATGAGCAGATCTGCTAGTAATGGACGCTGTTCTGTTGATTGATCAGTAAAGTTGATGATGTTATGGCTGTTTGCCCGTTTGTTTGACGGCGTAGATTGTTGATGATGCTCTGTTGCATTCTGACCATCTGTCTGTCCATCTGCTCCAGTGTCTGTCTGACTTTTGGTCCATGTTTGACGAGGGAGGGAAGCGTATATAAGAGTTTTGGAGAAATCCTTGGTGGGCGTTGAATTTAACGTATCACCTGCTGATTTCAGGCGGACGGATCAAGGTTAAAACATCACCCGGCGCTCCAGTAGCATGAAGCCCCGGTTGGTGCGTCACGGCCCGGCCGATCTGTTCAGGCAGATGCTTTAGCAATTCTATTTCCTGTACGTGATGTTCGCTGTTTTCCAGAGACAGGGCCAGAGGTAAATCATGGAAATGTCTTTTTCTATTTTTCAACATATAGACTGTGATCTGCTAAAGCCATGAAAAGTGGCCAGGTCTTTGTAGTTTAAGAGCAATCAACTCTGGTACGCTTGTCTTTCTGGTCAAGAAGCAATGTTGCACATGTTGAAAAGGAAGGGTGACAGCAGAATAAAAAGCAGAATGACATTTCTCCCAGTGGAGAGCGAAGGCGAGAGCCTGACTCATTCACTAAATGCACGGTGCTTTGTGGTTGAGCTGCAGCTTCGAATCGTCAGTCCACCGTCAGGGGGGAAAAAAAACTGGAAGGGCTCATTTTATAAGGTCAAACGTCTCAATGAAACCTGAGCAAACGTATTTTGAAAACAGGCGTATTTTGAAAGGGCTGCTGCACACAAACATGACCCTCATCCCTGAGTGTGTGCATGAGGGACGTGGGATGGATCTCAGCTTTACATACGTTTTCTGGCACAGAACGTCAGCAGGGTAAACACAGAGGTGTTCTGTTTCAGGAGGGTGTGAACGTCCAACCGCCTTCTCTGCCCTTTAGCTGTTTAGATAGAGGGGTAGAGGGGTAGATAGATAGATAGATAGATAGATAGACAGATAGATAGATAGATAGATAGATAGACAGATAGATAGACAGATAGATAGATAGATAGATAGATAGATAGATAGATAGATAGATAGATAGATAGATAGATAGATAGATAGATAGATAGATAGATACCATTAAGACCTTCTACAAATACTCACGTTTACCCATAATAATCCAGTCATGCAGCACAAACTGATTCATCCAGCTCTCCTCTCCCTGTGGCGGGGACGAGGCCTCGTCTATGGGTCAAAGTCAACACACCTGCTCTGCTCAACTTTGACTGAAATGCACATAACTGAGACATTTGCTTTCTACCAAACGCTGAAACTTCAGGAAGTTTGATTTCCACATACTCATGGAGTTCTTTTAAGTTGTTTTATTAGTTTGACATTATGTTGGAGGACAGAGAATAACCAGCCCACACTTCAGTTTGGGCTGATTCATCGTGGCGATGCCTCCCACTATCTCACCACAACCAGATCTGCCATCTGCAGAGCTATTTCCAGCCATTTGTGTTTACTGCCCATTCTCCATAGATAGCAGAGTTGTTGACAAGAGAAGCGTTTCTGCCTGTTGTAATAACACACGTGACATTCATGAGGGCCGCTGCCTGTGCTTTTATTATAAACAAAATAAAAACTGCATGTGCTGTTTGATGACACAACGGAAATTTTATATTCAGCCAGGTGACATAAGCCGATTTCAGACAGGAACTCTGGAAAATCGGGTCTGGACATTTTTCAGGATCGGCTTTCACATATGAAGAACGCAGCAGGACATTGTCAGCGTCAGACGCGTCTTAATGATGAACCAGGTTGATTAGACATTTCGTGTTCACTCCTGATGACTGATGAGCGTCTTAGTTTGGTTTTATTGATGGTTTTAGGAGCTCTCGGTTTTCTGTTGTTACTTGATGTAAGTTTTCTTCCTTGTGTTTCCTGTGAGTTTGAATTTTTTTTTGCCTGGCTGCAAAACAAATTTCCCCTCAGGGACAATGAAGGTGAAGTTGAAGAAGTCTTAGTCTTCAATTCACAGGTATGTGTATGCAAATTCTGCTGCGGTGAGGAACATCTTTTTGTTGAGAGCACAATGACACTTTTGGAAAATCTCGTTGTGGGTTACAACTTGACATGATGGTTCCTCTTTCTCATCCTGAGATGAATGTATTCCTCCAGTTTTGCGTCCGTCATCTATCCGTGAATTTGCATTAGCTTTGACTTTCAAAAAGTGGTGAAAAATATCCGGAGCAACTGACGCAGACATTTGCCTTCTGACGTATAGAGCCTCTTTTCATTTCATGAAAATACAAACGAACTCCACGGGGCTTGTGTCCTTGTCATTTTGCTGCTAATCACCATTTCCAAAAACACTTCAAATATCCCTGCTGCACTAGAGCCGGCACGGAGCACCCAGCAATCAGAGGAGAGCCTCTGCCTCATGATTGCCATGTTGGCAGACTGGCCACATGCTTCACACATGAGAGACAGGCAGAGCCGGCCCAGGCCTGCATATACTGAAACTCCCAAACACCAACAAACGCACACAGACTGAAGAAATGCCCACACTCCTCTGGCTCATTCCGTTGCTCTTCTCAACACATGCATCTTTCAGGTTTTTCTTTTTGTTCCTCCTCCTTTAATCTGGCCCACAGATGGAGAGCTCTCAATTGCACTACCCCAGTCTGCCACACACACACACACACACACACACACACACACACACACACACGCACACACACACATGAGACACCAGGAGCTGGTTCTGGAAAATTGTAACATGAACTGAGACAAAAAAAAAAAGGAGTGAAGCTGTAAATGGAAAAGACGACTCAGGAGAAAAGAGGTTTTTCAGCTGTAGTGAAAGACAAACCCTAAAACTCCAGATCCACTTCCCTCAGCGTGAGTGCGTTTCCCCTCGCCTGCAGATGCATGCGCCTGCACAACCAAGCTGTGGCGTTTCATGGTTTTTGTGGGACATTTGCACAGAGAATTGTCCCCCCCCCACCCACCCCCCACCCCACGGCTGAGCCATGACTGGAACATGGAGTTAGACCGCAGAGGCATTTTGACAAGGCCTCATAGAGCCACAGTCAGGGGGAGGATACGGCTGTGGTTTCACTGGAGGGCCGGCAGGAGCAAAGCCAACAGTCACCAGTGGCGTCTGGTGTGGGAGGCAAACTGTGTGGATTGGCGTCAGTGGACTGTTGAGCGTGTGCAGGTATCAGGGGCTGTGAGAGCTGCACAGTGGAGCTGTGACGTAAATTCACAAGAATCGCTGGACTTTTTTTAAGGGAAGTTGATTCTTTTTTCAGCTCTGGGTTTCTGGTTTCAATTTGGACTCTGCGGCTCATGCAAGTGTTTTCGCCATTAGAGCCCGATGCGCTTGTGGAAATCACTGAAGTCTGGGTTCGTCTTACCCAACGTCCCCTAGCAGGACTTTACCACGCAGATATTTTTCCAGTTAAAAGGAGACTCTCCCACTTACATATGATGGCAGTGAAAAACAGGCAAATAAAAGCCAGTATGAGTGGGAGGCAATTATACAGAACGATTTTCACAACTCTGGCACAACTCAAATAACTGTGTTGATTATGGCAGAGAAAGAATCTGACAGGAAAAAAATCTGCATATTATATCACAGCAGTGAGTTCAGCAGAATAACACATTGCTGCTTTTAAAACAGTTTCTGGGAGGTAGAGGTAGAAATTACATTTACTACACAATTTATACAATTATATTTGTAGAAAGTCAAATTCAACAGACGTGGATGTGAATTAACTGGGGGAAGGATTAGGTTTTGGCTGGTGGTGGAGAGGGTGAAGCTGAAAGAAGGAATGCAGTCACTAAAAGTCAGAAACAACAACAAATGTGTGTGTGAGTATTTATGTGAGTGTGTGTGTGAACCACAGTTATTTCCTGGTCATTAGTTAGTGGTGGGTTTGCAGCCAAGGGAGCAGCAGCACTCTGGCTGTACACCAAAGGGTGTCATGCTCAGGCAGGGCCTCCGAGGCCAAAGCTCAAAGTACGTCCAACTTTATCACTACAGTCGAAGCAAGAGCAAGGTTTTAATGGAGGTGGAATTTACAGCAGAAACATTGTCGCTCTTTCCTGGATAATCTTCATCCCTTTAAGGTTTAGAATCTACATATTATAGGTCTCTTCTAGGCTTGGGTGATTCACTCAGACACATCTGCCCAACAAACTTAAAGTCACGCAGGTTTGTGTGGATGCCCGAATGTGGGGGGAGCACGTCAGTATCAGGAAATAAACTATTTGAGGTTATTATGGCTTTAAATTGGACAAAACCTAGAAGCCGAAGGATGCAAGTGATGAAATGTGTCGTCTTTAACGCTAACTTTATTTATTTCAATTACGTTTGAAATGTCCATGTAACTTCATTACATATGTTCAATGTAAAGGGTCACACTAAAGAAAGTGGTTCCTACCTTGTTGAGTTAGTGCGGATAAATCCATTAACTTGGGAGTGATTTAATTAAATATAGTTAACCTTATTACTATTTACATTAAACACACAATTTATTCAATAAAATGATCCATGATCTTTACCACATCTTAAACTATACATCCATTCATCCTTCAGCTATCTGTTAATTCATAAAACATGTGAATAACAAATGTATGACTATGTATAATTATTAAGGGGATATTGTAAGGTTTGTTATCGGAGCTGAAAGAAACATGTTGCAGGCATTTTACTGACATTAATAGACAATGTAATCCAGTCAAAGTAATACTCTCCAGTACATTGAATATCCATGTAACATAGATTGTGCAAAGAGAACACTACTAACATGTGTTTTTCTTGGCAGATACACGCTTGCGGAGGCCAGTGCTACAGAGGGTAGTCGGGGCAGGGGGTGGAGATTCAGCTGAGGTCACTGACAGACTGAGCTTCTCTGTGAGGGATTCGAACTTTCCCCAGAGCCTCACGTTCACGTAAACTCAGTAAGAGAGGGTGAACTAGTAAACAAACCAGGAGGCCAGAGTTATGGGAAAAGCTGGCAGGGCTGGGATGAGTGTGAGTGTGTGTCTGTGTGTGTGTGTGTGTGTGTGTGTGTGTGTGTGTGTGTGTGTGTGTGTGAGTGTGTGTGTGTGTGTGTGTGTGTTTGTGTGTGTGTGTGTGTGAGTGTGTGTGTGTGTGAGTGTGTGTGTGTGTCTCATTGTAAACGATGCCACGGCATGCTGAGACTTGGCCAAGGTCTGTGAGAGGAGCAACTCACCCAGGGCCAGAAAACATTTACTTCCTCTCCACTCCCGGTCGGCTGAGCGCTGTAGATCTTGTAGAGCTCTTGAGGAATGGACAGAGAGGAGGAGATGGTCGAAAAGAGACACGAGCTTCACAAGGGTAATTAAAAGACAGAGTTTTTTCACACAGCTGCAGGTGAGAAGGGAACGAGGCTGAGGAGATGTGATGTGGTCTGACGTAAAGAAGCAAGAGAACTAAAATATACTGTAGATACATGTTGTCACCTCCTCTCACCACCACCCCCAACATCCTCCATCCTTCTTTCCATCCCTCCTTTTAATTGTTTCGACACATCTGCAGAGGGATTGAATGTTTTCCTCCGTCCCAATTCAAAGCGTTTTTCGTATCCACTTTTCCTTCTTATTCCAGTTCAATTCTATTAATCTGGACTGAACGGCGTGAAATGAAAACGTGCGTCTTGCCAGCTCTGTCCAACTGCTCCCTCCTTCTCTCTCTCCATCTCTGTAAATAGCTTAGTTTCTTTATTTCAGCTGGAAAAAGTTACCGGAAGTGCCTGTCTGTCTGTCTGTCTGTCTGTCTGCCTGTCTGTCTTCCTGGCTGTCTGTCTTCCTGGCCAGTTAAAGTGAGGAAAAGACCCAATATTTTATCCCCCGATGTTTTGTTTTTTTTATAAGGCCTCAGTCTCACAGTCTGTCATTACAGTTCACACACAAACACGCCCGCCCACACATTTGCACCAACTTTCTATAAAAAGAGAGCCAGGGTTTTATAACTCAAATCATTCCTTGAGATGGTTAGACTTTGTATTTTATTTTAATTTTGCACAGCTGCATTACCAAGTGATCACACGTCGATCGAACATCTGCCCTGCATTTCCTTGCAGTTTTGGTCAGTGGAGATTGATCGTAGTCAGCGCTCTCGTCTTTGTTTGTGTCTCTCTATGAAGTTTAACATCTCGACCTCAATATGTTTATGATAATAAACATGTAACTGAATTGAATACTTTTTATTATAGTTCGTTGTGTAGCACTTTGTGACCTTGTAAGTGCTACAGAAATAAAGTTATTATAACTTATTTAGCTGCTCTTCTTCACCATATTCCCAACAAACTACTGTTTTTGCAAAAGTCAATTCCTGTGTGTAAAGATGATTTTAGAGACACCCCTGACTCTGGCCATCTTGTAGCCATAAATAAAGTTTAAAGTTTACAGTTTAAACATTATCAGGCAGTAGAACATATATCCATTATTTATATGAAAATAGACTCAGTATTTTTCCCCCGATAAACCAACTTCCACCTAATAGGATTTTGTGAGAGTACTTTTCCAGAGAAGCTCCCCAAAGCACAGAGGCAGAGAGGGAAGACAGCCTGCAGCCAGTTCCCATGCATGCCATGCAGATAACCAGCTAACTGTGGCCTGGCTCTTTATCTAAACAATGGCAGACATCAGCCAAGCCACAGCTGGCGGAGACATTAGCTTTACACCCGAGGAGAGGTCGAAGGGCAGGGATCTCACAGGGCCCTGCGGCCGGCACTGCGTCCCAACAGGATGTCCTGTGTGCCACTTCTCACCCTCTGCGGACCGGCCGCCTCCCTGCTCCTCACGATGACGAGCGACCATGATTAGAGCCAAGGGCAGAGCTATAGGTGGGGGTCAAACTCTCCCTTCGTCTTCTTTCTCTCCCTCCTGTTCATCGTGACAGGCGATCAAACCGGCAGCACATGAATCCATCAGACATCTCTCCGCTCTCTTGTTCAGCTCCACGGGGACCTGGCCGTTACAACTAAGAGACAAAGACAGAGATGAGGGATGGGGCATTGAATAAGGCTAAAGGTAATCTATTCTCGTGTCTCTCCTGAGGCCCCTAAGTGCTTCTCCCTGGACTGTGAGTCACAGTAGAGACACGTAGACTAGTCGGTTAATCACACTCTCAACCGCTCTATATCAGACCACTTCATTACAGCTACTTTAAAATACATCAGTTTGTTTGTGTGATTTACATTCGTTCCGCAATTGCAAGAAATGCTGAGTCAGACCTTGTTTTGCTGCCCGTGGGACCAATACAGAAGTTTTACATAAGTGCAGAGGCACATTTACCAATTCAATTCAATTAGATCTGCATTTTGACTCATTCCTAAATGCACCAGTCGAGAAAATGTAAGAGAAAGATTTATCTTTGTCATTGTTGGGACCATCTCTTAAGTTTTCTGTGCTCGACAACAAATGAGTTTGAATGTTTAAACGTCATCCAGCAGCACCTGAGAGTTTAAAGCTGCTTTGAAATACAAAGTGCAACTGTCATGGAAAGGTGTGATAATTGTTTAATTGGGGGGAGGAGGAGTTTGGAATGTTTTTGTGACATTGCGTCAGACTTCCCGTCCAGTGTAATAATGTCCGTTATCTTTATTACTCTCATGTGGGTTTTGTGCCCAACCTCATATGGGTTCAGCCTTTTGGACAAACAACTTGATTCAAGCTGAGAAGGTCAACACCTGCACAAACTATTAATGGCACAAAGAAAAGAAATCACAACATCCATTTGTCTTGTCATGTGTTTTCACATTAGCAGGCTTTTACAAGCCTTGTGGATCTGAGGAGGATGAATCTGCGTTTCCTGCTGTTGCACTTTCTTCCAGTAAAGCACGAGTCAGTCACAACCTGCATGTTCCAGTTTCAGCCAGAGACACATCTCCAAAAGGAAATGAACTTTAAACTCTGCAGCCCAACTTCACACAAATGAAAGTCATTAAGAGATTAAAAGAGAGTTATTTATTAACCCCGAAGGTCAGACTGCTCCTCTACATCCTGAGCAGCTGTTAATGGGACGGTGAATGACCTCTTGCGGCTGCAGAGTGCCCTTTGGAAACTGGCTCAGAATCAGATTTTACATGTCATGAATAATGAACATCAGTGCTCTAGACTGTACTAAGTTTCACTCTTGGTAGAAACTGAGTCTTTCCCAGTCGTCACCATCCCCAGCTACTTTCATCCCAATACAAACGCACACACAATGCATCACATCAGAAACAGTGTGAGTGTGTAGGGGCAGTGTGTTTGTGTCAGTTATCTCTCGAGCAGAAGATGAGTCAGAGCCTTTTCAGGTCCAGAGCGAGAGGAGGAGAGACACGAAATGACAAGAGGGACTCAGTTTATTCCACCGTCTGGATACTTCCGCAGCGTTAACCCTACGTATGAAGGCTTGAATCTTCAGACACTGTCTGTCCTCGACTTACTGAACTAGTGCCGTGTCCGTTCTAAACATGCCTGCTTGCAATGGGCTGTTTGCTCGGCCTGTGGTGATGCTGGTTACAGCTTTCTGTCTGAAACTGTAAAAATGACAGTAATTGAGCCGTGGTGAATAAGAGGAGTTGTTTAGCTGTTTATTCAAAGTTTGGTGAAGCACGACTCAGTGTGCAGAACGACCAAATTCAACACTGCACTTCTTTGGGCCCCCAACACTACATACGCCAAGTCTGAGGCCGATAAGATGAACGGTTGTCGAGATATGTGAGCCGCATACAGACAGAGATTTCTGCAATTGTGAAATTATGTTAAAAGGTCTGTGGAGTCTGATACTGTAAAATAATGATGTTTCTCCTCCAGCTTCACCAGTACCGACTCCTCTGTACACCCCTCTGGTACCGACTGGCACCAGCTCACTATCCCCCCCCCCCCCCCCCCCCTCTCAGGCTTGCTTAGCACAAACCCTGCAGGCTATTAAAGCCCCCTTTCCTATTCCTGAATGACCCACCCCATTGTTTTCCTCGAGCCTTGTAAATTCAGCCAGGGAGGGTCGACAGTGACTCCCTATTGGAAAACCAAAGCTGACGAAAAAAGACCACGGCCAAACAGAACAGAAACCTGTCACATTTCTTCTCCTGTGCAAAGAGCGTTCCCTCTGACATTCTCTAAGTATTGATACATGGCTGTGTTTGTACACTGCAGTGCTGATGGATGACTGAATGTATGACTGGAGGCTTTTCAGTGGGATTAATGCCACAGCGTGTGCACAAAGCTGGAGGACTCTGGAAATGAATGTATGTAACTATACTGCAGAATTTAACAATACACAACGGGGATTATTTGTGCACAGCTGTCCCCTGTACAAAAGAAAACATCTGAGGAGAAAGGCTGAAAGATAAATTGCAGTTTTAGCATTTCAAAGGTGCAAAGAATGGCTTGGTCACTGCAGATTTTCAGCGAGGCAAGGAGTGGCCATTCAGTCATCCACCACTTTGGTGCCTGTGAAGGGGAAATAGGTTGCAAATGGGAAGTAAACGTACAGCAGGGAGTTTTGGTGATGGCCACAAGATAAAGCTTTGAAGAGCTTTCTGTTTGTCAGTCACTAAAAACACTCGTAACCTTTGTGTATCTTTGAGTTTGGTCGTGGGTCAGCAAGTTTACTGTTTGTACTAATAATGTTTAGAGGAAGAAGGTGCTGAGCAGTTTTCGTTTCCCTGTTCATTCTTCTTTTAATGTCCAACCCCACTTGGACGACTGAGCATGAACATGTTCTCTTTTGTGGAAGCACATGAGTGGTGAACACATGTATGCACTCGTGTCTATCTGGCACAAAAAACATCCCATGCACCTGTGCAGAGAATGACCTGGATTTGTCCAATACCAAACATGAGCATGTTGTCAATGGAAACCACCAAACAGAGAGGTACTGATAAAGTATTGTGTTACCTTCCATTAGTGTGTGTGTGTGTGTGTGTGTGTGTGTGTGTGTGTGTGTGTGTGTGTGTGTGTGTGATACCTGATCAGTCAGGAACTTAAGCCCTGCAAAGGTGAACTGGAGCAAAAACATCATGTTCTTAATTGCTGCAGACGTTAATGACTCAGCTCTTCTGCCGAGGTTTATTTTAGTTCATCATTAATCTCATGATAACTCAGCTCTGTTATTTCCTCACTTTTTATACAACTTAGTTTTATTTGATTAGTATTTGTTTGGTTTAATTTAACATTTTCAACAAATGTAGCTGAGAATGCATTTGTTTAAGTTGTTATACGTCACCATATATTGCATTAGGCAACACATTATATCTTATTATTCTAACTTTTGATTATTCTAACTTTTGATTATTTATACTATTTACTTGTATAAACAAATGCTGCCATATTTTATTGTTACATTTACTTTGCATTGAATTCAGTTCATCTCACTTCAGATTATTTCAAAGTAATTAAAAATAATAAACAAGTCTGAAGTGGCAGCAGTCAAACACACAAGACCAGCCCCTGAGTGACACCCACAGAGTCGCACACACGCACACACACAGCAGCCTCAGTCAGACATGTATGTTCTGTGAGGTTTCCAGCTGATTACTGCCTCCAGTGTTTATTATTCAAGGCCGTTCGGCCCTCGTCAAAGTTAATAATGTTTCATTTCTCTGGTTACTCTGGAACGAGACCAACACAAGCCTCAGGACGCTGCCTCAGAGCCCGGCCAATCAGCAACACTGCAGGAAATGTCCCGATTAGCAAGTCATTTCATTTAGTGTTGAGTTGTAGGACTTCATCAGTCCTGCTAATGGGCTGAGGTCACTTTTCACACTCTTCTCTGCTGATAATGGGAGTTTTCTCCTGTGCACAGAGGTTTTACCAGATGTAGAATGGTTTCAAATGGCTGGCAACCAACTCCAGTCAGTGACTGGTCATATCCAAGAAATGGCTCAGTACAAAACTTTATCCATAAAGAGTTTTATACAGATTAAAGCTTTGTCCCCAAATTTCCAGTCGTTGTGCTAAGCTAAGCTAAACAACTGGGGGGTGTAGCCTCCTACTGCTGTATCTGAAGCTCTACCCGGGCCACGAAGCTAGCCGCATTTGTTGAAGCTAGCCGCACTTTTTACTTTGCATACTTACCAAACTATCAACCTATTGGATTAGTTCTCTAACACAATTCTTCTCTCTCTTCCATGTTTGGTCTCTTTTTTTTAACGTACATTCGGCCACTCCCTTCATTTAAGAGTCTGTGACTGAAAGGAAAAATGAATCGGGGCCAGATGGACATTTTTTGCAGCGCACCACCTTTAGCAGAGGAGGGTTTGGCCGGTCTCCATGTTCCACACTGGATGTATGTTCTGATGCAGCCCAGCAGAAAACTGTTGACTCAGCGCTCCAAAAACATCAGGCGGAACAAAGAGAGACTGTCTAGTCAACAGCCGCGGCCAGAGAGCAGCAAGCACCTTACTAATCCTGATGTTAAAAGCAAACACCACCAACTCCCAAAACACTCTTATGTAACGCTCTTTGATGGGGCTGGTGGAGTCTGGTGGAGAACTGGTTTGTTGTCGGTGGACAGAGTTCCAACTTTCTTTTCGGGGGGAAACTTCACACTCTCGGACGAGCGATGTAGAAGAAGAAATGAGGAGACAGGGGGAGGAAGTGTGAGAGCAGGAGAGGGGATAAGTAACAGGAGTGACGGGTTTCCTGCCTGACAGCTTCGGCTCCTGTCAAACTCTTTCTGACACCCTGGCTCATGCATGTCACTCATCTCAGCCCCTGGGTGACATGCTGTGTGTGTGTGTGTGTGTGTGTCTGTGTGTGAATTATGGACTTCTCAGTGTCTTATAATCATCTACCCTCACTTACTGTGTGTGCTAAAATCTCCCCCACCGCTCTGACTCACACCTCAGGCAGCCTCCGTGCCCATTTTTCACATAGTTTTCCCCCCCGTACACTTTGTTTTTTGGGGTTAACTATCTTAATTTTTCCTTCACCACTCAGGGAGTCTTGAGACGGGGCCACCTGCTGGTTTTCCGAAAAATTAGTTAGTCTAGTTTTAGCTCTGCAGTAAAAACAAGAAAAAAGATCAGATCAGTTCCTTTCATGGTTTACTCGTCTCAGTTGCTGTGAGAATCTCTCATGTTGCACATCAGTTTTTTAAAAAGTGACCTTTCACACATATAGTGGAGTTGGATCCTGCACCGTCATTGGTCTGACAAGGCCGGCTTTATGGAGCACTTTCTGTCACCTTCCTCCGTGTGCCAGGGTTTCAGAAATCTATCCAGTTGGGTTTGTGAATATCAGAGACTCGCTGGAACAAAGAGCTGCTTCAGAGAAACAGGAAATGACAGTGACAAAGAGAGCCTGTTGATGAGAGGCGCAGATTTGCAAAATGAAAACCACTCTCATGTATCCCGATGCTGCTGCTGCTAAACATCAGGGAGCCTGTTGCTGTTGTGAAGTTTATATGTTTATCATATATCGATCACTTCAGGCCTCATAGTTAACATTGGTATATTCAGCAGCGTGCAGACTGCAGCCTGCAGGGATGAGTCACTGACTCGTCTCTCCCACGCAGTTTGAACGTAGAAGAGCTACGAGTTGCTGAAACTCTGTGGGATTTTCTGTATGTTGGATCTGGTAACAGTATGTCATGGGATAGATTTGCACAATGAGCTATACATGTAAAATGCATCTTTCCTCACAACATAGTAGTTGTAGTAGTTATATTCTGCACCATCCACCAATGTACTTGTTTTAAAATGTGTATGCATTTATTAACCTTATTGTTCATCCATGTAAAGCTGCAATAATCAATATTTTTCCATGATCAAATGAACACATGTAACGTGACAGGAGTCGTTCCTACTGAACTCGAAGAATGTGGTCATTAAAAAGTATTATTTCTTTCAAGTTTAAAGAATGACATTAAAGCAAATTATGTATCACACCTCCTCACTGTGCTTGTACAATAAGCAATAGCAATATGAATATTTAGGCTGAGGTTAGCACAGAAAATAATTACATAGAAAACAATTATAATAATATACAGTGCAGGGGGAGGCAGACAAGCCAGTGGGCTTATTTAAAAAGCCTCCACCTAAATATAGCTAATATATAATTAACACTAGACAATGCAGAAAATAAAATAAATACCAATGAGAGTCAATAAATTAACAACAACATAAATTATCAATACAAAAGTTTAACATGATGTGGACAAGTGTGCAGATGCATTCAAATACACACCTGAGGGAAACTAGAGTCTGTTCAATGAGTTTTAAGTCAACGTATTAAACATGGACATTCGCTCTTTGCACGTCTGTCTGTGTTTAAACTGCAGCTGTTGATTTAAACACACTTGAAATGTTGATTTTAGAGTTAAACAATCCCGGTGATGACTCTGCAGGTTTGACATCTCCTCGCTCATCAGCCCACTCACACCACTTGTGTCTAATATAGCTCCCGCCTCACTCGCATGTTGCTGTCCAGCAAAGTCGTTAAAAACAAAACCAATAAAACTGATATTTGTTGTTGTTGGGAAATGACTGTGGACAAAGACATTTGCCTTATTAGTTGTTAAATGTCATGTTGGGCTAATTATACGTGCACGAAATGTCATGTAGCTTCAGAACAACGCATGAAATGTCACTTCTGTACGTTCACATGAAATGCCACCGATTGGGCTTTTGCCCACACACACACACACACACACACACACACACACACACACACACACACACACACACACACACACACACACAGATGATGATCTGACAATGGTCTGAATTCTGCATCGCTGCCTGCTTCAATCAAATTATAATGACAACAAAGCAGGTGTTCCTTTTAGGATTTGGACTCATCTGTGTTTATGAGCCAAGCCCACTGGGCAATAGCGCCCCCATATACTCTCTCTCTCTCTCTCTCTCTGTCTCTCTCTCTCTCTCTCTCTCTCTCTCTCTCTCTCTCTCTCTCTCTCTCTGTCACCCTTTCTCTCCTGACATACATGTGGAGGAGGATGACAATGTGCCCAAGGAGCAGGAGGAATATGTGACGCCGCTCTCCTTTAGTCATAGTAGGAGATATGTGGTGTTTAATCTGTAGCTGGATGGCACCTAAATAAAACCCCTCTCTGTCCTCCCACTACTCCCATCAACTCAGACACATGTTGGGCTGCATGAGGACGCAGACGGCCTGACGTTCTCCTCTGTGATAGATGGAGGCCGCGGTGGAACATGGCACAAAAAACTGTGATCAATCTGCACGTGTGGAGAAAGTGTGTGCAACAGGGGGATCCTTATCTGTGCACAGATGTTTGATGTTATCCCGAGCAGATAGTCATTCCTCCCACAGTCAGCCCGCCGCACCACTGCCAGCTCCAGGAAGGACGCCGCCCTGCCATAGAATGTGGCTGCACCGCGTTTCATCTCCTCTTTTCACTCGCTCAGTCTGTATTAAGTTACACTTCTAACTATAAACGCCCTCAAATTATAATATTGTTTTAGTCAAATAGACATTTAGTCAGTAGCAGCTCTGTGTATAAACGTTTGGATTAGATTATATATATTGGTTCAAACCCAAAGGAGTTTTCATCGATGCTGTGCCCTCATATTTACTGAGATGACATCAAATACAGATACCAGATTTGTTGCAATACAAAACCGTTTAAGAATGATTAAGAAATCTATACTGACTTGTTTTTAGCACACCGAGTTTATGTGAGGACAAAGTAGGCTGAAGGAAGGAAGGACTTCATATTATTATTACAATGGGTTAAGAATGTTTTTCAAAAGGTTATCTGTCCAGCTGTTGCATGTAAACAAACACATATTTAAGCGAGGTGCACTTCAAGACTAAAATAATAAAGTGTGTACGGAGAAGTTCTCTGTGTTTTCCAAATACTTTTGAATTGGTTCCAGTCAAACCTTTAACTTGCAATGTCCTCAGCACCAGGTTTCACAAAATCTATACAGATATGAATGATATGCTTTCAGGAGGCAGATGTTTCCAGCTAAGAAGAAAAAGAAAACAGTGTTCGCTTTGTGCTCGGCTCCAAACAACAGACTGACACGGTGGAGCACATAGAGGCAATAGAACCAAGAACAGCATTCCTCTCAGGAGTTGGTGCGATGAATATAGGATTTATATTTATCATGCAAACACATTCATAGGTCAAAATTAGGTTGAAGTTGTTTTGAATCTGCTGGACGTGTAAATAAGATGTTTATTGATCATGTTCTTACCACATCACCTTCATGAGGGGATAGTAAATCAGTCTTTCCAGGTTGCTCTGCTGCCTCCAAGTGGCCAAAGCAATTTGTTAATACTTAAATCTGCAATCTGCTACTTCAACAAGATCCTTATATCATTGTTTTGTTTTGTTTGCTTCTCTGATCCTTTATTTGCAGAGAGACACATATTGGTTTTGCCTGCTAGTTGGCAGCATTACCCAAAAATTGCAGGGAGGATGATCAAGAAACCTGGTGGAAGGATTATGAGTCAGGGAAGAACAAATTAAATTTTGGTAGAGATCCAGGAATATTTTTAACTTTCATTTTTTTCCTGCAAGATAGATCTTTCCCGTCTTTACCAATGTCCCAGGGAATAATATATTGACTATGAAGGACAAAATCAGAAATGTATTTGCAGAGGTATGTGCTCTGATGACTGTTACTCTCGTATAGGTAATGTGGTCAAAAGGTCAGGATTTCAGACTAACCTCAAACCATCTCTTTTCTCTCCCCTCAGGACAGGAGAGCTTTAACTCTCGCTCCCTGGCCCTGCAGGCCCAGAAGAAGATCCTGAGCAAGATGGCGACCATGGTGGTGGCCAACATGCTGACGGATGACACGAGCAGCGAGATCTTGGACGAGCTCTACAAGGCCAGCCGGGAGTTCACCAAGAGCAAGAAGGAGGCCCACAAGATCATCAAGGATGTCATCAAGATCGCCCTGAAGATCGGCATCTTGTACCGCAACCACCAGTTCAGCCCCGACGAGCTGGACACGGTGGAGCGCTTCAAAAAGAAGATGAACCAGGCGGCCATGACGGCGGTGTCGTTCTACGAGGTGGAGTACACCTTTGACAGGAATATTCTGTCCGAGCTGCTGCTGGAGTGCAGGGACCTGCTTCACACCCTGGTCGAGCAGCACCTGACGGCACGCTCGCACGCACGCATCGATCACGTTTTCAACCATTTTGCCCACGGCGACTTCCTGGCCGAGCTGTACGGGGACGGAGAGGAGTACAGACTGTCTCTGAGGAAGATCTGCTACGGCATCAACAAACTGCTGGACGAAGGAACGCTTTAACCTCTCACGCCTGACCTCCTTCACCTCTAGCTCTTTTCCCTCTTGCTCATTTTCTCCCTGGTCTCCCCCCCCCCCCCCTGCTGCCTCCTCCCATTTTCTTTTCACTTGCTCACCGGTGACGGCTCACATCCTTCTATTTGCTCTGGTCTTCCTGCTTCTCCTGCAGCCATTTCCACGGAGCTATACGTAACATCCCGATGCTGCGGTGCAATGAGGGGATGTTTGTAAGACCGTCTCTGCGCTCAGTGGATCGCTGCTGCACACTGGGACAACCTGTTTCACCATGTATGCATTTTAAGTCCCTCTCTTTGTCTGCAAAAGTGTACTGTACCAATGGCCAAAAAACATACATTAGGTATACTGTATATGGAAGATAATTAGTAGTAGTGATCTGTCTGTCTCTGTGTGTGTGTGTGTGTGCGTGTGTGTGTGTGTTTGTATGAGATTCTCTTGAATAATGTTTGTACATAAGAACGACTATGACCTGGTGTGTGTAGTGTGTATCAATCTTATGTGTCAATCTTCTCTACAAGGGTATAACACTTGACTTTTATTAAAAATTTCTTGTAAACATTATTTTGTCGTTCTTCTGACAGCCACACCTCCACGTGAGGTTCCATGGAATCTTTGTTCCTTCTTGTCGTTATGATAATTTTCTCCCATGACACATGTAAAGATAAACAAATTTTCCTGCGCGCTCATCACACTTTTTAAGAATCCATTTTGCAGCCTCTTTTTACAGGACAACAGCCACAAACATAGTAGATGAACAGATGGATCAGATCTGGAAAACGGTGAATTAAAAGACTTCCATTCGACCCACATCGGTGCCAGGTACAAATACGTCAACTCGTGTTTTGAAAAGAGCAGGAGAATCATGTGATTTGTCATTTCTGGTTCGTTTGATGCCCTCCGGTCGACTCCACTCCACGGTCCAGGAAAACTTCACTTCACTGGTGGCTTGGTTTGACTCCAGCTCAATGATTCGGTCCAGTTTTAAGTCTCCTCACAGAAACACAAAACAGACAGACCACCCACCCACTCAGCAGCCATTTGCTCCCAGTAACTGCTTATTAGGCAGACTCAGCTGATTCCAGCCTCTTGAATCAGGCAGTCTGGATGGGATACTGTACATAAAGATGGACGACACGTCTCCGCTTCCTTTCACTGTAAACAAATTTAGCGAAAATATCTTGGATAGCGGCGCCACCATGGTGGCGATGATGTCATTCTGATGATGGCAGTCAAGACGATTTGGCTTCACTTTGGGGAGCTGTCATTCATCTCCTTGTCCAGATCAAATGTATAAAACACATCATTTATACCGGAGATATGTTCTGACCTGAGAACTGTTGCTGGAGGAACTGACGGTACGTGTTGTTCTTGGTTTGGTTGTGATTGGATTTCAGATGTTGATACAGTCTCTCGATCTGACCTCCACTTCATCTCTGTCTCATCTGATTCAACTCTCATACTGGTAAAATGAAGCTGGAGCCACTGCAGCCAGAGGGCTCATCCTGGCATGAGGATGGGAAACAAGGGGGAACAGCCTAAACTGGCTTTGACTGAAGATAGAAACAAATCCTCCGACGACCAGCATCTACAAAACTCATTAACTAACATCTTGTTTGTTGTGGTCTCCTGCCTGTAGTTTTCTATTATGCGAGAGACATGAACGTTTCTCCTTTAGCCACAATTAAAACCTAATCCGAAACCATTAAAAAGTGAGTTCAACACATTTTATTGCAGTAAAGTTTGGGTTATCACTAGAGATAAACAGTTTTAAACTTCTGAAGTGTGGGCCAATCTTTAAAATGTTGGATACTACAATTAATATAATGCAACTAACTGTATTTTCTTTCCTTTGTGACCAAACATCCTGGAAAAACCTCCATAATTCAACTTCCAGGCTGCGTGTTCATAACACAAGTTCCCCCTCAGCCAAAGAAACATTATATAACTGTTTTTACATGCTCAGTAATACACATGTTTAATAAAAATGACTTATCATGCGCCAAATACGTGTCATATTCCTTTGAACGGGAACAAAAACAAATAAATAATGAATATATTAAATGTAATCATATACAATACATGTATCCTCTCCACATCAAGGTGTGTTAAAGGGGCTCAAACACCCTGTCGCCATGCACTTAAAGGAATCAGATGACTGAGAACATCACCACATGGTAAAAGAAAGGCCCGACTGTTGATAACACCACTGGGAGGTAACATGTTTGACCCCCAGCACAGGACATGTGACCCCTCATGCCTGTGTCTAAGGAAGACCATAAATTGCTGGTAAATTTTGAAATAAGTAGAGATCGTAAAACTGAAAGAATGTAGCTGTAAAGCAAAGACGAAGCAGCGTGACAGATGTGCACTGTGGAGTTTTCTGCACAATTAAGTGTCATGAATCCAATTTGACTCCACATATATAAAACAATATATTATTTTTCTTCTATACTCATTTTTCTGCACTGTTTAAAGGGGAACACATCGCCCTCTAGTGGTGAAGTAACTGCTTGGTGTGTACACACTGAGGATAAATTATTACTAGCTGTCACAAAAACATTGGCAATGTTTAGAAGTATTATCGTTTATCAAATTGATTTCACTGTCTTTTCCTCGGTCAAAGCTGCTGTTATAATGTTATAATGTGTCCACACAATAACCCGCTGGTCCCAGTAAACCAAAGGGTTTCCTGCAAAACACTGAACAGATGAACGCACTGTTTGGAAACTTATGTAAATAGATGACTTATCTATTTATCAAAAGCTTCCCCTCCTCTGAATTCCCTCTGACAGGAACATTTCAGTCTTTGAAATCCTACAAACAGTTTCCCTCTGGATCTGACTTAAAAAGAAAATTCATCCTCTCCCATCTCTGCCTTATTCTCCTGGGGCAGCCTCTGTTTAGACCGTCCTGATGGACAGACCGAGGGCAACAACATCAGAGAAAGACAAATAAATACCATGTCATCAGTGTGCAGCAGCACCACTCCAATCAAACACACACTCACTGACACCGATCCTCATTTAAACCAGCTACTTTTGCAGGCCAGGTCAATTGCATGTTGCAGAAATGCTGAGAAACTTCTGTTGTCTACTTTCCAAAAATGTTCAGCAGTGTTTTAAATGCCATGCAGAATGTACTCGAGGGGAAACGAAAAGAAAGAAAGAAAGAAAGAAAGAAAGAAAGAAAGAAAGACAGAGAGTATACTTGTACTCAAGTATATCAAGAGCTGTGATTCTGAACATGTTGAAACCATATTTTCTTTACACAATATGACAAAACGTATATGGTTGTTGAACATGTTATTCCAAAACAAGCTTTAGAACCTGACTGCAGGAATTTGATCCCATTCAAGTATCCTCCCGCTTGACCACTGATGTTTTGAGATGAGGTTTGACTCGCAGTCGATATTCTAGCTCAACCCAACGTTGTCGGATGATGTTGAGATCAGGGCCACCAAATATGTGCCATAACATCATGTTAAGTTCTGCTCATTTTCCAACTTCTTGTCAATTCTATGACACACAAATGTTTGGCTGCTTGCTCAGACGTGTACAAACGTGCCATTTTCTAAGATGTATGGAGGGGATTTGTAAGAATTAGTGCTTTTTGTAAAGATAATTTTTATAGATTAATCTCCTGATTGAAAAAGGACATGACAAGATGCTTCTGGGGAAAAGCAACACAACAGAGGAGTGAGTGTAACTACAGCTACTAAACACAAGATGTCAGCAGTGGAGCACAACTTTCAGCTGGTCTGACAGAAAAGATCAGAAAGAAAAAACTAATCTGTGGAACTGGAGGTAAAATCTCTGTAAAGCCTCCTCCTGCCTCTGTTCAGTGATACTCACCGTTTTGGGTGATTGTGATATTCCCTGGCACTAACCACTGGTTTTCTCCCTACAGGTACAGGAGAGTATCTGAAAGGCAGTCTGCTGTTCTGAGACTGCAGAGGCAGCCAGAGGACAGGAAGTGCAGTCATCACACAGAAGGTGGAAAACATCCCATCCTGCTCTGCACAGAGCTCATTGCACACAAATAATCTCAATTTCTCTACCATCAGAAAATGGTGCATTTTAAAGCAGGAAAAATAAAAACCGAGTCTTTGCTGAGTCTTATATGTTGTGTCTTGTGTACAGTGTATGTAAATGCACAATGCTTTTCATCATGCTTATAATTGTAACCTTCATATCATTTAGTTGGTTAGAGAGAACCCTGTGGTGGAAAGCTTGAAACCAAAGTTTTGCTTGATGCTCTGTATGTTGTTTCCTTCCTTCACTCTCTGAGACCTTCTGTCTAAAACTCACACATGACACATGATACTTTAAAGCCTTTACACACCCACACCAGTGTTTTCTCTCCAGACTCTGTGGGTGAGCACTGAATTGATTTCCTCCCATTATCTTTGTTGCACAGCGTGAATGTTACTGAGGTCTAATTAGCGTTGTAATCGACTGTGGGTGTGGGGGTGGGCACCGTTGTGAAAAATGAAATTAACGGGTAATCAACTCAAGTTAGCTGCTTTGGCTTCACAGTGCGGACACGTGCACGCTGCTGAAATGATGCCATTGGCTAAGTTACCTGTGGTTTTCCTGCCATGACGAGCCAATGTCTGCTGAGAAAAAGGAATATTGCGTCTTTACAGTGTTGTACTAATATTGAGCTTTCTGTGGGCTGTGGGCCTTTGTCCATGTTTTCATGTGTCATGTTCTGATGCAGTGTGGACCAGAGGATCATGTTTCTATTCCATCAGGCCGTTCTACAGACCTAAGTCAAGGTAACCTCACTGTGCTACTCAAAACTAAGCTTGCTCGTCTGGTACATTCAGCCATGAAGGGGAAACCAGCTCCTCCAGTGCACATACGAGCAGTCTGTTCTCAGGCAGCCTCGGAGGATAACGACTGACCCATCACATCCTCCACCACAGAATATGAGCTCTTGCCTTCTGGCAGACGATATTGAGTCAGCCACTGTAAACTTAATCGTTTTTAAAAACTCATTTGTCCAAACAATACAGCTTGAGGGATTGTGTGCAGTGGTCTCATGGTGTGTTTTGGTTATTTTTGTTTGGTGCAATGTAGTGATTTGTTACATCTGATGATGTCTTTGTTTGGATTGTTGTTTTTAATGTAATTGGGTGATTGTTGTTAACACTGTAACTGTGGAGGCATTTTGCCGTGCAGCACAGATTCCAAGATAAATGTATCTACGGGGACAATAAAGTATAGTGTATTGTGTTGTATCGGAAATGTGTTAATAATTTATGATAACTGTCTGTGTCGTTTTATACATGTGTGTAAATGTTATTGTATTTTTTTTTTTATTGCACTGGAATAGCTTCTGAAGAGGTAATAAAAACGACACACACACACACACACACACACACACACACACACACACACACAACCAGCCAACGCTGATACTAAATCTTAACAGGGTGAAAGCTGAAAAACCTTCACTCCTACATACTGTGTGTGGGGGGGGGGGAAGAACAACTGACAGTGGGCAGCGTTAAATCATATTCACTCTGCAGCCAAAGGGAAATGTATTGAAGTTAATATTTAATCATGTAAAGTTGTTTTGTGCTCGTCATGATGACAAACTAATGTGTGATGTGAAGCGAAACGACTTCTCGGACAGAAGACGAGTCCGGTCAGTGAGCGCGCAGGCTGCATGTTAATCTCAGACATAAGGCTTTTCATAAAGCAGAGGATTAACAGTGATGTGCCACATCATCCAAATCATATGTCCTCTCATCCAGACAGCCTGCTGGGAAGAGCTGCTGTGTACGCATGTGACCAATCAGAAGTGGGGGTGATGAGCTACAGCTTTTACCTCCTATTTAACATCGTATAAGGACATTTATTTAAAGACCTTTACGAATTTTAGGCAAATAAAGTATTCTCTTGCATCTCAAATGAAACAAGTGGAAAATGACCCCCCCCACCCCCCACCCCCACCACCCCCTTCATGAAGTTTCTGGAAACTCTGGAGCCTATCCTCCCCCATCTAGTTAACACAATGCACTGAGCTTGTATGTGAGCAACGTGGCCATAAAACATGGCCCCTAATTAATCTGCCCTCCTTTGCTTGTGTGTCTAATTGTTTGCTGGTTTAATACCGGTTGCTGTTTGCCGGCCAGTGGAAGATCTACAGCGGTGACGCAGGCTGTGTGTGACGCACAGAATGGGCGGGTCTTCTGCTTGCAACGCTGCAAGAAATACGTCACTCAGCAGTTTTTTTCCTCATCTCGACTTGAAATAGTAGATTGACATGAAAGTAAATGAAAATATAAGGAGTCTAAAGGAAGGTTGAGAATGTTCACTTGGGACAACAGGAAACTGATGCAGCAAATTCTGTGTTTTAAATGTTGGTCTTATCACGGCTGCAAGACATCAGAGATGTTCCATGACAAAATAATGACTTCATGAAAATATTATGAGGTAAAATGAAAACAGGGGGAACACTTCTGTCTTTATGTCAAGCTGAGCCCATATAAAATTAAAGTTATATGTCTTTACAACCTTAGTCTCACTTGATATCTCACATGATAATGGGGGCTGCCCTCTACTGTGTAAATGATCTGTATTGTATCTGTTATCTGTGTGTATGCTGCACAGCAAGATACAAATGTGAATTATAAAAGAGAAAATCGTTATTAACTAATTCATATGGATGGATGGAGAGAGAGAGAGAGAGAGAGAGAGAGAGAGAGAGAGAGAGAGAGAGAGAGAGAGAGACATAGATACATAGATAGATAGAGATTTACTTTATTCATCACAAAGGACATTTATTTTTATTATTCTATTATTATTGTCACAATGTAAAAAATAAAGGATTTCTAAATTTACAAAATAAAAAAACTATGACAGTCTCTGTGTTATCTTCGACGGACATGTCTTGCAGTGTCCTCCTCCCTTCTCCTCCTCCAATCCTCTCCTCTCTTCCTCCTCTTCCTCCCTCTCCTCTCTTCCTCCTCTCTCCCTCCTCCTTATTCTGCTCCTCACTCCTCCCTCAGTAAAGAGCCAGGGGGCGGGTCTTACAGCTCGGGGCTCTATTACAGCCTGGGCAGGTGATGCTGAATCTCACACGGGGCTCCGACAGCCTCCCTGCTCATCTGGTAGTAACTACCCTGAGGTGACCTGGTTTCCACGGTGCACCAGCGGAGATTCGGCCACCTGTCCTCCCCGCCCGGTGCGTGTCAGTGAGCGGCTGCAGCTCGGGATTCAGCACCAGGGGCCGGACGGAGCGGAGCTGTCCACGCGTTCAGGAGCGAGCAGGGAACCGGAGACCAGCCTCCAGGATGGCGTCGAGATGCGTCGGCCTCTTCTTGCTTTTCCAGCTCCTCGCTCTGAATGTAGTGAGCCACATTTCTGCCTTCCCCACACCGACTGCTCCATCGGATGGTGAGTTCACCATTAAAATGATTGTTACAGCAATCCTGTATGTGTCCACTGTTAAGGATTTATGTGCAAATCATGTTAGAGATAATTCACTGTTAGAAAAGTGATTAAAAAAGGATATTTTACAAGCGACACAAAGTGCAATGAGGTCAATAAAACTCAGCACGTGCTCCCGTCAGAAACAGTCCCGCTATACAAGGGTCCGATCACTGAATAATATGAGAATAATCTGCAAGGATTTGAAATCAATTTGACCATTCATCTCTGTATGAGCGGTTAAATGCACATTATTGCAATTTCTTTCCCTCTTTACTCAGGTTAAATTGTGTTTTCTTTACACTGTCTGAGTAGCTCCACTTTTTAATGAAGTTAGAGAACCTAAACTGACGGAATCAAACGGAGGAAACAAGCAGCTCCTGTGAAGTGTCTTTGAACGCAGCCCGGTCGCCTGTTAGGCCGCTCGAGGTCTATTTTCGCCGCAGTTTAATCTTTTGTTTGATAATCCGATTAAGCTCTGCCTTTGCTGTGGTGAGTTAGGAGAGCAGGAGCGAACACATGAGTGTGACAGCTGCAAGTGTATAAAACGAGAATGGGAAAAACTATAAAACTATAATGCAACCATTTTTAATATGTGCACCTGCAAAAAAACATTATTAATATCAAATATCTGCAATATTCCCTCTGTGTTGCAGATAAAACTCTGTACAACAGGCAGCTGACAGAAGAAAAACCACTACAAGAGCAGGTAAGGCCTCTGTCTCCATGTCAACATAACTCACTCTCACCTCCAATATCCGGCCAAATGGGCTTTATGGTCACTTGTCAAACAACCTGGGTATTAGCCCAGCAAACATTATTAATCTGAGCCGATGTCCTGAGTGGAAATTCTTTGTTAAATGATTTTTTTTTTCCCCAGATGGTTGAGGCGGACAGCGTGAAGGCTGCAGTCCAGTCGGCTGGTAAGTGGAAACCTTTATTTCAGATCAATCAATGACTTTATTTCCGCCTGCTGAGTGGATTCATGTTGCCGCACTTCCAGTAAAACAAGCTTCATCTGCACTGAGAAGTAACGATTGTATCAGAGCCACATTCAGGAGCTGCTTGTGTGTCTGAGGCTTGAACGTTTGGTTTCTGCTGCCTTTCAGAGAGCAGGCGTCCCACTGCAGCCAAGGACACGGAGTCTCAGCAGGATAGTGATGACTTGACCGTGCTCAAGTCCCTGGCTGACAGCCAGAAATCTCAGGACTCTGCCGTGGCACCGGTCAAGGACGATCAGTATATTCCCGATGAATCAGATTCCACCAAGAGCCGGCGGCTGGCTGAGGACTACGACTCCACCAAGAACGGAATGGACGATGGCAAGTACCAGGGTACACGCACCTGTCACAAGGCACAGTGCACCTACAGGCCCCGTCTAGGCTGGTGAAGGTGCCACGGGCTGCTAAACACTGGGTCTGAGTCTTGACCTTTGCCCCCATCGCCAAGAGCAGGCCGCTGGCTGCTTGCCGCATGCTTCTGTCTGTGGTTGGCAGGCCACCAGGCAGACATTTTAAGAAAGAGTAGGCGGAGGAAACATGTGCGTGTGATGGGGATAAGCAGAGGCAGATAGAAGGAGTCAAAGACAGTACACGTGCATGACAGAGTGAAAGATTATCTTCTTCCTCTCACCGTGGTATTAAAAGTACATAGTCACTGTGCTTCTTTACAAAATACATCACCGTGTCCAGGTCATGTGGAGAAATGTGTGAAAATGCAAGATGCCGTCTGTTCTCGTCTCCAAATATCCAACATTTATAGCTAATCTTTTATCTTGAGATTAATTTCAAAATTACAAGAAAACCTGCAAAGCCCTGCTGTCTTTTGACCTCCAAATATTGGACTTTTAAGTTGACTTAAACCCACAAAAGATTTCATCAGCACCGTACATGCATGTAATCTGATCTGCACTCCAGTGATCAGCGTAAAGCAGAGTCTCGGAGGTGAGGTGACTCAGACACAAGATGCTGAGTGCTCTGCCTCATCGATTTCGTGCGGTCAGTCCTGCAATGACAAGCAGCTTGTCAGGTTACGCTACATCTACATTTGGCAAGCGCAGTGTGGATTTCATTTTTTATTTCCCCGAGCACGACAAGAATAGGCCCAGTGTTTAAAGGTAAAGTACATAACTGATGATTCAGCCGTTCTATTCAGGCAAAAGTATCCTGGCACTGTTTATTCTCAGTGTGTGTGTGTGTGTGTGTGTGTGTTTGTGTGTGTGTGTGTGTGGACCACAGCAGGGGCTGTTATGCAAGAGACAGGCTGCAAGGATCTTCATTTGTACTTAGTAATGCAGATATAAATATGCTGAATAGGAGATAATGATGATTAATGATGTATGAGAAAGGCCTAATAGAGACAGAGAAGTAGAAAAGAGAAATAAGATTATTGTAGCTATTGCTGCAACTCAAAGATGTCAGAAACACATGCTTCACACATCCACACTGCTAAGGAGCGTGTTTAAGGTTCAGACGATAACGTGCATGTGGTCTCCTCCTCTCAGACGACCCAGAGAGCTTCCGTCAGGTGGACGGCACCATGCTGACAGCTGAGGACATCGTCCAGAAGATCGCAAACAAGATCTATGAGGAGGACGACCGAGGGGTGTTCGACAGGATCGTCTCCAAACTCCTCAAACTGGGGCTGGTAGGTTTTGAGTTGTTTCTCTCATACACAGCTTGATCCACACAGCAGGAAGCATGACATTTCATCAACAGGAACTCTCTCTCTCTCTCTCTCTCTCTCTCTCTCTCTCTCTCTCTCTCTCTCTCTCTCTCTCTCTCTCTCTCTCTCTCTCTCCACTCCACAATAGGAAAGGCAGAGACGTGTGAATTATGTTTTGTTCCATGGCTTTGGTTGTGAATTGCTTTTTCGACAGTCAATAATTGGTTGGGTTGTGTTCAATTGTCACCCTGAGGGGATCTCTAGTTGATAATGTTACACAGTGTTTTCCTGCCAATGCATGTTCTAACGCACAAGTGTCTCTTTGTGTTTCTGTAGATCACAGACGGTCAGGCAGATACGCTGGAGTACCAGGTGGCCGAGGCGCTCCAGGACCTCATCACCAAAAACGCCAAGAAGAACGAGATTGAGGACGTGGAGAGAAATGACCAAGAAATCGGGGGAGAGCAGGACGACCAGGGTTCAGACGTAAACCTGGTAAAACTGAACTGATGATAATGTAAACAATGGTAATCATGCATAAGGCAAAAAATTACTGAAAAAACGCATTTCCAGGACACGTGGGAGCCACCCAGGCGTCGCTACAACGAAGACGAGGAGGACGAGGCAGAGGATGAAGATGAGATTGAGGACGAGGTGGACAGGGATGTGGAGGAAGACGGAGCTGACGCACAAGACGGCACCCTGGACAAAGATACTGCAGAAGGCAACGAGGTGAGCCCTGAAGATGGGCTCCAGGACCTGCAGTACTTCCCCAACTTCTACCGTCTGCTCAGGAGCCTCAACTCGGGTAAGAATCACACAAACACTCCCCGAGGATCCTGTGATGTTTTAAAACCATCGATTCAGAGAGTCCTCTGTCCAAAGACAGAAGTTCTTCAGATTGAGACCAGTGGACCAGATAAATGCTGTTGTCATGGCAATATTATTTTCAAGTATGCGTCACTGCTTGTGCCCCCCCCCCCCCCACCAGGAAGTGTGGATGAAAAACACAAACAATACTAATTATTTATAATACGGTTATGAACCCCACAGCCACACACTGTGTGGCAACATTAACACCATGGTAACCAACTACCATCAACAAGCATCACTGCGAGGGGTTGGTTTCAAATGGGTCCTCTGGTTTGTGGTTTGCAGAGCAAGACACTCAGGAGAGGGAGACACTGATCACCATCATGAAGACGCTGATCGACTTTGTGAAGATGATGGTGAAGTACGGCACCATCACGCCGGAGGAGGGAGTGTCCTATCTGGGTAAGTGGCAACATCAGCACTTTTTATTTGTTGTGGGGGGGGGGGAGATTCGAAGCCAGAACCTCAGACACAGAATCATAACAGAAGCCACAGACATTTGTGGTGAATTGAGTTATGGGGAACAGGCTCATTATGTTGCACATCTTTAACTTGACACTTCAATTTTGTTTTAACTAAAGCTCCGCCCTTTTTCAAACCTTCCCATCACACCTTCAATGTAAACCTTGATTTAAGTTATTTCTTAAATGGTCTTGTTAAAGGTAATGAATGGCAAATTTGGACTAAATTAACAAAATGGTTATCAACTTATTGTTTTGCTAGTTTGATGCATTACAGCAGAAGAAAGTTCAATTTGAAAGTTTGTATCTTAATTTATGTGGTTTGCATATATTTTCTTATATAACATTATATACTTACATAATATGAAGCTTCAGGGTATAAAAACCTAACGTTGCCTCCTCATTGCTTTAGTGCACATACATTTCTCTCTATGTGCTTTTTCATTATATTTGATGTGCGTTCAGCCGAGTTAATGTTTCCTTGACTCAGTGCAGTGGAGTGTGAAGCCTGCACAGACAGATTAGTGTCAGGGGCACCCTACAAAACCAGACTGTAGTTTTTTTTTAATGGCCTTCCATGACAAATCAGTAACTAGTGGAAAGGTCAGGTACCTTTAAGAGACAGCTGTCATCACTTACATCTCTCTCTCTCTCTCTTTAGTCCGAGACAGAGCAAATAGAAATGATACTCTCTTTCATAAATGGAAGGATTTAGTTGTACTATTTATACCATGTATAACTAGAATAGCACTCAGAGAGAGTCATTTAAAAAAAACTAATTTAAGTTCATTTAATCTCATTTTTCCAAGATCAAAGAATTATTCTCTGAGGGTTAATAATAGGTTATTAGCCGTTTATGATAACAATTGATTAAGGTGTTAAAATATCTTTCCATAGCTCAAGAGGATACCTTCAAACTGCTCCTTTTTATCCAAAAATCCAAAATGGAAACGCTTTCACTTTACGGTTAAATTAAACCAAGCAAGGACGATGATCCTCACATTTGAGGAACTTAAAAGAAAATTGTTAAAGATTGATTTCTCCCTAATAACCAGTTAATAGCTCTGTCAGAACAAATATAAGATGTATTTTTAGACATGTGTGTAATGTAGCATCCCAGTATAAGAGAGAGAAATCAAACACTGTAACTGAAGTGTACCTATGGAGGCTGTAAAAGGATAATCAGCTCCTTCAGATGACCCCAAGCAGCAGCAGCGAGTATTGTTCTTTCCATTACCGCCGAGCAAATGACCACTGCTGACATTGTACATCAGAACAAAACAGGTGTATACCATTACAGAGGACGGGAGTTTCCTAGGCAACCCCTGCCCTTACGGTTGTATACGTCGTGAGGAGATAATAGGACGGACAGAGCACCATTGCCTAGCAACATGTATAATGCCCACCTCCTTGCCTCTACCCCCAACTGGCTGTGATGTGCCGGTGAGTCATCCAGATACAAAGCTGAATACACACAACTGTCAATCACGGCTAATCTGCCTGAGGGTGATGACGGTCTCCAGATAGATTGATAGAGAGGAGGGGATGTAGAAGGAGGGGAAGAACGATGGATCGTGTGTGTGTGTGTGTGTGTCTGTGGGTAGAGGAAGAGGATTGAAATAATGGGCTTTGTGCTACAGGTGGGAGGAGGCGGTGGTTGGAGTCCACAGAGAAAACACAAAGAAACTGAGACAGTTAGATAAAAAAAAATAAAAGAATGCTTGAGCATATGTAGATGAGATAAACTGATGCTCAGTTACAGTGCAGCATTCAGCCTTTGTGTATCTCTGATGTCTTTGTTATCACTGTTTCCTAATAACCACGTATTCAATACCGTTATTATTAGAAGTAGAGACATTACAATAAGTGACGCTATGAATCTTTAGGCTTGAAACACGTGGATCACCGGAGGACAAATACAAGCTTGTTATTCTCATCATTCATTTAAAATGTTCAGTTGATGAAGCCTCAATGAAATATCAAAATGTGTTCTTCGTCACACACTTGAAAACCCGACCTTTATTTAATAAGTGGAAACTCTTTTCTGATGATAATTGCCCTCGGAGTCACACAGGAACAACGTGGGCCTTTCAAACGCTAATGTGTTTTTTCCTTCATCATCTGTAGAGTGAAATGACTAAATGCTAAGTAAATATTTGGCCTGTTTCATCCACCTGCAGAGAACCTGGACGCCATGATCGCCATGCAGACCAAGAACAAGCTGGGCAAGTCCCTCCTGCCTGACTTCATCGGGCCCAACGGTAAACAGCCTTTACACACGATCATTTGTAAATCAACAAGATCACATTATTTTATTCAACGTGATCAGAGATGTGTACTCCACAGTACATGCGACTGTGGAGTTGTAAGTTTTTAGTTGAAGTTATATAAACGGAGCAAGAAAGATGGTCGTATTATAATCTGACATAATCTATAGTTATAGTAATATTTCTCCTTGCTTGCTTTCCAGCAGAGTTGGATGAAAAGGGCCATATACCAGTTTCAGATCTGTCCATTAAGGCGACAGCTTAGCTTAGCATAATGACTGAAAACAGGGGGAAACAGCTAGCCATGTTTATCTCCACCAATACCTGAACAACAGGTTTTTTATGTTTTAATGTTCGTGCCCGTTTTGTCTGTAGGTAAAATCCTGGATGAGGATGACAACACCAAGGCCGAGGCCGCCAAGATGCAGAAGGAATACGAGAACCTGAAAGACTCAACCAAGGAGGAGCAGCCATCATCTGAGACCAGTCAGTGCAAAAATGATCAATGATGTGTCTTGTTATTCGCACCACTCACTTTTTGTTTGTGTTCCAAATAAATTCAGGGTTATCAAATGTAGCACCACACCAGTTCAGCATCAAACGTCTTCTTCGCTCCACCTCAGTGACAGGTCCCAGTTCAGACGTTTTGTTTTCACTCAGCAGGGCCGACAGGAAGTAAACAACACGGCGTAGTTCGAGTGAATCATAGTTAAGTCCCTGAACTAGGCCAGCCACAGTAACAGTCACAGGAAAAAACTCATCACAGCTGCCATTATTCTCTGTCCCCGTTCACTAAACTGTACCCGTTCATTACTCTAATCCACACACACACATAAAAGGTAAAATGAAGCATGGAGCAGGATTAATTTGTTTCAGCAGGAAATTAAGTAAATCCTGAGTAATGTCGAAACTAAACAGTGTTTCTTGTGTTTGAACAGATTTCCTCGAGTTGCATAACATATTATTTATAGAAAAATGGTGCATGTGTTATGATCCAAATAGAATCTGTGGTTAAGCAACTTTCTCATCTTGATTTATGGTTAATGTCAATTCAACCCACCTCTGGCCATGAATAGACGTCCACCGTTCACCCACGTTGTGTCTCATTGTGCTGCTGGTTTAAAATGGAAACGCATATCTGGTTGCCAACATTTTCCCATTGCAACTGAAATGTAAAACAATAAGGTAGAAGTCTTGCTGTTGGAAAATCCTTTCTTTTAAATAATTGATAAGTCTCATGATCCACTGCTTTACTGTAAAGGAGAAACTGAGCTCATCGGGGAGTTAACACACTACAGAAGAAGTGAAAGGAAATTCAATTGTTTTTCTTTTCTCGAACACTTTTAAAAAGAATATGATTCTGAATGACTCATTTTCTTCATTGCTTCCTTCTCTTATCCTCAGATCAACCCGGCAAGTCGGAGGCTTATCTGGAGGCCATCAGGAAGAACATCGAGTGGCTGAAGAAGCACAACAAAGAGGAAGGCAAAGATGGTGAGGCGTGTTCTCTTTACTTAAAAGAATAGATGAGAAGAGACCAAACGCAGACGTGACTCAACTCGACAGTCATTGTTTTCACATGATCAGTAAGGTTATGTATGAGAGAGCGACAATATCTAAACTGCTTTACCCCGCCAATAATCCCTGAGTCTCGAGAGCCTGAACAAGAAAACGTCCTCATTTGCAAACCCTCGAGTCCTCACTGAGCGGCGGTGGGTCACAGACAGGTCTGAGGCGATGCACTGAAGAACAGAAAATTTGAAGCCTCTTTTGTTCCCCCCCTCCATTTGCAATTAAAATGAGCGTGGGACACCACACGGAGAGCTGCTTCGCTCCGCGTCTCATGAATATGCAGCGCTCTTGATGAGTCTGTCCCAATTACTTGTGATACAGCCGCCTCGTTCAGAGGAATAATGCTCCGTTGGTTTATTCCCTCCTACCTGTTCCTCGACATTTACACTTTCATGAGCACGTGTGAGCGTGACAGGGACGTGGAATCGCACACTTTCCCGACTAAAAAGCCACAGTAAGATCATTACGTCTTTGTGGTGGTGTGTTTATTTATATTAACTGTCACATCCATACTGTAAATATCAGCACATGACCCATGAGCTTTAAACTGTGGTAGTCTGACATCAAACAGGAGAAGCCCCCTGTCGGGCTCTCATCAGTAAGAAAATCAATGCCCAGTGGTGCGTAATTAAGCAGAGGAAAATGAAATGTTAATGAATCCTCACTATTCAGGCCAATCCGTCCACTGGCAGTCAACACAGTGGGACATCCGGGACAAATAAATACAAAGTTCTAGCTCAGTGAGATTTATATTCAGTGCTGGTGTTCACTGGCCTGATGCAATCTGAGTCGATCAATTGGTGAATCGGCCTCAAGTGAGTCGGGGAAAAAAATGATTCAACGGCCGAGGAATTACTGATGAAAATTAAGGTTTGACCCAGATTCTTGGGTGCGAAAGATAGTGAGACACAAAAAAGAAAGAAGGAGCTCAGACCGAGTTCATAGCGTGGCAGAACAGAGGGGGGGGGGGGGGGGGGGGGGGGGGGCAGAGGAGACGGAGCAGCAGGGAAGTTTTTGTTTGGTGCTCATCTCCAACAAGGCGTTATTATAGGACGTCTCATTAGCATTCCAGTGTGCTGAGGGGTGTCTGGGACAACATGGAGCCTCCCTGCCCGCCTGCCTGTCAGGGACCTGGGCAGGGGAGACAGACAGATAATGGTGTCAGACCAAGAGGAACAGGGGACACACACTCACACACACACACACACACACTCAGGCGCAAAATTTGATCCCAAAATTGCCCACTTTCCCCACAGCAGGACTCAAACTAAAATGATTCACCACCAGGACTAATTTTCGAACTCACCGTGGACCCTATTAAAACTGCTCTCCTCTTTCTCTCTATATGCAGAATCGGTTACATCACTTCTAGAATCTTTTTACAAAAGCCTTTTATTAATTCCAGCACACGGTCTCAATGCAAACGTGTCTTATTTGTATTTTTTTAGCATTTATATCCATTGTGGGGGGATTAGTCAATTGTTTGTATTCTTTGTATTTGAATAGCTTGATTTTATTGAGTCCATTTGTTTTTTAATCCTTTTTCAAACTTGTTTTTTCCGATGCGTATGCAACAAATTGCATTTCGAGTTATTGAAAGGAACTAATTGTTGTGAAATCCAAGATTTATTTGTTTGTGTTTTTTTCAGTTATGACTTTCAAACCTAGATAAAAAAGAAGCTCTATTCATTCTCTCTATTTGTTGTGCAAAGGGTTTAACCTGAGCCAGTCCTGTTGTCGGATCGGTATCGGCAACAAATATAGTTCATGATAATAATAATAATTAATAATAATAATATTACTATCATCACATATTTTGTCTGTTCTGATAAAGTACAGCTGGAGGAAGACAAAAGCCTCTTCTATCAAAAAGAACAGTGTCATAGTAACAGAGTAGGCGACGGGCCATTTATTGTGTTTACTCTAGCAGAAGCAGCCATTAGGACAGTGCGAGAGGACTCGGTGTGTTTGTGTACGCCTACACACCAAACAGATTAGCCAGAGGACCAGATGGACGGGGAGGCCACATCCCGGTTTTGGCTCTCAGCCTCCTCACAGCCAAGATGGAGAGGAGCGCTGCGGCCTCTAATCACATCACGTTAATCCCCCCCACACACGTCACGTTAGTCATAGGGCAAAGGGCCGGTATCTTGAAGCAATGCAATAAATCTCCGTAAAGTGCAATGGTCGGAAGGTGCAGAGGTTGTGGTTGGACGTCTCGGCCGTCCTCCATCCTTCTGTTCCTCGTCAGTTGCAGCAGGGAGACGTGCAGCAGCTGTTTGGCTGCATCCTGAGACTCATCTGTTACCTTGATGGATGGAACAGAGTCAGGTTGGGTTCATCTCTAAATTTAGCCACATCCTTCTGCGGCCTTGTGACAGTGACTTGTCTGGAGCAAGGTGAAAGCAAATGGTGCTTCCTTAAAAAGATTCAGATTCTTTTAAAGGGGATTCAAGCTCCTAATGTTTTTGAAAATGGCTTCCTGAAACTAGATAACTACATAATTAGTTAGATTTATTATTTTTGTATCATTTTATTAATCGTTTTATTTTGTTTTCTAACATGTTATTGTTGAGATATATTTTATTTTATATAAACTTCTGTTATTGTTGTTTTTTCTAATTATTGATTGTTTTGGTCTCTAAATCTAATGCTTTTAATTCCTTATAAATTCATTTTTAACATCCATCTTTTTGTTTGAAATGTGCTATATAAATAAAGTTTGATCGATTGATTGATTGATTATAAAATAAAACTTGATCCACACAACGGGGAAATTCAGTAGCCGGAGCTGCTGTAACTAGCTGCCACTCGTACGGTGCCATCTTGGAAAAATATAAAATATATTATTAGATGTAACTTAACTGTGATACTCTGTGATGTTTTGATGTTTTGGTGTTTGGTCTTGATTGATGCTTAAATCTCCGTAACCCGAGACAAACATGCTTAGTCTGACCTTAATCCTGTGATAAAGATTGGTCGTAACAGATTATAGCTTGTTTGGGTGTGCTGTCTTAAGAAGACACTGCTGTTCCGAAGTCTGATCGATCCTGCAAATCGCCTCATGATGCTGCCATTGGAGCCTTTTTGGTTAAAAACTGTTCCTTGTGTCTGATTTTTCCAGATTACGACCTGTCCAAGCTGAAGGACTTCATGGACCAGCAGGTCGACTCCTACATTGACAAGGGCATCATCGCCAAGGACGAAGGAGACACGATCAAGAGGATCTACGGCAGCTTGTAAACACCCTCATCCATCCTCCAACCCACCTCTGGCCTAAAACACAGAATCTGACACTAAGATCTCCAACAAAACCCAGAGTACTCAAAACTACCTGCTGAGTTGTTTCTCCTCTCAGACTTTCCCGATATTTATGATGGGATATAACGATACTATGATGACACAGCTGATTATATTTGCACGCTGAGATCAGAGTAATAATCAGTAGAATAGACGATGACTGAGACAAATCCAAATATTTTACATAATAAACTCACACGTCCGACAAAACGCAAGCATTTACTCTAAACCTGACTCCTGTGAGAAATTAATGTTGTGAGAGAATCATGCAGTAGATTTGTCATTAATCAGTTTCCAAAACCTTTTTCTTTTTGCAGCTAAACACACATATATCAAATTGTACTCATTATGTGTAACCTGTCTTAGCCTATTACCTTTATTATTTCCAGCGTAAATGTAAGATCTTAATGTGTTCTGGCTTTTTATTTTACCAAAAATATATTTGTTGTGTATCATGCGGGTGCCCTGCGTATACTCCTTCTGTTCTGTTCTGCTGTACCCCCACTAGGGGGCGATGTCTCTACCATCTGCTCTCTGCATGTCTCTGTGAGTTCAACATTTAAACATCTCTTTAGAGACACAAGATGAAGTATTTTTAAATGTAAATATGTGATTTTTTCCTAAAAATGTAAAAGCAATTAAAACGTTGCCTTTTCTTTACCCATGGACTCGATGATGTGATAATGTGCTGAAACACTAGTGGCTGACATGCACCTGCGCTGCCATGGAAACACCTGAGAGCTTCACGTCTGTTTTAAATACATGTTTATTCTCTCCAAACGAAACAAAACTGAATTTAAAAGCACAATTAAACAGCTGTTACACACATAAATAATACATTCACACTTCAAAAAAAAAATAGCGCAATCCCTTCTGTTCCTAAAGCAAAAAAAAATTCCTTTCGATGGAGGCAAATGGAACAAAGGCTGGAGTCCGTCCACCGAGCGGTGCGCTCATTCTGGGTAAACACTGATGCAGAAGGCCTGAAAATGCTTCTCAATGTTACTATTCTAGGAGGAGGATTGAGAACATCGGTAGCAGTTAGCAAGTCTAACAAGCTAATCCGTCTGGAGTTGCTTAGCACTCAGTGTGTGTGAGTGTGTGTGTGTGTGTGTGTGTGTGTGTGTGTGTGTGTGTGTGTGTGTGTGTGTGTGTGTGTGTGTGTGTGTGTGTGTGTGTGTGTGTGTGTGTGCAGCAGGTGCGTTCTGTACAGCAGCTTCAGAAGCATAAGATAAGTGGATGGGCACATGTGCTCTGATTAACTCTCCCTGTAAGACTGTACCAAAAACAAACAATCATATACATCAATAATAACTGCACAACAATAAATAAGAAGGCAAACATGACACTTTTGTTCAACGTGGTTCGGTAAAAGAAAAGACGTAAAGAAAGAAAAGTAAGGAGATTGTGGTTGTGTGTGTGCTTCCGGAACAGGGCCTCGGGTAAACAGACTAGTCTCTCATATCTCCTGGTACGACGTTGTAGGGGCCAAGTAGTTGTCTTCGTTGCTCCTGCAAATGAGAAAAAGATTTACAACCATTCATTTTCCACAGTGGAAACACGTTTTAATATAGCCGCCCACACAGACGTGCTCCCCCCCCCCTTCCTGTCTTCGTCACCACAGTGTCTACGGTGAGTGTGTGAATAATGGATGAGGCTGATCGAACGGCCGCGTCAAGGCTGACGGCTCATCTGGACAGAATAGAGCAACGCAAACAAATGTCTTGGAGTAACATCATTAATTTAAATGATTTTCGAAAACTAACTTCACAAATACAAGCTGTCAAAAGAGCTGCTTACACTCCGAACTGACGGGGGAGCGTGGCTGCAGAGAAATATTATTAATTAGGGGAAGAATTGGGGAAAGATCAAAATCATTCTACGATGGACTAGAGAGGCTTTATAGCATAGCTTTGAGAGGACAGAGAACCGTAGAAGTAGGAGGCTCAAAGAAAGTTTCTACAGAGTGGGGGATTTTCTCGGACTGGAAAACATCCGAAAAGGAGCACGGTAATCAATCCTCGAAACTTTCCAAGAAACTCAGAAAAGCTAATTGGCCCGATACCGTCCAGAGTTATTGATTTCCTCCGGGGATGCAGTGGAAGGCAGAACTGAGATCTGTCTAACTCCGTGATAGTCAGCTGTTTAAAACCACCTTTAAGCAACTTCTATGTTAATCTCTCTGTCAGCAACAAGACAGTTAATACTAAACAAAATCAGATTAATGACGTTTCTTTGTTCATGAACAAAACCAGCAAAGAGGAATTATTCCACTTCCTGGGCCTTTGTTTACAGCATTAATATATTTATGCATAGCAACAGTTATTTGTTTGGCATCTGTGTTTCTTTAATCTGCCGTTTATCCTCGTAATCTTCTCTTTTAATTATCCTACATCATAATTTTGTACCATAAACAATGTTTCAAATGATTATAATAAATGTAAGTGATAGGACAGATGTGTTTGGACCTAACGGCAAATTGCAGGATTGCAGAATATTGATCGAGTTTGTGGAATAAGACAAAAAAGGGTCTTGATGTCAATCACTAGTTACTGATCAAATGTAAAAGGTAATGTCTCAACCAGCTGTTCCACATTACATTCCCATCAGTGACTCTTGTGGTTCGTCTCATCCTCAGGAGGAAGCCAGGCAGGCGTGCGGCTCAGTGTTTGCTCTGGGACTGATACAACAAAGTGATCCTCTGTTTGTCTAAAGGCCAACCTGACATGTGGCTGGAGTCAGACACTAAGCTGATCCTAAAGCTCGGCTCGCTCCTCGGCTCGCAGGTAAACAAAAACTGTGTCTCCATGTTTGCTCAAGGCTCGTGGCTTCGTCAAACGCGACACAGGTTTACAGTTACTGGCACGTCCTGGCAAAACTGAAAGGAAATATGATTCCAGTCAGTGGCTCTGAAATAATGAAATACTTTGCTTACATATATCACATGGACCAATGACTGTTTATCACATGCTGCTAATTAATTTGAGTTAGTGATATAATGCATTCATGGGATGTTTCACTATATATTGATTGAGGGAATTCTCGCTCTTACACTTAAAAAAAAAAAATTTAAATCATATTACGCTATAAATAGAAAAACTCAATTACATAAAGCCAATTTTATTATGCAGTAAATTAAAGGGATATGACGAGGAACAGGCTGTAGAGTTGATTTAATCCAGAAAAAAAGTCCCTTCTTATGTTCTTTAGGAAGAATTGTAGTGTGACGCATAGTTTCGACCACCAGATAAAAGGAACTATGTATAATGGACAGTTGATGCTGGTGTAGTGACCACAAGGGTCAGATAATGTCACCATGAGCTGCCACAGGAATTCATACTGACAACACTCCAGAGTGAGAGAAATATGTTAAAACTGTGAAGTGGAAAAACTGTCTGTGTGTGTGTGTGTGTGTGTGTGTTTGTCGTCAGAGGGGTGTGACTCAGTCCTGACTAACCTGATAATAGCAACAAAGCCTGTTTCTCTATGAATGGTTATCTGCCAAGCATCCATTAGTACCTCGCGACCAGGCAGATGTGAAAGCATTCCCTGTCTCAACACGCAGTGTCAGGAGGACGAAGACGGACCTGATTCGACACGTGTGTTGTATAACGGGGCATCTGACTAGCACATCTGATCTGGAGAGCCCCGATTGCGATCTTGGATCTGCCCTCTGTGAAAACATTTTGCCTGCTTTGTTTGCATTTCCTGTTGACCGGGACCTCTGACGAGCTCCCTGCTGAGCTCAGGGTCGACAGTCTGGGCCTCATTTCCTACAAGGATCTGAAGCCTGAAGCTGTGTTTCAAGGAGCCTTTGCAGGAACTCTGAGCTTTTTCCACCGCAAGGACCAGGGTCTAAATCAGAGTTCGGGGAAGTCTTTTGACCCCTCAAAAAGACCCTGCTCGAGGGGTAGTACAGGAATAGTACAGGTAGTACAGGAACCTTTGGGGTGGGGCTTGTATCGCTGAGCCTGGTTGGTTGAGTACTCCACCGTTTTATTTCAGGTGGTCAAGCATCGCAAGTACCTTATAAAAACGTGTCTGAAAGTGTTTTGAAGTTTTCTGGTCAACATCTGAGGATATTGGTTCCATTGTGAGTCCATGAGTTGTGATCAATTGCTTTTGGGGAAAGGGGCTGTGACCAACACCAAAGATCTTCCTACAGAGGCTGGAAGACATCGTACAAATGTTTTCTGTCTACTAAACCCTGTAAACACTCACAGTTTGGAAGGCTGTGTTCATGATCATTCAGCTGATGAACACCAAACCAGGAAAGAGCAGCAGACAGGTTTACAGGTTTACCCAGATTTTTAAAACCTTATCTTTTGGTGTAAAGGGGGTAAAAGAGGGCTCACATCCACACACAGTCAAGATGAAGCAGATAGTAGCAGATGTCTGGGGTTTATTTTCATCACCTCACCTTACTTCCTCTTCTTTCAGCCTGCGCGCCGCCTGCTTTGACTGTTTTATTTGCAAGTCCAGTCTGTGTAAGAAGTCTTTGGCTGACAGCTCCTCTGGCTGGGTGGGTTTGGAGTCCTCCGATGGCGGGGATGGAGGCGGCGAGGGGCCCTCAATATCCGGCGTAATAGAGGGCGAGTCCCCCTCCTGGCACGCCGTTTCACCGTCCCCATCGGGCGACTCCAGAGAGAGTCCGTTAAATGTGTAGCGCTTCTCGGACGCCACGGGGATGTTGAGGCTGTTCCTCAAGAAGATGCAGTCGTTGCTGAACAGCTTGTTGGCTCTCTTGACCTGCTCCATCTGGCGTATCAGGGTGACATTGAAAAAAGATTGTGTTAGAAACGGCTTCTGTGGCTCTAACACCACGATCAGTATCGTTTCCTGTTTTTGTCCTGTGCCTCATCAAGTGAAAACCTTAATATGAAACCACTCTCACAGGCTTTGTACACACAGCTTACGCTGCTAATATAGTGTCAGTCAGTTGTTGACCCATTTTGAACTGACATGTGTGCGGTTTATATGATGCAATCAGTTCAAAGACATAAATAAATGGCTATTCACTGACATTCTTGCAGAGAAGGCAGGGAAGAGGAAACGCATTATGAGAAATGTTGTTTGTTTTTAAAGGAGCATTTCAGTGCCTGTAAAGCACTTTGTTTTGAAAGGTGCGATACAAAATCAATGGAGATGTTCCCATACCAGCATCGGAAGTGCCTCCAATACTTTTTTATTCCGGGTCGGTCATTAGCGAGTATGCAAATCTATCTACCAATCAGATACCAGGTCTTTACAGTGTTTTAGTTTCACCCAGATTAAATGCTATTGCTTTTTCCCATAATGCACTTTCTTCTTCACTGCTACAAACCAGCAGTTGCACTGAGCCGCCCCTAGATACTGATTTAAGAGCAGCGAAGAAGAAGTGTTCCGTACGCAAGTGAAATTCATTTTCACAACAACATCACTTCCATGCAGGGTTAGAATCGCAAACAGACGGGTAAATGTTTCATAAGTTCCGGTATCAGATTGGTTCAGTCCAGACATGGGAAGGACAAATGGAATTGGAACACCTCAAGTAAAAAAATGCATTCAATTAACATATGACTGAGACAATGAACCACGGGGCTACTGGACCAACTGGAGGTTTGAGGATGTTGCATTTACATGTAGAGCGAAACCAAGAAGTCGAAACTGAGCCCCTGTTCCCACCAGAGGAAGTGGAACACACACATGATATCGATGCACTGGGTCCAAACTGTTCTTGAAACCCCAGAATAACACGGAGGTGCTCTGAGGGTTAAACGAGGTATTTGTGGCCTCTGGTTCACGTTGGGACATTATCTGAGTCTGAGGAAGGGAATCAAACCCCCTGATGTGATGGTACATCAATGTACTCAGAGGTACTTGGTACTTGTTCATCTCTTTTATTGAGTCTCTTGTTTATAGGCTATTCTATTATATTAAGTAGTTTACTGTGTACTGTAGTACTTAGGGAGTATGTCATTGTCTATCCATCTATCTATCTACAGTATCTATCACACATAATAAAGTGATGGACTCCTCTCACCAGTGGATATATACAGTTTCCTGTCCTCGCAGTACTTGTGTAGTACCTTTGTGTAGTACTCTTACCGTGACACCGTACTTCAGCGCGATGCCCTGCAGAGTATCGCTGTCTGAAACCCGATGCTCGATGTATTTCTCCCCCAGGGAGGACGTGACGCTCGCGGTGCTGCCGTAGGAGCGGATCTTGGTCCGGGCCAGGCTCTGGGACAGCTCGCTCTCGGACTCGGAGCCGGACCTGGAGCGAGGGAAGATGGGCTGGCCGAACCGTCCTCCTCCTCCTCCATCCCGCATCGGCAGGACGGGCGAGAACTCCGCCATCTTCTCTTGAGTCAGTGAAGCGCCCCCCGTCGCCTCCGGCTTGTTTTGAAGGCTCCAGTCGAGTCGCTGCGGGGACGTGAGTCGCCGGGTTAGGCGGCAGGGAGGCTCCCAGGCCCGGTCACGTTCACCATGTCGGCCCCGGGGAGCAGAGACATGTTTCAGGGTAGAATCACCTCACGAGCCGCTGTGGTCACGGTTTCGTTTTGTTGACGTCATAACGTCCAGAGCGTCAGGAAGAGCAGGGATACAGCTTCCGGTTGCACTTTCAAAATAATTCAACATTTAAAAAACATATATCTTCATTATTTTAACAAGATTTTGTATCTATAATATATGTTATTAATAGTTATTATATAATAATAATTATTATTATTGTTATAATTTACTAGCAGGTCCTTGGTGTAGGCTTCGATACGATGGTAGTCACTGGTAGACACATTTTCTTTAAAGTAATTTTGGGATTAACTAATAGAAAAGAATATATGTATATGTATTAATAATAATTGTTATTATTATGATTAGTAGTAGAAGTAGTATTAGTATTAGCATTGTTGTTAATAGTAGTATAACTAGTAGTAGTAATTTTGAGCTTAATGAATACAAAAACAGTCTATTCTTCTTCTTCCCATTCTTATTATCATTATTATTATAAGTAGTAACAGTTGTAGTTGTAGAAAAATAAGAAGACGTAGTAGTAGTGGTAGTAGTAGTAATAGTAAACTAAAACTTGCACCAACCAAACTTCTCAAACAGGAAGTAGCCTATTAGTAACTTATTTGCTTGATTAAAAAGTCGCAAATACAACAAAGTAGTTCTAGCACAAAATAAGAAATGGGGCGTATAATAATCTATATTACAATTTTTGCTGATATATAAATAAACATGCTACAAAGCTTGCTCCAAACTCGAGCAACACTAGCAGAGGTAACTCATATAAAATAGTCTCATTCGATCATCTGTTCTAATGTTCTTGTTCGAAGATTAAAAACACTTTTAATGATAATGTTTCTATTTCTTCTATATGGGAGGGTGGTGGGCCTTTTGACTGACTACATCCAGGAGCCCAAGTTCTCATAATCCGTCCAGGTCAGGGCCCCACACCCTCAAAGGCCCCGAAGAAACGAGAGGTAATGAGTTTGAAATTGAATCAATTGCACATTTGCTTGTTAATCCTGAGTTTGCACCACACAGTCACAATATACACTCACTGCAATGGGACCTTAAAGCAGCAGCTGTAATATTAGACTTCTTAATCTTAAGGCCCCATCTTGAAGAGGAGTTTTAAGTTACAGCCTCCCAGGTAGACACATTTGTTTGGCTCAACAATGGCCCAAATGCGGCTGACCAGAAAAAATAACTCGGCCCATTTTAACCCAGTTAAATGTCGCCTCACAACCATAGTTAGGATTTATTGATTAAATAAAGGGTATTTTATTGAATTAATTAATATGATGATTGGCTCGAATGTAAGGTTTATAGATCAAAGATTAAGTTCGTGATCAACTCACTTTTTTGTGTTACAGATAATGAAGGAAGGCGCTTCACATCATGTGGAAACATTCAGCACGTCTCTGTGACCACTGACCGCTGCATGTGACATCTGGAGCCAATGATGTTAGAATGAGGAGGAACCTGCTCAACAGTCCCATGACCGACCATGCAGGAAGATAATGTGCTGTGAAAAGCTATGAAAAAAGACACATTTTTCCCAAGCTGGGATATCAGTGTCATAAAGTCTGACAAATCAGGGAGTGACTGGTTATTCACTTGATGGAATTTTTCCACGTTCCGTAAAATGATATTGACATTAGTGTTAATCACCTTTTAAGAACAGGAATAATCAAACAGAGGTGATGCCGTCAAAGTAAAAGAGATACACAAAAAAACACTCTATCTGCAGTGTTTATATTCCTCACTTCAAAATGACCCTTGAACCCACATGATAGGACTAAACACTGTAAAGAACACATGCAGTAGTTGTTGCATGTTTCAGTTTGATTGTACCAACTGAATTTTAACTTTTCAATATATTCATACTTTTCCGTGTATAGCGTGACAGCCCGAGCGATGGCACTGATGATATCAAACATATATAACTATGTTTGTATGTACATAAAGTCTCCATTATCTCCTGTTCCCTCTGCTGTGATGAAAACCTGTGTATCTTCAGTCCTGATCTGGACATGGACATGGAGTACAGTAAACTGAGGAGCCACAGGTCAGTTAATCATCAACAGACGGATAAATGAAAGACCTTAAATGAAAACCAAGATAAATCCCAGTTAAATAACCAAGTTATATGATAGCTATGGACGAACTTGTTGTGGTGGATCATGGATTCATTACTGGATGATGGTCAGTGGAACTCTTTAACGCCTCCTGTCTCTGTCATCTGCGCTCTTGGTATCATTCATGATTATTATTATTATTCGGATCCCAGAGTGGCGCTGAATTCACCGAGGTTTTAAACATACACTCTGATTTAATAGCATTGCTGGTGAAAAGCATTGACTAACTAATAGGAAGACAAAAGCTGCAGGTGCGACTCGAGGACGCACGGGTCGTACCTTCATGAAATCCAATATGCTGGGGGACAAACACTGGGGGGGGGGGGCGACGAATGGATTCAGGATCTGTGAATGATTAATTTATTCAATTAGTCCCTGTTGGTTAGAGATGGTGCTGTGGTAATCTCACTGCCTGGCATTTTCAGATGGAAATCCAGTCATTAAACGAACGTATCAGAACAAAGACCAGGAGGACAGAGCCGGAGCATTAATTATAATGATGATGACGTTTTTTTTTAGATTGACCTGCAGATCAGCTCGGTGCTCGTGTTGCATTAGCTCCTCGTCTTGGGGCAGTTTTCCTCCATTGTTTTAAAATTCATATCTACAGTGGCAGACGGACCACAGCAGAAATCAGATTACTTCACTCACATCCCCCCCCCCCCCCCCCCCCTATCTTCTCGTCTGCTGTAGGAAAAACACACAAAGGAAATCACGGCTATAGATGAAGAGATGGAGGAGAAGCAACAACACCATGAGTCATGTGTCACAACATCACCATGACAACACGCTCCTGGAGCCGCCTCTTGATCTGGGTGCACCCGCAGGTGTCATCGTAACCAGTGAGCCTGTGAAGACTTCAGGTTTTTTAATGTTCTCATATTTATTTATCGTAGAAGGAAAATCAATAACATCTAATACACAGCAAGTTGAGGTTTAAGGTTAAACCCTATGAGAGAAACTGTGATTTGTGAATATGGGCTATACAAATACAGTTTGATTGATTGATTGATTGAGGTCCTTTCAAAGTGTTACATTGCTGTTTATCGATCACAACTTTAGGGTCAGGAGGGGGAGCGGGTCGTCCACTAACCAGAAAGGTTGGCAGTTTGATCCCAGTGCCAAAGCGTCCTGGGGCAAAATACTGAACACCAGATTGCCCCTGATGTGTGTGTCAGCAGTGTGTGAGTGATGTGTGATGGAGGGAGTGCACCCAGATGCACTGTATGAATGTGTGTGTGAGTGGGTGAATAATAAAACTGTACAGTAAAGAGCTACGAGTTGTCATCACGACTCGAAATAAATACAGTAGCAACAATACAGACCGTTTTACCATTTACAATAAATGGGATTTATGCAGCTACATGAAGTTAATGGTTTGGGATGATGGGGACATCTACAGGATCATTTTTACTATTACACCTTAATATATATCAGTGAGTTATTTCTGACCCCTGTTGGACATTTTAAATATTGCACATGTGCCATGGTATTAGTGTTTAACCACCAGATGGCGCCAGTTGATCAACACATACATTTAAAAGTGAAATGATCTTGTTTTCAATAATTTAAGAAAACTTTAAGATGTGTTCAGTGTTTATCTGCAACGTCATTCACCTGTAAGTGTCAACATGACAAACCTTAGAAGAACTGGAGTTTCTTTGTTTGATGGAACTGGTCAATTTGGTTTCATTTGGTTTGACACAGACTTTACTGGAGGGGTGGTCATCCAAAAATATTTAACCACCTCAGCCATTACAAAACTTATTAACAACTACAGTTCAAGGATCAACAGCAACATAATTATTCACCTTGATTGTTATAAAATAGTTTGTTGAAGGGAACCAGTCCTTTAAATCACGGAAAGTCACGGTAAAGATTCTCTCAAGTTAAACTTTTTATTAGAATCCCGAGCCAGCCACCGTTTTACAGCGCTGCTAATAATCTCTTTTCCCACTCGGACTGGGACGCTCACTTGGCTCAATGTGTTTGACGTTATGAAGCCGAGGCAACTTGCTATTTTTAACCCAAATGGAGGGAAATTTAATAAAACAGTGTCACTTGAGCTGCCTGGTAATGGAGATGGATGTCATTCCTGTAAAAGCTGACATTTAGGACAAAATGGCCACAGGCTCTTATTAAATCATCCAATTACTCATTTCTTAATTTGCACTCTCAACTCCTTTTTAACTTTAACTTTCTTTTCGAAGGCTTCTCTTTTGTAGTGTCTTATGTTGCTTGTACGATTCATCAAGATGATTATTTCATGTGAAGCACTTTGAAATGTGCTATACAAATAAAGGTGCCTTTCCTTCCTTAGACAAACAGTTGCAGGGGTTCAGGGTTGGAGGGATCAGATGCTCGCTCACAGATGTTGCACATTTCTTCTCAGGGTCCACAGCTTGCAGGCAGGACGATTACATAACCCAGTCAGGTATGAGGCAGTGTTTGAAGGACACATCACTGGCCCTGCCAACACGTCAGCTCTCACCTTGAGGCTTTTCAGCAATGGAAAGAAAAAAAATCAATAGACAGGTTTTTAAATCTGGTTTTATTTGTATCTCGCTGCCTGAATCATGAGTTCTGGTTCAGTTTGTGACCTACTTTCCTCTAAAATACACACGGTGTGTAGTATTTCGTTTTTTCTAGTGATTGACTCACACCACTTGGCTGCTTGTGAATAAAGTACAAAACAAGTGTCCTTCCTCCGTCTCTCCTCTACATTATCTACACGCCTTTGTTTACCACATGCATGAGGTCATGATAGAGGCAGACTGCAGAGAGCTGTGTTCTGGGCTGAGTCACCAATCACCTGTAGGACCGAGCAGAACAAAGCTCTGTGTGTGGGGAAGGTGTCAGACGTCAGAGGATGAGAATCAGGGGAAGGGCAGAATTTTGTCAGCACTGACACAAGTTCATATCTGTGCAACATCTGCTTCTCTTTCCATCACTCTGCAGTTCACGTGGAGGCGAGTCGGTGCTGGAGTCAGTCCAGTGAAGTTTAATCCTCGTCAGCGTGAAGGCCTGCGGGCTGCACCTCTTCACCCATAACTAGATTAATGTCATTAATAATCACACTGAGCAACAAGTATCTATTACATGTAATGAATATGAATAAACTGTATTTATATAGCATAGAGTTACAAAATCCTGTATAAGACTAAGACTATGAAAAAACGGTTTGAATGTCAATCAATCATCAATCCAAAGGAGCAAAAACAAAAACAAGGAAAGAAAGAAAAATGATAAAACTATTAATAACATCTGAATCAAAAAATGCCAGATACAAAAAACAATCAAATAAAAAGGTGAAGGCAGCCAAACTAGGATTTGAAGAGTGATTTAATAAAGGATGAAGAGTGAGCAGCCTGATCCCTGTTACTGACAGCTCTGTAATCATCTGTCTTTGTTTTACTTTGGTGCTTGATGTTAAATAGTCTCAGTTTTGTAAGAACCTCAGTTGACGTAATGTGTGAGCTGAGGTTTTGAAATATATGAAAATCTCCTTAAAGGTTTCATCTTCAAGAGATTTCTCCTTTTACTTCTAACCCAAATTCATCATCCTCATCATGTCCATGAACATCAACCTCAAATACAGACTCGGACTCCAGGAGCTGTGTGTTTCCGTCTATTTTCTCCACATGCAGAGGAGTGAGTGGTGTTTATTAATAGTCCTGGTTTGAGGAACCGTTACTGTACTTACATAAGCACACAACTGTGTAGCCTCACCGTGCCAGGTCTGGACTTTTCCCTTTGAATCAAAGCCTTCTGGTGCATTTTTTTATCAGTCACGACACAAACCTGCTGTTCTCGTTCTCTGGATCCTCACAGAGTGGAAACACTGGAGTCACACCCCGGCTTTTCTCTGACAGCAGCTCACCACAGCTACTCTGGCACAGGAAGCTCAGAGAGCGATGGAGTCATACTCATTACATCATCTCTCAGGCATGTGGCAACAGTCTCCAGAAACTGGATCTGATTAAAGGCTGCGTATGCGTACACCACCTAGAGTACCTCCCAAACCAACATGTCCGTCTGGAGGTCATTAAAAATACTGTCGCAGCTTAAGATCTGACCACAGCCTGTTTTCAATCTGGTCCTCAGTAGTTACACACAGACTTAGACTGGTGTTTTCTTTTTTTACTTGCAGCAGCACAGCTCTATGAATGGTGGATCCTGACTGAAATATCTCAGTGTTTGCTGCAGACCTTCATGTTCCCCAGAGGAAGACTTCATATGAACACTGACATGTCCCTCCACCATTTCTGTTTTCAGGGACATTTTTCTCTCTCATCAGGTTTTTATTAGGTCTCCCCAGGTCTGGGCAGCGCCGTGCTCCAAGTTTGAACAATCCCCAGAGGATGAAACCTTCTGACTTTAGAGTCCGACCCTGTGAGGCAGAACGAGGTCTGCAGCTCTCAACTTATAGAACATGCTACGATTTACATATACACAAAACTGTCAACGGCTCAACCGTGAAATCTAGAATAGATCTACATGATCCCTGAGGCCATGAACATCTTTCCTCGAGTAAATCTTGTAACAAGGTTTTTCTCTTTATCCTTCTCACATTTTATTTTGTATCTTTATCTTTATCACATCACTTTTAGTATTTCACCTTTATCTTTTAACTCTAAGTGTCTTTGGTGCTCATTTCAAATTTAATAACAGCATTCCCTCACTTCCTGTTAATATCATTTTATTAATCTTAATCTGTGTGGAGGGGTGGTGGCTCATGCTTTGGTTGCTTTTATTTTGTAAAAATGTCAAGTTAGATTTCTTTGTATCAAAAGTGCTAAACAAATAAATAGGAAATAGGGTCGATAATCATGTCTTATTACATTTAAGGTTAATTTAAAGAAAAACAAAAGGAGGCACGGAGTATGTAAAAACATTTATTGTTGAGGATGTCTTATATTCAGCAGTGCATTTTACCAGTCATGTGGTTTTAGAATAGTACATTTTCCTTATGTTGAGTCTACACCTGGATTTTGATTTAAAAGGTACAAAAGAAATCTCAGCAGTGAGTAGATTTACGTGGTCCACACATAAAAGTGTGTGCGTGTGCGAATTTGAGATGGAATTTTTTTTTTATTAATGTACAGAATTAATATAGAATCACAGATTATTATTAACAAGCCCAAGCAAAGAAGCAGTTCGTCCACCAGCAGAGCACAGTCATGTAAAAACAAGGAGGTTGGAAATACAAGCAGATATGATGTTGGAGGAAGAACAGATATAAAAACATATAGAACTCTCGTCCCAGGAATGTGAAGCTGCTTGGTCGATAGAAACATGTTGATCACGTGTGATGACGTCAAGCCGGAGTATTGTTCCTATTACACATAAACAGTATATACAAGCTTCAAGTAAATTCTGCGTTAGTCCTGTTCTCCTCATCTCGAGCAGGCGAGTGTGCGTTCAGTGTAAGGCACACGGCATGTTGCCTTCATCACTGTTACGTAATGAACGACATGCTACTGCTCAGATGCTGCTGAAAGCTGAAGTGTTGGTGTGAGGGAGGAAGCAAATTTAAGATCTGTACACAGGGTGTTGTTCACAGAGACGTTTTTCACAAGCCGTTGCATGCCGGGACGTAAAATGAAAGGGGTTTCACACAAACTGGGAGCTGACTCCTTTTCAATAAACGGCCCACGTGAAGGAATGTAACGACACAGTAAAATTAAAAGTCAAATTTATTGTTGTAAAACTATTTCCAAGATCTTAACTGTGAAGAAGCCGACAAAACCAAAACCAATAACCATTGAGTCTGATATTGATACTTTAAGCGCTGCACGTGTTCGTCTTTGGTTTGGTTATTTTATTAGTGAGAGCACGTCAAAGCCTCAACACAGTAAATATCCTGTTGTACTTATAGTAAAATCCCACTTTTACTTGATTTGAAAAACCAAAGCCTCATTATAATTTCCTGTTCAGAGATATCAAGGGTCAGAACAACAGACATTAGAATTTGAACCGTATCAAAACAAGAACTTTAGTTGGAAAAAAAACGTTATTCGCTGATACAGGGGTTTTATATTGAAGTGGGTGGGGGGGTGTTTTTACAGACTTTGGAATCGCACATCCTCTCTTCGGCTGACTACAGCGTAACGCCAGCACCAACTAAGAGCGTTCTTTTCCTCACACACACACACACATATGAACTATTACACACACCGGCCCATCAGCCACTCTGACTTTACAAGGCAACTCCAATAAAAAACACCCTCAAAACACATTGCTCACATAACGTACGACAGCGATCTGATCATTACTGCACCGAGCTGCTGGTTGTGGTGTGGTGACCGACAGCAGCGCAGTCAGAACAACAGGTTAGTCATCAACGGCCTCGGAGCGATTCCCGTCGTTCTAATGTCAAATTGTGCTCCAGTGGAATCTTAAGACCCAATAGCAAACTATCACGGAAGAGGATACGGGGTTAGTTGTTGTTTTTTACAAAGATATAACTGTTGTTTCAGTTACTTGTTCATGTTTTTTCCACATGATTATAGCATTGTATAAAAGGAAAGGAGCGAGTAAAAAGTCTGGACAGAACATATAAAGGTTCAAAAAGAAAATAAAAAGGAGCAGCGGAAATGAAATGACTAACTACTCAGATTTACACCTTCAATGACAAACATAATAATAAACAACAGTATGAACAAGCATATAGGAGAGGAGGCAATTCCAGTTATTTCCCTTCTTCTCAGATGTATGTTCTGGTTGCGCGCGCCTTGCCCCACAGTTTGGCACAAGACTTAAGTTTCCACACAGTGAGATGAGACCGGGGCATTGGCTGAAATTATTCCACGTGGTGAGATGAAAAGACGAGATTGGCTGGGAGACGGGTCCGGCTCCGCTCCTACAGGTCCGCTTCCACTCGCTTCTTGCGAACTATGAGTAAAAGAAAAAAAAAAAGCATAAATTTCACCTAAAATCAAATCGGCCGACAGATAAGATAAAACAAGAACGAACAACTGCAAACATGCAACACAACCTTCGACCTCCACGGGCCTGTTAGTTTGTCATGAAAACACTGAGTGAGTCATCTCGAGCTGTGTGTTCAAAGATTACAGCTGCTTCAACAGCGCGTGTCTGCAGGTACAGAAAACTACAAGTGGGATGCCGTCACTCTCCAAGCTGTAAGATCACACCGTGTCAATCTCCGTAACGTTAATGCAGTGAATGCTCCATTCAAAAAGCTGTGAAAGAAAGCATTGTTATCGTCGACACACTCTGTGACCACACCCATGCACCAGACCTGTGCTACCGCAGCTCTGACAGGAGGAGGAGCTAAAAGAGAGCAGAGGTCGTCACTGTGGACTGAAACTACAAGTGGTGATTGACTGACAGGTTTCAGATGGGTACAATGACGTGAACACAATTCGTCATAACGCCGTCTTCCACTTAAAAGCCTTGTTCACAACTGGTATGAACATCCATCCTGAGGGATCCGATCACAAGTGGACAGCTCCAGGTTTGTTTATACCTGGAACTAAAATGTGTCCTGAATGAGTTTCCTGTGACTAAATGTGATTGGATTTCACTTCCACACATTTATGCTCATGAAGACAAATTTGTTTTGTTCCCGTCTGAGTTCACAGATGTGTCTGGTGTCACTGCGTTGTGTGTGTGTGTGTGTGTGTGTGTGTGTGTGTGTGTGTGTGTGTGTGTGTGTGTGTGTGTGTTTGCGTCAGGAGGGACTGAATGAATCTCATACAGCTGTGATGTGAAGAAAGATTTGACTGTGCCAACAAACATGTCAACATGTGGGCGCTGAGAAGAGGAAAATTACATTTGACTAATTGAGAACCCAGCAAGTCAGCTGAGTGAGGAGTCCTTCAAATGTGCCCCAGGAGGCTTTTGTGTTCACGTAGATTAACGAATGTGGACATATGCGTCCCAGGACCAACTCCAAATGTGGACTGAGAGATCGGATCTCAGGAAGCAGTCAGGAAGCACTGCTGTCAGTCAGATATGTAGGACTGGATGTCAATACCAGGTCTGAACCAGGTGGAAGGCAATGTGATGGGCAGCCACTAACCCAGCTTTATAAAAATCTCAAATTTTGTGTGTGTGTGTGTGTGTGTGTGTGTGTGTGTGTGTGTGTGTGTGTGTGTGTGTGTGTGTGTGTGTGTGTGTGTGTGTGTGTGTGTGTGTGTGTGTGTGTGTGTGTGTGTGTGTGTGTGTGTGTGTGTGTGTGTGTGTGTGTGTGTGTGTGTGTGTGTGTGTGTGTGTGTGTGTGTGTGTGTGTGTGTGTGTGTGTGTGTGTGTGTGTGTGTGTGTGTGTGTGTGTGTGTGTGTGTGTGTGTGTGTGTGTGTCGTACCCAGGTCATTGTTCTTGGTGATAGCTGCGGCGGCTCTGGAGCGAGGTCCTTGCTGGGTGAAGTGGTAGCCAAACTTCACTATGCTGTTGTTCTGCTCCAACATTTTAGCTATCTCCATCTCTACAGTAGTACCCAGCTGCTGCCTCTGAATCACACAAATATACAGGATCTGAACGTCAGAGTCAGAACTTCACTTTGTTTTACAGCTGAAAAGAGGCAGAACCAGACCACAGGGATATGGTTTCACTTCTTTTCCACTACTAAAAACTCTCAACTGGTCTTCTATGTTTTATTCAGGCGGTGGTTTGTGTTGGTTGGCATTTTCTTTAAACTGCATGGTGTAAAACACAAATATTCTCTGCTACTTTGGACTGCACAAAACCACTCATTAAAAGAATCAGACTCTGTACTCCCCTACAGGGATCCTGAAAGACTGGAAGCAACGTAAAAACAAAGTGAACAAGGAGAAATAAAGAGCAAATTCTTTTCGAGCAGAAGATCCTGCTGTGCTCGGGGAAAGTGGGAAAGTGCCCCAAACCACCTGGTACCTGGTTGTCTATCTTGATCTCTATAACTGCGTCGTTGTCTCGCAAAGCGTCAACCAAAGCCTGCACCCCGACCCCGGTGATGAAGTTGGACTCCAAGTTCAAACTTCGCAACGTTTTGTTCTCCCGCAGCATGTCACTGAACGCCTGGGACAAGGAAGAGACAACAGAGCAAAGGTGTAAATAAGGAGTTGTGCCATCAAAAGCCATTTAAAGCCGGCGTGCCACACCAATCTCACCACAGCAATTGGGTCGTTACTCCGTGTCGCTGCCAGGCTGAACTTCTTGACGTGAGTGTTCCTCTCCATGGCTTTGGCCATTTCCTTCAGGGTGGGAATGGGAATGTTCTGAAAAGCCAACAAAGAAACACCGCCATTAGTCACAGGTAGACGAGCATAGACACACTGTGAAAACGTGTGTGTGCGTGTACCTTAATGTTGTTGAGGTTGACCTCCGTGAGGGAGCTGTCGTTGCTCTTTATCCTCTGCAGGGTGTCGTCTACGTTGGTGGGATTGGGAGGCTCGTCAAACACTGGGTTCATCTTCTCCCCTTTGATCACATCTAGAAGAGACACAGGGGTCAGGACATTGATCCCTTTTTTGGGACTTTTGAATGAACAAGAGTTCAATTCTATGATTGTACTTACTGTTGTAACCGTCTTTGCCACTGGTCCCATCGTATGTCTGATTACTGGTGACCAGCGTGTGAACACCCAGGATCGCTGCAAACAAGAGCAAAGCCACAGACTCAGTAGCTGCAGTGACAGTCAGAGTTTGTACATGGGTCACAGCAGACGCGAGGGGGGGGGGGGATTTTGCTCAGTGAGCCCTTTTATTCTGCCACACATGGTGAAGGATGGAGCCGTGGGAAAGAGAGAGAGAAAGAAGCTTGTGTTTTAAAGTCTCTACAGAGCCTGGACTCTGACCGTTGCCCTCAACTACAACACAAAGAGGTCCTCATACAGAGTTGTGTTTCCAAACCCTTTTATCAAAGACTTCGGAGTTATACCGAAGGTGTGCATTCATTCTTACCTGCTAGATCACACAGCTCTGTGTCTGTGGCGCTGGACAGGGCTTCCTCCAATTCTGGATCGAGGGTTGTGACATCTTCCTGACGCGTTTCTATAGGTCTCTGCTTAGGAACAAATGCTTTACCTACAGAGGGAGGAGAGGAGAGGTACATTTAATTCAAATCACAAACTCAATGGAGACGATTCCGGCCTCACAAAATAGGCAGACAATAAATAATCTTTTCATCATCGCAGACAGAGGAATCAGGTCCATGCAGGCCCAAGTACATTTTATGAGATGTTACACAACTGCTCCCATTTCTATAAAAGCCTCACTTAGTGCTGCTTGTTATTCTTCTACAACCATTCCCCTCTCCTTGTAACAGCCATAAGACGGCTTGACAACCAAGTGCTCCGTTCATGATTAATACACTAACATAGGTTTAACACCAACATCAAGCTTAAATCTCTAGTCACAACACATTTGACCTTGTTGTCTGTCTGACTTGACATTTTTGTCAGTGTCTTTCTACATGTACAGTTCCTCTTTTTCATTCGGAGATATTTGTATTTCTGCTTCTTCGGTTTTGCATCGGCGCGCGTTACAAAATTCATCCACACGCCCACTCACTTGCAGAGAATCCTGCAGAGAGTCTCCTTCTGTGTTCTCACATGGGCTCACTCTGATATTATCCAGAGTTTTTAAACCAGGGAGCAGGCAGGACAAACTAGGGAGAAAGTCCAGCGCCTCAAACTTGGCCATTTGCACTCTAAGTCCCCCTGGCGAATGTCAGGATATTATCCCTAGTTCAGTACACGACTGGAGGCAACTTGTGTTTTTTTGCTAAAATCAAGTTTTCTGCTTTCTTGCCATGCACAGGGAATGAGCACAGATTACGCTTTACGATGTAAACTAATTACACTTTTAACGAATGCTGTTAAAAAGTCCTGTAAAATTCACTGAAATTCTTGTTTAGGTCAGCGTACACTTTCTAACACGGAGGTGACGCGTCATCAGAAAAGTGCTGTGTAAATAAAAGTGGGCCTCCTGCTACTTTACACAACCTTCCTAAACCATCAGTGCTTCAGACCAGCAGCACCCAGTCCCCCAATGTTGACAACTGTGGCATTGCCATGGTTACCTATCTGGGCGAAGAAACGGAAAGAGCGAAGGAAGTCACGGAACAATGACGTTAGTCTAATCTAAACTGCACTGCCGGGGCAACAAACACTTGCATGGCACAGAGAGACCATCCAGCAGCTCTGTGCGCCTGTCTCCTTAAACAAAAACACCACAAGATCAGGCCCTCCCTTTCCCATCAAACTGCTCAAACTGGTCCCCAGTGGGGGCTTTGGCACTTCCTGAACGACAGCAAACAGTAAATACAGTCATCAAGCAGCATCTGGGCCAGTCCCAGTGGAGCGACATTTAGCCCCTCGGAAGTAGGAAAGACAGAGAGAGGCGCCCACAGTCTTGTTGTCTGAATGACCCCACAGGAGCATTTATTATGGACAAAATGGGAAAAACACATTGAGGTACAACATTGTATCACGTGTGGAAAAAAACAGGGACTGTATCAGGAGTAGCTGGAAGGACTTGGAGAATAAGACCGATGGATTTACAAAATATTGGTATTGAAGGGTTTTGAATTGACACTTGTGATGCCAGCATTGGTATCAGACATCTCTAATGTCGAGGCCTGGAAACATCTACAACAAAGTGAGCCAAGCGGAGAAATCCAGAAAAGTTAATCCAGATTAAAATATGTGGAGGTATGATCAAAATTGAGCACACTCAAATAATAATCCATAATTGCGCAGGATTACTGTCACCATACAGCTACAGTAAGTAAAATGGGTCAGTGGAGCTACAATGGATTTCCCACAGCTCACAGTGGCGCCTTCAAATGCTTTGTGTGACCTTAAGTCCAAGATCCAAAGACAGTAATTTTATTAACACTATTGAACATGCTACCAATAAAAAGCAAATCTCACAACACAGCAGGAATACACAGCTTTCTATTCAACATCTATGGACATGACCCTCATAATGTAAAGAATGTTGACAAAAGCCAAGGAGAAGTTGTGAAAAGGTAGTAAAAGAGTAATAAGGGCTAACCTGATGTAATAAAATGGTGGTAGTAGTAATTACTGTGGCTTTAGTCAGGCTGTTTCCCTCTGATATTATGTGTGTTGCTTCGAGGAGACACTCACACACTCATGACAACATTATTCATCAGCAGGGGGTGAGTATAACAAGGGGAAGAGAATCAGCCACATTCCAGAGAACCACCAGAGTGATTTTAGTTTTCCATGTAGTCATGGGGTACACACACACACACACACGCACTCACTCATGGGGGAGCATAATTTCTAACAGACTGGGTTGGGTCATAGTGAAGATGTCAGCTCCATTTCCTCTCCAGCATGGGAGTACTGAGTACGACAAAAGAAACTCCTCTGGAAAATGATTTCTTCTCAGTTAAGTTTCTTTTTCCTTCATGCTGTCACATAAATCATCTCCTTTTCTTTTGTTCTAGACAGTTACTGTTACAAGTGTGTCCTGCTAACTAGTAACTACTTAACCAGCACAGATAAAAACCTAACGTCCAAGTAAAATAAATAAAGAGATTGATTAAAAACAGCTAATCCTAACATTGCCTCCTCCTTGGACTCTCCCTACCTCCTTTCCCCTGGTACAAACACACCTCCCCCACTCTGCTGTATGTTGCATAAGAGCAGACATGCATTAATAATACATGCAACGACAGCAGAACAGTAATTATGACTGTGTGTCTGTACTGCTGATGGAGACACAGACACACTTTGGTCCTTCATCCCCTGAGAAATATGACTCTAACACGAGAGGGGCACTACAGCTGAAGGATACACAGAGGAAATCATGTTGCGAATGGGATATCTTCTCAATTTTAAACGAATACTTGACTTTTCTAATGATCAACGTCACACACTATGTCGAGGGATCCACGATTTTAAGGGGCTAAAACCCAAACCCTGTAAATATTCATGCTGAAATGAGCTGGTATGATATCGTGGACAGCTGGAGAAAAACAAAGGCTCACCTTTTCTCTCTCCAGTGAAGGGAATTATATCCTCTCTGTCCTTGTACTCAATGGCTTCCTTCTCCAGGTGTTTGAGCAGACGGTCCCGGTCAAACGTCCCTGTTGCGTTCTTGGACGTATGGTCCTTCTGACGTAAACCCGCTGGGAGAAGAGCATTCTGGGGGGGAACAAGGACACACATTAGACCTGTCGACTTCAATACAGTCAATATAGAAATTAAGTCTTAACTCCATAAACTGGTAAATTATAAATTGTGTTTGGTCTGTCCGCTTCAGGGGAAAATATATACATTTAATCAGTTACATGAACGACAAGGGATAGAATTTCTGGGTGCTGTCATTCTACCCAACATCAATTTGTGGCAACACAGGTTTCCCTTGGAAGACACGTTCACCTCTGTGATATCAAAAGTAGTTCAGCCAGCAAAAGTAGCAGAAACTGGCAGAAAACTAAATAATATTTGAAATGTTCATAATTTCATATATGACTCTGAAACCAAATACCAGTATTTACTGTGCGAGCTTGAGTTCCACATGGAAAATGGACAGAGATTACAGGTTCATCAACATACTCTGAACTAGTTTATCTTGATGCATCTCAACCACAACCGATTATCAGCCATTAGTTCCACGTGACTAAAAGCCTGGGGGAGGTGAGAATGGATGTGTTAGGAAGAGGCGTCTTGCACACGGCCCCTATTCAAACAGAACTGCATCTTTTCTATGAGCACACATTTGTACTTTGTCTACATAATAAGATCTAGAAATTAATATGCTCCCACTGTTTCCTGTGGGTTCCGTGTGCAGGGGAATTTCTTCCTCTCTCGGTTTAGATGGAATTTCAATAAAACATCCAGGGGCCTGGGAGGGATTATACTTACTAATGCTTATTCATTCTACTCTACAACTCCACCCACAAATAAACACAAAAACACTTGTCTGCCTGTTGACAGTCGTTGCAGCCCAGACTCCCCTTTAAATTTCCCAACCTTAGACGCTTGAGACTAGAGGGAGTGGCTGGATTGCAGAGGAAAAATCCACCCTTTCAATGCATCCCAGGGAATCTAAATGTAAGGATGTGGCATCATATATATTCTGGTGGATTCACTTCCCCTTTATGTGCTTAAGCCATTAACCACTCTCTGTGAGTCACACCAGATTTACAGCCCTGACAAGAGGCATACACTTGTAAAACTAGGTGTAATTTGTTATTAATGTTCTGTCTAAGTTTTGTTTGAGAAAGTTAATTATGTCTGCGAAGATGTTTTGAGCATGTGCGTGTATGAAGCATAAAGTCTATCATATTGAAATCGTCCATTCCACAGTAAAACCCTCCCACAGAAGAGCCCTGGAGCTCCTCCAGCCCTCACTGAACTCTGACCTCAGGATCCATCTCCTCGAGGGCAGACTCCAGCTGTTTGAGCTCCTCCTCCGACAGCTTGTTGAGGATTTCATCTTCATCCAGATCCTTGTACTTTTCCAGGTCCTTCTTGTAAGACAACGCCATGGTGCCGGCTATAGCTTGAAAAGCAACCCTGAGCAGCAGACCGCAGCCACACTGTTCCTTCTCGGGCTCACTGCTCCCAGGACCGAGGTGAGGCTACCTGAATGTTTGAGAACACAAAAACAGAAACATATGATGGTGATTTCCTTTTACTTTGGCCGACTTAAACATTGTAATGTGGTTCCATCTTGTAAGAACATTCACATTGTTTATCACATCCATGTGAAACAATAGTTGATCACAGCTGGGCCGGATAATGAGGCCTTTCCATGATGCAACCCACAGCTGGAACACAGGAAGAACTTTCTCAGGCTCAGACAAATCATCTGACTGCTCCCATGAAGACCATTAACTACTCCTCGTGAAATAGAAGCTTCTTGTAGAAGGAAAATGCAGGAATATACTTTCTATCAAGGGACTCAAAATAAAGCAAAACGTGGAAAAGTGGCAAGAAACACCGGAGCAAACTGTCAGTAGTTTTGAAAGAACAGTTAGGATTAAATATAGATCAGATATATGAATGAGTTAAGGAGTGAGTGTGTGTCCTGTCAAACTAAATGAAGAAGCTTCAGTTCCCTCTCCCACGCCACAGTCAGAGCTCAAGATGAGCCCATGATGTCCCTGCAGGACTCTACAGATGATCTTGGTCCTGATCACTCACACAATTAAACTCAGCTGAAACTCAGCTGAAACTCACACTTTCCCAAATAGTGGGTCTGGACAGATAATGTCCAGACCCAACAGGCAAATCTGCAGAGTGTTTGGGCGAGACGTTGCGGCTGGCTGAAGAACACAGGAGGCAGGGAATTATGTTTTAATTCTGCTGAGGAAGTTTTTGTTTACAGCACATCAACGCCAGGCGTGACCAAAAGCTTTTCAATCTGTTGCGTGTTAGAACTGTCATCAACCTGCCCGCTCACGGTGAGAGAGAGAATTTCCTGATGTGTTCTCACGAGAGCTCACTCGGACATTCTCAGGAGTCTTTACTAAGGGGCTGCCAGGAAAAACTCTGGGCAATGTCCGGCACAACTGAAATGGACATTTGAGTTCTCACATATAGCCCCTCTGGATAACCTCAGGGGAGAATACGCGGAGTTTGGTACATGCCTGAAAGCAACTCATGGCAACCCGGCTTATCAGAAATAGAAGGAATGAGAAAGAAAAGTAAGTGTCAAGGTAAAATAAATAATAAAACAACAAGAAAATAAATCCAGAAGAAAACACTGTTTACAATGGGAGCGAATCCTGATTTCAATTCTAAGTATATAAGTTGAATCCAGAATCATGCAGAGCTACCTGCACTATATCAAAAAAATAACCAAAGTTTCAACTCTGTGTTTCAGCTCAAGACTCTAGAAACATTTAGTGCCACTTCCCTGGAGCTGCCTGAGTGATTTCTCCAGCTCAGAGGAATTCCCTGACACAGTGTGCGTCTCTCGTACGGTTCAGTCCACCGTCCGCACAAACCAGCCTCTGTCCTGAGCAAATTCTCTCCCTCACTTCATCCATTAGACCTCGACAACTACCCTCATCATCGCCTCTGAAACCATTATCACGAGAAAGGCATTCACGAGCTGGACTGAAATGTCAACACCGACGGCTTCAATAAAACCTAATGAATATAATGATCTACGATCGTAATCCCACTGTAATGTTAAAAAGCTACTGGCAGATATTATGAGAGCTACTGGTGTGAGGGAGATCAGCCACAGAAGCTACAGTGAAGCTTAGTTAAAGGTGGGAGACAAGTACAGGAGGTGAAACAATATGAACATTTGTAGAAATCTGGTAACTTTAACATTATATGTGAAAGATTAAAAACAGCCTACAAATCAAAATCCTGTGAAAACTGTTGTGTGTGCTGCAAACACAATAGCAGTCGTCTGTCCTGAGTTCATGAACTGCACCAGGATTTGTGTCTCTTTCAATCCTTTGCTGGCTCGTTTCTGGAAAGAGGAATTTTGTTCATCTTGTACAGTCGAGATGACCCCGCCACACAAAAACATACTGCAATAATCACGAGTATAAAAGTACAGGGAGCCAGGTTTGCGGAATCTAAAAACATGTCTGGTTCAGCCTCGTGTCCAGACCCAACTCTTGTTGTTTACTTTCACACGCTAATGAGAGCCTAATGGTTAAATTACCCAGACAGATTCTGAGATGAGCAGAGGGAAATGATGTGATCACTCTTCTGACAAGGATCAGGAAAACACAGAGATGCTGGGGCCAGGGATAAGCCTGAGACGCGCACACACACAAACACACTTATAATGCTCTTATGAAAAGATCAGCCCAAAATAACAGAGTTTACCACGTTATTCCACTTTCCGCTTAACTGACTGATAATTCATCACATTTAAGACAGCAGCCACTGTTTACAACGGGCCTCAGTACATTGGACTGTGCAGACCGAGGAGTAATGTAGCATGCAGACATGGATAATGATGGCAATGGGTGGGCCCAGGCTGGGTTGGAGACACAGAGAGGATCCATTAGTCCAATCTGATTGATTCCTTTCTCCTTCTCCCTCTTCTCTGTGTTAATCCTTCAAGACAACAGCAGATGGCCTAAAGCCAATAATACTGCAAACCTGTCTGCACTCTACACTCACCTTGAGCTTCCCTTCACTGACCTGTGCACTTAGGCCACTAATGGACACACGCGATAAAAACCTGACTTGTTAAAGGAAGACTAAAGGAAATCTACCTTTAGAAATAGATATAGAAAATAAATGCTTGTGTTCTGTATGTGTGCATATGAGAGCAAAATTCTGATGACATGTGAGAAATTCAGTAATAAAAAGGGGCTAGAATGCCACTCAGACACTGAATACCTCCAGATCCACAGATTATTCACAGAGAAAAGTGTTGAAAAATGGTTAAGAAAGTGAAAACAATTCCTCCCCCTCATCTGGATGTGCACCAACATCTAAGTGGATCTTTCCTGACCCATACCGCATCCTTCTGCCAGGCTTGTGATAATCTGTCCAGTAGTTTATGCTTAATCCTGCTAAATAACCGACCGGCAAACAAACAAATGTAGATGAAAACAGAATGAAATGTAAAATACCTGTTTCCAACTTTGTCATCACTATCCCTGTTAAATGGAGAGTCTAAACATAGTGAAGGGCAAATACCAGGCTTCATCCTCTTTCAAATTCAATGTTGACAGGCAAATTTAAAGAAATAACTGCATTGTGGCATAACAGACTCTGTGGCTTATATCAAATAACCATGAGCCACAAAAAAAGGCACATATGTCGACTGGGATTCTTGCGCTCGATATCCCGGTGGCCTGGGCTGCTCTAGATCTCAGAGGCAGCATGAAGGATGAGCATCACATTGCAGCAGTGGGATGAACAGGAAGCACTAACTGGTTATTACATTAAAATAGAGCACCACCCCAGCAAGACACAAAAAGACTATAGTTAGAATGACCCAGCTCTAATACCCCTGGGACAGAAGTCTGCACTTCCTCCTCCCGCCTACTCTCCTCTGGCTGTATTATCCAACTTTTCTGTCTCTTCACTACGTTGTTACTCATTTCTCTTCTGTACTTCTTCTGTACATCCTCCTACTTTTCTGTAAGAATGAGAAATGATGGAACACACATGGAAACAGACACAAACGTAGTGCAAACAACAAAAGAATACAAGTGTCCAGAGAATAAAAATCTGTCTATATAGAAGCAGTTAATTCAAGTTCTATACATTTGTTTGCATTTGTGTTTTTGTCATTATTCATAATAGTTATTTATAATAAAGTTTATGGACAAGTTGATATGTCAGCATCGGATCAGAAATAGTTCACTCCCTAATATCCGTATCGGTCCCTAAAACCACAATATGGATAATATGTGTAATGCAAACCACATTCTTCTCTCTTGTACAGGTCTGAAGGGCCAGATAGGATGTGTGGTGTGTCTCAAACAAACAAGAGACACACACCCCATTACCATGTAATGAGAACAAACTGCAGGGAGTGTCCCGCCTTCCAGCTCGGCGAGGACTTGCAAGTGATAGAGGATGAATAATACAGGTTTAAAAAAGGTAGATCACACAGCTTCACACCCCGTTGTAAACACCAATCCCAGCCACTATTCACTACGGTGGCTGCGTGACACACAAAAGGGGGCGAAACCAGACACTCACAGGCCGGTTTCACTCTCAAGTGAAAGGTATGCAGGTGAAACGAATCTGTTGATCTGGGACACTGCACTGCAGAGGATGCCAACGTGCCCCATCACCAGGAAGATGCCATGTCAGCAGTCACCACGACATTCCTCCCTGCTGCATTACCTGCTGCACAGCTTCAGCAGTGCCACCTACCTGCCCCCCCCCAGGGTTACACAGGGAAAACCAGACTTCCTCGTGCAGACGTCTTCTCTGAGACTTGGACCACACCCTTCATTCAACACTGAGCCCTGCTGGACAAACTACAACACACGATCCCTCCCATCACCCCTCGGTCAGTGACTAAGTCTACTGACAGGAGACTTGGTCACTGACCCTCCAGACAGGTTGTTCTGCTGCTGAAGCCACAACAACACACTCCATGAAAACACTGGTATCTGATATCTATGTCAAAACAAACACAGATGCTGGGATCAATGGAGGAGACTCGGTGTTGACATCATATCTCAGTATGAATCTAATGCTGTCACTGATGCTAACGTGGCTGCCTCACCCACCGCTCGTTGACATGCAACGTCAACGTCAGCTCACATGTTCTTGACATGTTTGCCGTGACCTCGTTGACGTGTTCGGTCTCGACGAGCATCACTCAGTAAAAAGTCCCCACGTGTTAGCGGAGGGGCTGTTCCCGCAGAAACGAGCCGTGCGTCGGACGCGAACTTTGGCAACTTGGCTTCTCTACATTTCGTCGGGTGCAGCGGAGCAGCCCGATTGGATGATGCTAGCTGCTAACCGCGCTAGCATCTGCAGTTGAGTCAAGTTGCTAACAGTGTAGCTCCAGCGGCCGGAACACACAGGAGTGACAGTACAGTAAACAGTGAGGTTAGCTCGCTGAGAGATTTACAAAACACCAGAGGCGTCCATTGTCTTACCTGAGACTAAGTGAACCGAGCAGACGAGTGTTGAAACGCGAGCAGAGCTCCAGTGAAAGCGATTTCTGTCTGAGCCCAAGGGCGGTGACACCGGAAGAGAGCAGCGGAGACTGACGTGTGCCACCAGCCAATCGGCAGCGAGACTGTCTGGCCCGCCTTCTTTATCTGTGAGAACCAATCAGATGAGATGCGATGAATAAAATAAAATGTATTAAAGATTTATTAAAATTGTATGAATAAATCATTTAATAAATAATTATGAAATTACATTAAAAAAACATTTAAAATTACATTTTATGTTTCATAAATAAACAATTTGATTACATTAAAAAAGAAAGAAAAAAGCTGGATCTTAATTAAAGTTTGCACTACTCTCATCCTATCCACCGTGTGCCTTTTCACTGCATACTATGTTTTACTATGTACTATGTACTGTTTCTGAGTACTTAATATGTTGCATACTAATATCTTCTGTTTACTGTCGACTCTGCCTAGAGAGAGACGGCATTTCCATCCCATCTATGGCAGACTTGACCATGAAGTTGACTTTGACTTTGACTAAAAACTTCAACTTACCATTGACTTTAAAGATCATGAGGAGCTCATCCTCCTTTTGCTTTTCACTGTGTTACACAATAGTGGGTATTGAATTTCATGTACCCTCTCAGTTCACACAATATGTGCACTGTAACAAGATGCCTCGCCCGCAACACAGAATCTTTGGGAGCAGATGAGGGCTACATCAGTAGACATCAGATGAATGATAACACTTAGCTGAAGACTTTGCAATGTACTGAGAACAACAAATGACCTTCAAAAACAGGAATTTGCTGTAGAATTCGTACATTCAGACAGGACCCATCTTCATGCATATATAAATATATATACAAATATTATTTTATAGTCATGATAAAATCGATTTTTCTATACATGGGATATAGGATACTGCTTATATGCGATATACTAAAAGTATTGATAATCTTACGTTTTCTTTCTCCTGTTATAATACTTCATCAACTATGCACTCATCTCCTGTTTATTGATGATATGATCGATCACATGCATGGAATAATCAATCAGGGATAAAGATTGACCCTAAATCTGCTATATTGTAAGTTCATTTAAAAATAAAATAGATAATTTCATTCAGTTCTGCAAATACAGAGACATGTGCAAGGACCTTTACTTTTATCTTTCACTTTAGACAACAATTTAAATCTCTACATATATAAATATAGATCTATATATTATAACCAACACAGTCATATACAGTCGTTGGTGGTATACTGCCTCCTAGTGGCTGATATGACTCACTACACCCGGTCGGTTGACCCCCGGAAACAAAACCTTCCCTCGGAACCCGGTTATCATCTTTTGTTTCCGGTGGGTCACATTTCTCTGCCGCTCCAGTTTGGGAAAAAAAGATGGCGGACATGGACGAATTGTTCGGCAGTGATGGAGACAGCGACAACGAGCAGCGAGGTAAACGTGTTTCCAGCCGTTCACTAGCCTGTTTGTCAATGACGTGAGAAAGTGAGGCTTTGAGTAGATTTAGAGAAAGACAGACGGTCGGTGAAGGTGAAACTCGGTTGTTGTGATCGTGAAGCGGAAACACGTTCAACTCCGGGATGTTGTCGAGCACGTTATCGTTGATAAAAACGAGTGACGTGTGTTTTATCCTTCATTTGATTGTGTTGTGTGTGTTTTAACAGACGTAAACTAAAAACTGCATGTTTATTAAACGGTCGATTTTGTTTTTAAGTTACCGGATAAAAGTCCAGATCGCGCTTCACGACTGTACCGGTTCTTCTTTAGTCTTTATTGCTTTTAAATACAAAACAGAGAAAAGGAGAACAACTTTTAAATAGTTTTTTAAAAAGTTAGCATTTTACATTTTCAGCTTTATCGGAATCCAGTCATTTATATTGAAAATGGTGCAGAGCTGATGTCTTTATCTTTTATAAGTAATCTAACTTGAGGTGACAACATGCCTCTATGGACATGTTTGATATTGATATACACACTGTGGGAACTTTATGAGGAACATCTGTAAAACATGTTGCATTATAATACAACAGCTCCGCCATAAATCCTGCCTGGTTTTCTATTGACAGTGTTTTATGAGACGACGAGAACACAAAGTAATTGATGTTATGTACTTTGTGCTAGATGAAGATATAAACATTCCACTGAATCCGCTCTTTTGTGTTTCAGAATCTGCATCGGGCTCTGGTTCCGACTCGGAGCCGGAGAGACCTCGGGCTGCCAGCAACGTCTCAGGCAGCGGCAGCGGCAGTGACAGTGAGAGGGAGCGGGATGATGATGACGAAGAGGCAGGGAAACCCAGTATTAATAAGGTGTGTTTGCGTTTGTCTAACGGTGCTCATCTTAATTACTGTGAGTTTTAGATGCTGCAGTGCAAGATCACAGTCTAACAGCAGGTAAGTCGGGTAGTAGCTTTGCAAATTAAATCCCTCAATGACCTGGAGGGGGTAAGAGGGTTGGAATTTTATTTCAAAGAAATATTCAACAAAAATATAAAGGCCAATTCTACAACAGACATACTGAGATGTAATCACATAAGTAACAATTTTAACTGTATATTCATTGTGATTCTGTTGACTTATGAAGTTACACTCACTGGAAACACTCATTTGAAAGGGGGAACACGTGTCAACACCAATGGTTTTCTCCAAGCAGCATCGTAACTCTACTTCACTAACTCCGGGTCCGGCACCCACGAGTAAAGTGTCAACGTGTGAGAAACTGGAAGTGACTTGCAAACATTCTGTGTGTCACTCTCACACGATGTTGCGTGTCTGCAGTTGCACAATTAGCTTGTGTCGCAACCTCAGTGTGTCAAACAAGAACAAGCGGGTGAAATGTTCATCTATCCACAATTGATGTTTGTGTTCACATGGGAGAGAGTGAGGGATGGACAACATGCACTAGTGCTGTCAATCTGTACATCAGCTCAGGTTACTCACCTTTCCTTCTGCCTAATAGGAGCTGTTTGGAGACGACAGTGAGGATGAGCAGCACAGTCAACGCAGCGGCAGTGACAACCAGTCTGAGCGGTCTGGGAATCAGTCGGACGCCAGCATGCACTCAGACCAGGGCGAGAACGATCACTCTGACGCAGAGCAGCACAGCGGCTCAGAGCGCGGCCACCGAGACGAGGATGACGATGATGAGGACAGGGGCCACCGTTCAGACGGAGGAAGCCCGGCTGGCAGCGTGATGTCTGGAGCAGGGAGCCCTCACTCTGAGAGAGGCAGTGTGCGTTCAGACAGAAGGTGAAGAACATGCTCTCTTTATTGAACTGACTTCACATGAAATAAAATAACACTTTCTATTGTCAGAGGACCAGATTTTCATCCCTGCATTTATTGTCTCCAATGTGTTTGTTATAAATCAGCGTGCACAGTGATCCTGGGTCTCCACAGTCGGGGCCGGCCACTCCACGCTCTGACGGAGAAGCCTCTGGCAGGGAGAACCAGTCAGACGATGAGAAGTGGGAAGGAGGGGCCAAGAGCGACCAGTCTGATGATGAGGAGGTCAAACGTCATTACTCTGATGAAGAAAGAGAGAACTCTGATGACGATGGGCCGAGAAACAGGAAGTCAGGTACACCCAGTGTCTGGTGTTAAACAGGAACAGACTATTGTAGACGAACTGGATCGTGAGCCAGCCGCCTGTGTTAAGACCACATGTGAAAATTTAATCCTGAGCTCTGGGGTTAATCTCAGAATTTTTAATATGAATTTTCTTTTAGACCTTCATGTGTCTTGTACCTTTTTTTAATTTATACTGTGCTGTCATGTGCAAGTTATTCTGTTAATGTGGCTTATTGTGATTGGACTTTTCAGAGTCCGTAAAGGGCAGCGACAGTGAAGATGATTTCCTCAGACAGAAAACCAAAGCAAAAGCCACATCTGATTCAGATTCGGACAGTGACGTCGGAACAAAGAAAGGTAAGAAACTGTTTTGTGACATAAGTACTTTGACCACAAACCTAAACTAGTTAGTCCATCACAGCATCTACAGTTCAAATCTGAACAGTCAGTCTTCCATATTGTTCAACAGTAAAGAAAACTGCAGCAGACGACCTGTTTGGAGAAGCTGACGACATCTCTTCAGACAGCGATGCCGACAAGCCTCTGACCCCAGGACAGCCCCTGGTACCTGTCTTTCCTCTGACTCTGTTTCTTTTCTGCACTGATCATCACAACTCTTTAATTGTGCAGAGGCCTTTTTACAAGCGTTCCCAAATCTCCTTTTCTCAGAGCCTCTCATTAAGCCTCTCTGAGCTGATCCCTATTATCACGGGTCATTGAATCATACAATGTTTTTCTGAAATATTCCTGTGTGTGTGTGTGTGTGTGCGCGTGTGCGTGTGCGTGTGCGGCCCAGGATGCAGACGATGGGATGGAGGGGGACCCACAAGAGGAGCCTGCGCCTGAAACTCGTATCGAAGTAGAGATCCCCAAAGTCAGCACTGACCTCGGATCTGACCTTTATTTTGTCAAGCTGCCCAACTTCCTGTCCGTGGAGCCCAGGTCAGAACATTGGCACTGTCGATGAAAACAATGTTAACACATATTGAACTTGATGAGCTCTTAAATCCTTTTAAAATGGAAAAGATACAACTACAACAAATGAAGAGGACATATTTTCAGAAACATTAAGATGAGAATTCCAAGAGCAGATATCCTAGTTTTTTAGTTTGTGTTCAGCTAAATGTGTTTTGGGTCTTGACCACAGTAGTCAAGTCTTTCTGGTATATTTATATTTCTTTGAACCTCCCTTTTCAGACCTTTTGATCCTCAGTACTATGAGGATGAATTTGAGGATGAGGAAATGCTGGATGAAGAGGGACGGACCAGGCTCAAACTGAAGGTACATACTTCACCACATCTGTATGTCTGTGGATGACATTGGAAATCCACAGGAAGTCTTCTTGTCACTAGATTTAAAAGAGTGGTTGATTTTGGTTTTTGAGTGACCAAAGTTGATCCTTTTCTCCCTCAGGTGGAGAATACGATTCGGTGGAGAGCCAAGAAAGACGAGGAGGGAAACGAAGCACGAGAGAGCAACGCACGCATCGTCAAATGGTCCGACGGCAGGTGTGTGTTATGTCAAGCCGGATGTTGGGGATACTGTGAACAGGAAATGCTCTGTATTTTCCATGCTTTTAAATTTCCTGTTCTCGCCGCAGCATGTCCCTCCACCTGGGGAACGAAGTGTTCGATGTTTACAAAGCTCCTCTCCAGGGAGACCACAACCACCTGTTCATCCGTCAGGGCACTGGACTGCAGGGGCAGGCTGTGTTCAAAACCAAACTAACATTCAGGTAATGGAATATACGTGTCATGCTTGTGTTGTTGATGGACACAGACACATGGACACCCCCCCCCCCCCCCCCCCCCCCGACTGCCTCCAGTTCCAAACAACAACAGTGGCACCTTTCTTTCAGGCTCCATTCAGAAATGTGCTTTATGCTGTAAGTCCCTGATCACCTTGTGCGAGCTGCCCAGGTTTCTCCCAATAAGAACAGCGTAAGCCTCTTAGCGCCCCAAAGTCCACCTGGATGTTCTGTCTTCTCAGACCACATGGGACTAGCAGGCCACTGGCCAAAGCTGCTTTAATGCACAATAGGCCTCTACGCTCCCAGGCAGGACTGTACCATTTGTTCTAAATCAGTATTGTCATCAGAGTTTTAATTAGGATTGAGGCTGAAGCTGCTCACGGTTAAATTGGTTTGGACGTAGCTTTGTTTCTGTTTCTTTCTTCTTACTTTAGGAGCTTTATGCAGCTTCACAAATTAATGAAACAAAAACCTTCAGAGAAGATGGAGCCAAGAAGAAGTACATTTTTCCTGGTTAATTAATAAGGATAATTGTTTTTATTTTGAAGGGCACTTGAAGAGCACATATCCCCACCAAAGATAATGCTCTATCTCACCATTGTTAAAGAAAGCTTTAAAAAATCGTGGATTGGCCAATTTTTTCCGACCTGCTCCAAAATGGCTTTTTCCTTGGGTCACAGAGGAATCACAAACGCAGTTATGTTAGGGGCACATTTGCACAGTCACCTTAAAATCTGGCACTGTTTCCTCTTGTGTTTCCAGGCCCCACTCCACAGACAGCGCCACCCACAGGAAGATGACTCTGTCTCTGGCTGACCGCTGCTCCAAGACACAGAAGATCCGAATCCTTCCGATGGCTGGACGAGATCCTGAGTCGCATCGTAACGAAATGATCAAGGTGACACACGTTCACGTTCTGTCCGTCGAGGCTGTTTGGGTTCGTCTTTGATCTGCCCGCTCCGAGAACGCTTCTGTTGCCACAGGGACTGAAAAATGTTGCATGAGGCCAATTGTTGGCAAGTGTTGTCTCCTGTTACATAAAGAAATAACCTGGGGCACTTACATAATGAGGTCGCACAGTGGTCAGTGAAATGGAAATGGTGTCAGCGAGTGCGTGTGTGTACGTGTGTGGGGCTGATTGTGTATCTGATGCCAACACAAATCAGATCTGTTAATAGCATCGTTTATAGTTTCACTGAGCTCAGTGCTGACCTGTGACACTTCTTTTTGATCTCCTGCTCAGATTTTCTTTCACTCAGTCATTTCCAGTATGAATGTTTTATCATCTAAAAGGTTTTTTGTGTCAGTATGGAAAGTTGCATCATAGTCTCTCTTACCAGTTGCATTTATACTGGTGTAGCAGCTTGTTGTTTTCTTGTTTGGTAGATTAATGAGGGTCTTAGTTAGAATGGATACTGTCAACAAAGCAGCTTTTTCTGCAAGAGTACAGCTTGTTCAGATGAGGGACGCCCGCAGAGGGCTTTGGTTAACACTTGCTGATCAGAAGATGTGGTCGTAGGAGCTGAAGGCCTTATCATGTGGAACAATATGAATAAAAGCTGATGAAGAACTAATGAAGAAATAAATGTCACACATAATGAAGCCTTGAAAAAAATAACTGATTAATCTAAACCTGTAGTAACAGACAAAATAATGAAATTTGCTATTTCCTGAGCCACAAGCACCACACAGTGACATTATATCAGTGTAACAAAAGAGATTTTAAATTAGCAGCTAGAAACAAGATGTCAAACTTGAATCCAGGGCTTAAAATTAATTCCGACTGGTGTTGCTCTCCGGGCAGAAAGAGGAGGAGCGGCTCCGAGCCTCTATCCGCAGGGAGTCCCAGCAGCGGAGGATGAGGGAGAAGCAGCACCAGAGAGGCCTGAGCAGCGGCTACCTGGAGCCCGACCGCTACGACGATGAGGAGGAGGGCGAGGAGGCAATCAGCCTGGCAGCCATCAAGAGCAAGTACAAGGGAGGAGGAGGCCTGAGAGGTGAGGGAAAATGGATACTCTACTCACCACGGTCATTTAAAAAATGTTGTCACACAAGTTAGATTTTTACTGAGATCTAATGAACATCGCCTTTTTTTCTGCGCCCAATCCAGAGGAGCGAGCGAGGATCTACTCCTCAGACAGCGATGAGGGCTCTGATGATGATAAAGCCCAGAGGTTGATGAAGGCCAAGAAGCTGGACAGTGATGAGGTAGGTGCACTATCCAGCAGGGCAGACAGGGGGCAGTGTGAGGAAGCCCCTGAACATGCCCACGTTTCACTGTTACCTCATGGGAACTGAACAGGACAGGGAATTCTAGTTCTTCTGAAAGAACATGAATTCACTTCCGCACTGACTGTCTCTGCAAAAACAAGTTATGACAAATTTTTCTAACCTAGCAAACTGAATGTACAGATGAGCTGTACAGAACGTCTGCTGACACCTTATTTCACCCAGTCACCTCTTTCCTTCTCCCTTTCCCACAGGAGGGTGAGGGATCCGGCAAGAGGAAAGCGGAGGACGACGAAGAAACGTCCACCAAGAAGGCCAAGAAATATGTCATCAGTGATGAAGAAGAGGAGGAGGAGCTGGAACAGGAGCAGGAGCAAGAGCAGGATGAAGAGCATGAGCCAGAGCTAGAGCAGGAGCTAGAGCAGGAGCTAGAGCAGGAGCAAGAGCAGGAGCAGGGGGAGGAGGAGGAGGAGGAGGAGGAGGATGATGATGATGATGAATAATTTACTTCTTTTTTTTATCATTCCACTGTATTATCAGTGCTCAGCCCACATGGCTTATAAACAGCCATTTTTTTGTTTTGTATATTTTCTTAAGACCTGTGTGTGTGGGTGAGTGTTTGTGTGTCTGATAGTGTGTTTGCTTGTCTATGTTGTGTACAGCAGAGGTGAGAAATAAAGAAATGGTCGTGTGATGTAACCAAAGCTTCCCAAGGCCTCTATCTTTCTTACATTGTGATTCATATGCATGAATCACTGTTGTGAGCTTTAGTCCTGTTTCCAAACAAAAAGCAGGTTAAATTGGTAAAGTGTTGATTAAAGATGAAATTAGGCAAATAACAGAGAAGCAAAGTCTGACCTTTTAGCCGTGAACCCGTTTTAGATTGAACGTTAATGCAGGTTATGTGGATACTAAAAATTCCCTTCAGGAAAGAACTGGGGAGGAAAGTAAAGGGACAAGTCTGTTGGTGCTGAAAGAACCAATTTAACCCCCATGACAGGAGGCGGAGGTCCTCCTCAACCAGTCTGTCATGGGTGGATACTTAACACACTCAGCAGGCCCTTCTGCCTCCGTCTGTAATGACTGTTATCATTTCTTTTGAGAAAGTTTGTGATTCAGCTGCAAAGAGACAGAACAACAGAGACACACAACTACTACCAAAGCAACATATTTGTTGATTTCTCAGAGAATAGTTCATGAATCTTGATTTTAAAAGACCTGGCATATTTAGGGCCCTGGTCATAATGGGTTTGTGCAGAGCCAAATAAAAATCCAGTATCGGATCTAGTGAATTTAAATGTGATTTCATAAGGGGATTGTTTCATACTGAGGTGCAGTATGTCCTCTACTGAGTGACATCAATCAGTGGCCGCTGTATAAGCTCAAACCTGTTTTAAGTCAATAATCCATTAGTATGATGCAGGTATGATTTTTAATTTGGAGGAGAGAGCGTTTCACACGTCAGAGGTATTGTGACTTGATCCCCTGTTGTTAGAGGGGAGGGTGGCGGGGGAGTGTAGAGAACAACAGTCCAGGTTACTGATTCAGGTTCATCAGGCAGGATGACGTACACTGTCGTACATTCCCTCACACACACACACAAACAGTTAACTGGGTTCCCAGAGATAAATAACAGCCCTTGGATCCGACCTCTACCCCAGCCCTGTCCACACAGAACAGGTTGGAGCCACCCACAATACAAAACTGGTCAAACAAAGTCATGAAGAAAGAGTTTAGTAAAAATGGCGGCCTCCCTGCGTCACACAGAGACACACAACTAAAGCAACGTTCTGCAGGTACAGTTGGGCTGAGAAGAGTTTTTTTTTAAATTCCAGTTCACTGGAAATACACAAGGAAGCTGCGTAGTTGAAGTGAGATTGTGCAACTGAATCATTCACTGCTGGGGGCAAGATGGAGCTGTCACTCAGAGCGGGCCCATGTGTGTGCAGAGGCTTGCTGCTCTATAAATAGTGCATACCGTGAATGTTTGATGCTGCTTTATGCAAATGATGTGTGTGTGCCCCGGTTGTCTCACTGGAGGAGGTGTCGTCAGTACAGTTGTGTGCTGCGTTCTCTCAGACTGCAGTGGGTTATGTAAACCCAGTTCCACACAGGAGAGGAGAGGGAGAGGAGGCACTGCTACACACAGTCAGCACTGACTGAGGGGGGATGAGACGGAGGGGAGGGCTGCAGCATTTCACCCTGTTTTTTTGTTGTTTTGTTTTTTCCTCCTCCTCCTCGTGTCTCGTCTTTTGTCTCTGTATCACTTCAGTTGTTTTGCTGAGCCGTACCCGGATCCTCCCACCGTCCACCACTGAGCCTGGACCGGAACAAAAGCACACACACACTGAACACAACAGATCAGTGATGTGGAGAGGCCGTGTTTTCTCTCTCACACACACACACACACACACACACACACACACACACACACACACACACACACACACACACACACACACACACACACACACACACACACTGAACAGAACAGAACAGAACAGATCAGTGATGTGAAGAGGCCATGTTTTCTCACACACACGCAAACGAAACTCGGCTGAGTCACTGAGAGAAACTCTTGGCTGTTGTTCTGCCAATTAACCCTGAGGGAAGACACTCACTGTCAGTCCAGGTGTTTCTTGACGTGAACAGCCACGTGTTGTCATAATGGTCTTATATGTGTGTGTGTATGCTCTTGTACAGCTGTCTTTGTGAGGACCAGTTTGAGGCTACAACCTATGGAGGTGAGGACATTTTGTCCGGTCCTCACTTTGTGACCCACCTTTAATGTACTGTTGGATGGTAAAGACATGGTTTTGGGGTTAGGGTTAGAATTAGGTTTAGGTTAAGGTTAGGGGCTAGGGAATGCATTATGCCAATGAGTGTCCTCACTAAGATAGAAGTACAAACATATGTGTGTGTGTTTGTAGTCCAGGTATTACTATTGTTGTGGGGACCTAAATCTGTTTACACTACACATTATGGGGACTTGTTGTCCTCATGGGGACAAAAACAAGTCCCCACAACGTGAATCATTACATTTTAAAGTGAAGATGTTTAGGTTAGGTTGACAATGTAATTTCCTGTGTGTGTGTGTGTGTGTGTGTGTGTGTGTGTGTATGTGCATGTCTATCTATAGTTAAGAGAGACAATTCTGGTTCAATACCGTCATTGTGAGGACATTTTGACGGTGTGGTCCTCACCAATTCAAAGGGCTGTTTGAGGGTTAACACTTGGTTTTAGAATTAGGTTCAGGTTAAAGTTAGGTTAAGGATTAGTGTTGAACATTTAGTTTTAATGGTTGAGGTTAGGGTAAGGAGCTGGGAGTACATTATGCCAATTAGTGTCCTTACTAAGACAGAAATTGAAGGTTGTGTGTTGTTGGGGTTAGGATGTGGGTGAGGGTTAGAACTGTGTCTGTGTGTGTGTGTGTGTGTGTGTGTGTGTGTGTGTGTGTGTGTGTGTGTGTGTATTCTGATCCTGCACGTGTGTACACCTGTTTCACTTGGCTGCTCAGGTTATATTTGAGCTATTCAGATACACTGTACTCTGTGTATCTTGGTTTCTTTCCAGGAGGATTCATCATATCATTAAAATGGTTTTATACTTGGAGTTTGATTGTGGTGAGGACGGTAACATAATCCCAATCTTATACATGACATTTGCTTATTAATTACTGATTTTTTTTCTTACTGTTTCTTCATTCTTCTTTTCTGTTTCTGTTAAGACTGAGGACATCACTGTCTTTGCTGTCATTCTTTAGCTTTGGGTTAAAACCTTTTCGATCTTTTCCATCAGATTTATGTCATACTTTGTATAGTTCCACACAACAATGTTTCTGCTGTTAAGGATTTGGATTAATTTTGTGAATTTCTGTTGTTTTATTCTGTCTGTTGTCTCTTTGTTTCAATTTCATTTGAATCCACCAGTTTTGTGAACCTCCTCAGTAACAGTCTCACTCTGTGTACCCTGGCTGTATTTCATAGCTCAGTGGCCTTTACTCCTCTCTCAGTATGTCCCTTCCCCCTGCTGCTGCTTATATAAGAGCCTAATAAATAAAATAGAAACACAATACTCTCACCGCAGGATCCTCAAACTCTCACACATGACACTGCGCCCCGGAGGCCGCAGCCAGGCAGGGTCTTAGCAGGAACATTTTCCCTTACGTACAAGCAGGTGTGTAATATTCACACACGCACTAACACACGTGCAGCCATGACTGCAACGAATCAGTATCATCCGTTTCTTTTTTTCCTTCTGACCTTAACAATCCGGGTCAGCGTGTTCAGTCGAAGGAACAGAGATTAATCTGTAAACAGCAGGTTACCTTCAACTGGGAGCTGATTACATCGACACAGTTTTACCAGAAACAGACAAACAAAGAAAAAGTAAATGAGACAAGGTGACCGTCTGTGGGACAGCTTCTCTAGAGTCACTCTTCTGCCTCATTACACAAAACAATAGTTTATCTGTATCTACCTGCTGTTTATCTACCTTGGCCTTATATTTAATAACCTGAATGAATTCCAATGCAACGCACAAATAAACACATGATTTGTGTGGCACATGTAGACAACTGTTAAAAACAACATGTTGCGCATTATGTTTACACAAACATTGTAATTCGGTAAGTAAGTAAGTAAGTAATAAGTCATATTTAATAATATGTCGGGAAGATATAAGACATTTTTTACTTTTGATATTGATTGAATGATACATTTGTATTGATAATACTTCTGTACTCTCACTGAAGTCGGATTTTAATTCCACATTTTTGTATTTGGACTCTTACTTATGTGAAACCTCACTGGTGGAGAACTGGTTAACATGGGATGTGTGATTCCACTCAGAGTAGACAATCAAGTGACACAGTTCCTGTACTCCGGTCTCATGCCTGCATCTTGCATAAACAGCTTAAAATGGGGGATATCACGGGACATCAGGTTTCCAAATGGGTCAGCTCCATGTTGGAAATATCTGGGTTATGAAACGTCTGTTTCCATCTCAACCTCGCAGTAATGTTAGTACATATTTTTTGTATCATGTATAAGCTGTATTGTAACAGCTGTTCATTGAAACTATACAGAGATAATAACTGATAATTCTACAATACTCCACATTTTTCACCCTTCACATAGCCATGAAGGTAGGATGATGTTTTTATTCCCTGTCAGTGTCAGTGTGTGTGTGTGTGTGTGTGTGTGTGTGTGTGTGTGTGTGTGTGTGTGTGTGTGTGTGTGTATACAAATTAATTCAACAATGCATTGACACATTTTCACTAAACTTGGAAGGTACATTACTTTGGAAAGTATCATCAGATGATGACAATGAAGCTGGTATAAATATAAAAGCTGGTATATACTGTATATGTATATTTATATATATTTGATTAGCTTATGGTCATATGGGAGGAATGGTTTCATCATGACATCACTACAAAGTCAGAAATTACATCATATAATGTAGTAATGACGTCATCATATACAAATTGCTTGATTTGGGTACAGACAGCACAGTCTAACCTATGTCCTTTGTGTCTTGTATTTGTTTTCCAAGATGGTGTGGAAGTGTCCACAATAAAGTCGTCAGGGTTTTAACACTGCTCAACAGAAAAGCCTGCAGTATGGACCAAAAGGAGCGGTCTGAAATCTGGTTGACAGAATAACCAAAGGCTGCATGTCTTGGTGTCAGGGAGAGGGAGAGAGGGGGGTGGGGATCAGGAGGTTCACACACACACAGAGACAGAGAGAGAGGAGAGTGTTGAGGAGGAGAGCAGAGGATGGGAGGGAGGCGCTGGGGTCAGGTGTGGGACGAGAGCTCGTCCAGTCTCCCTGGCCTGCGGAATTTCAGAGCCCGCTGTGACTCACAGCTCAGTGTACACTCTGCTCCTGACCTTCAGTTATCTAACCAACCTGCCAGCACCGAGCCACAGAAACCGTCTCTCTGTCTTTCTCTCTCCAGTCCTAAATTGTTGGTCACTCACCCCCTGTCTCACCAGGCCGGTTAGGTAAGCCGGAGCATTTGCGACACGATAATAAATGACTGATGTACCATCTTCTGAATTTGCACAGACGATGGTTGAGCGATCAATTTGGTTTAATTGAAAGCTGATTGCTTGGAAACCGGCTCCGCTCGCTGTCTAATTTAGGAAACAGAAAGTTTCTGCAGCAGCTGAACTGGTCTCCTACCACCTTTCATAACTGCCATAGTAACCTGGGTATTTACAGTCCCTGTAGTCCCAGTAGTCATAATGGCTATATTGACATTTGATGTTACATAAAGTTTCAGAGCAAACAGTGACAGGTTGTTTCTCTAATGGCCCTACGGCACATTTGATCTATTCCCTCCGATTGGTTGGTGATTGATGGCCTGGTCTCTGTTGTCTTCATGTGTTCTGGGCTGCAGTTATGAAAACAGTGCGCAGTGGACTGCTGAGAGATCTGCTGCTGCTGCAGAGAGAGGAGCTGGTTTCTGCTGAAGCTGACACCTTTTCCCTGCTCAACACAGGCCCCCAGCAGAGAGAGAGTGTGTGTGTGTGTGTGTGTGTGTGTGTGTGTGTGTGTGTGTGTGTGTGTGTGTGTGTGTGGTACAGGTATAATGTTGTGGGGACATACATTTATTTACACTTTATGAGGACAAAAAAGCAAGTCCTCATAACATACAGTACATCATTAAACTTTAGGTTGACGACACGTTTAAAGGTCGGTACATGTTTAAAGGTTAGGTTAACTTTAAGGTTAGAGTAAGGTTAAGATCAGGGTAAGGTGTTAGGTTAGGTTAGGTTAGGTTAGGTTAGGTTAGGTTTAGGTAAGTAGTAACTAAAGTTAAGGTTAGTGTAAGTCCCCAGGAAATCAATGTAAGTCAATGTAATATCCTATAAGTGTGTGTGTGTGTGTATGTGTGTGTGTACGAACATCTTCAACCAACACTCCAGGTAGTAATATTACTTCACTTTCAGCAGTCCCTCTAGCTGCTGCAGCACAATCAGCCGCCATTTCCTATGCAAAGCTTTGTCACGTTGTGTTTGCTAAGATTTTCCTCTGTGGATCAGCACAGAGTGTTTGCGTTGAGCAGGTGCTGTTCTCTTTAATGCAAATGTTTCGTAAACACTGTGGACGATGGTGCTGCTGCCTGAGGCTGCAGGTTGTGTAATGGTCTGTAGGAAAGCATAACGCTGCAGCTTTAGTCGTGCAGGGAATTATACTGCGACGTGTCTCACTGCAAATCCAAATTACCCTCTGGGCCTGGCTGACAGGAGCTCGGTGTCGCCCCCTTTGATCGTGTCATCACCCCCCCCGAGTCTTCTCATCCCCTCTTTCCTTCTTTCCCTCGTGGATTTGTGGAATCTTTCACCCGTCCTGTTTGTGGCCCTCGCCCCTGCTCAGCTGCTGTTTGAATAGGTACATACTGCAGACTGGGAGAGCAGAGATCTCGCCCATGTGTGCCAAATGGACCCGTCCACTTGTCCATCCACCTCTTTTCCATGAATCACCATGGATACTTCCACAAATAGAGCATCAGTTGAATGAGAACACTCAGTGCATTAGAAAGAGGCCAAAGGCACATACGAACACACACACATACACACACACAGTAAAATTCATACCTGCATTTAGGAGGACAATGGCCTGGCCAGCTGCCTCTTTTCAGGGCCTCTGACCTGCTAAGTCTGACCCACTTTCCGTCTCCTTCACAAGGACAAACCAAGTGTAGACTCAGAGGAGCACAGTCGTGTCACTGAAGTGTCCAAACTGGGTCAAAACTGAACTACAATTGGGAGTTGATCAACGTTGACATTTCTATTGGACGCAAAGAATCTGTTGGATTTGAGCGTTGCACTCAAGAAGACTGTTTGTACAACGCTTCATGTGAAATGCTTTATTCTAACTGTTCATCTACTCAACATTATCTCTGTAAAGATAGTAAGAGCTGTAATTGGTGTTGAAATGGGTTTGTTCCATAACGGCAGGCAGCTGACCTGTAGCTGGCCACAGGGAGCACAACCTCTGGTAAAGGTTTTAATCAGTTAAGAGGATTGATCTGCGAGGCTACATACCTCTGTGGAGGAATTTTCTCTTTCACCATCATATTAACAATCACAGGTCGGCACATTAAGACACACACACACACAAACACACACACACATTGTACACAATTCAGTGAAAACATTTATGAAGCCTATAATGAAAGGACCTCCAGGTATATTAATATTATATTGATAAGTTATTAAAAGAAACCTTCATCACCATGAGTACTTTTTGTATTTGGTTTAATTTCATTGCAAAGATTGTTTACCTTAACTTTTTTGAATGGATCTTTGAATAACGAAGTTTCGCCTCTAATGGAGAATTTTCCCTTGTGGCGCTGTTCCTAGAAAACATATTCCACCTGAGAAAAAGGGAACAGCTACTGAGTGACTGTCCCCATTCACTGCACAATCATCTCTGTGTGCCGGACATAGCCTAACCCCTGTATTTATTCTTGCATTTGGCTGCTATAGGAGCATTGGCGATGTCAACATATGAGCACACTGGATCAGGGTCTTTTTCTGTGCGATCCAGCTGATGTTAGTTCCTGGAAATGTTGTGATGAAAGAGACAGCACCACCATTCATCCCATTCATTTTCACAGTCTCCTGCCAGGTCACACTAACAAAACCTCCCATTCCCCAACTTCTGTCCACGGCCTGCAACCAGATTAATCAGATGGGCCACATTCTTGTCGGCCATGACATGTCTCCTTGGCTAAATCCACCCCCCCCCCCCCATCTCTCCCTCATTAATTTCCCAAGCTTCTTCTTTTTCCTTTTCACCACCACTCTGTCTGGATTTCCTCTGTGTCAATGTGTCTGACAGGCGGTCGGCCATTCTGCAGGGCTTTATTTGTCAGAATAACTCACCCATCCTTGTTGTCATGGTATGAAGGCCAAAGGTTCTCGGGTGAATCTGCCAGGGAGGCAAAGAGGATGCTATAGGAGCTGGGGTGGGAGGGGCACATAGCCGTGTGAGTGTGAGGATCAAAGTGTCTGCTGTATCAGCACACATGGGAACATGTACAGGCAGAGGAGAGACTGAAATGAGCCTCGCAGATTTACTCCACCTTTCATTGCCACTGTCCCGCCCACCGCACGTCTTCTGCTGAGAATATATGGTTCACTGCATTGGGAGAACTGTCCCTACTGGTCATATGGTGAGCACACTGTGTGTTAGCTGTGTGTAGGTGTGTCGCAGAATTCAATTTTGTCGATCGATTTTATATATTTCCCCGCTGCTCTGTGAAAAAACACGTGTTTCTTGATGGTCACATTTTCACAAGATAAGAAGCTTTATGAATATAGATTTTTCACGTAATCCAGTGAGTTTTAAATGGCTTCAAGAAACGGGAGAATTTATTTAAATCCACCAGGAAACAATAAGAAATGGAGACACATGGTTTTTAACAGACAGTGATGATTTTCTGTGTGTGAACAGATTATATCTGGTTCCCTCTTGTTGTAAGTCTGATTCACTCCGAAATACTTGTTTGTATTATTTTCTTTTTCATTCACAATAATTCATTTTGAGTTTTTTAGTAATTGATGCAATTAATTATAATAATAAACATTATTTATGTATCACTTTCCTTGTGCTTTACAATGAAGAAATAACACCAGACAAATAATTAAACATGCGTAGTACGTTCAGTGGCTGGTTATGTTCAACCTCAAAAAAATAAATGATAATAAGAATTAGAAAGATTGGATGTTTGATCTTGTACTTTTCATGTTCTTCTTGTATCTGTGTGGGATTTCTCCTGCAGACTGGGGTTGGTTTAACTTGGTACCCTGCCTCTCGCCCAATATCAGCTGGGATTGGCTCCTGCTCCTCTGTGAGTTAATGGAGTTCACAGCTTCTTATTAAATGAAAAATATTCAAACACGTTTTTTTGTTGATAAAACAAAATTTCTTGCACAAGATCCAAACTGCACTCCAGAGAACACTGACTGCTGACAAGTGAAAGGTTGAGGTGGAATCGGGGAGAGGTGACAGCACATGATGGTGCAAAGACGGTATGTGCTTATCACATAAGCACATACCGGTTTGTTTGAGGAAGTTTGAAAAGTTCAGCTCATTTTATAGCAATGCCGGTGCTTTTACAGCCGCAAGCTTCTCTCTGCAGAATACCAGATGTACGCATTGGAGGATTAAGTGTGTTGCTACACCAGCTGCTGGCACCGTCGGGATGAGACATCAAATGTAGAGTTGAACCGGTAAAACAAGGATTGTTCTATTGCAACGAGTTAACCTCTTTAGCAGAGTTAACCTCTTTGGCTCAAGTTGACCATTATGAGCAATAACTTTTATAACAGAACAATTTAACACTCAGGGGAGGGCATCAGTCCACTTAAATTCAATCAAGCTGCATACCACAGACGATCATAGACATCAGTCCCCTTAATATGCCTGATTTAAAAAATCTTGATTCATGTATAATTCCCTGGGATGAAATGTCAAATGTTAAAGGGAAATAAAAAATCCTGAATCCGACCCCTGATCCGCATTAACCACTGGGACAAAATGAGACGCATGACTTGTTCGAAATCTGAAAAGAAAAATGACTTAAAGAAATCTTTGAGGATGTTTATTATTTTAGATCATAATTCTACAGGGATCAAGATTGCACTAAAACTGGAAAGCCTCTCCCATGTATGACGTCAGACATTTGATACAATGTCCATGGGAAACGGTTCAGAGAGACGGCACTGGGCTGCCGTCATGACAACGGCATCGGGGGCTGACATTTTGATGAAAGCTAATATTAGACGACATGACTGAACACGATCACCGGAAAGAGAACATTCTCTTCCCAAACGCCACCAACAGTACATGACAATCCATCACATTGTCATTTGAAGGCATTTAAGCTCAACACTTTACTGCACTTTAAAAGACACAAACAAGCCCAGAATAAGAACATGGATGGTTGCACATTATGCTTCAAGATTTCTGTGCTGTCTGTTCTGACACTTATAGATTGCATAACAGAACCCTGGAGCCCTTGAGGACATCACTTAGGGGCAGAGTGTGTATTTGTGTGTTTCCTGCTTATGATTGAGACTTGAGAGCTCTTGTGTTTGGCTGCCTTTTGAGGTCACGGAGTAGGCATGTGTGCTGCACATGCTGCTCAGTCTGTCATGTGTTGCACGATTCATATGTGAGTAACGTGGGCGACCGTCTGCTTGGTTGCACACAGCGACCTGATGGACAGGGAGGACGGGGAGGACTCGAACCATCGCTACTGCAAACGTTATGGCTCTGTTTTCCTTTCAGTAGGTCGGACGCATTCACTCATTCACTCCCAGTGTGCCTGCATGGAAACCACAAGTATCTCAGCAGTCCAGCACACGGACGAGGATTTTTTTCTGCATAAACAGAGAGGAAGGCTATGGGAGCAGATAGCAGCTCTCGGACCTGTTGTACTCGACTCGGTCTCTGGTGTGTCCTCATGTTTCCTCTGTTGGGCCCTCAGATCGTCATTAGTTCTCCTGAGGATAATGACACACAAGACCCAGGAGTGTATGCACATTGGTTGATACATTGTAATGGTCCATGTTGTATCATGGTTGAACACAGCGTGCTGAGACACTACACACACATTTCTACACGAATATGCCAAGTGTTTAGAAAAACAAGGTGTTCTGAAGGCTGTAAAATGTCATTTCTTTCATTTTCTGTTTCCTTTTTTTATGATTTTAGCAAATATATTCCCAGAATTGAGGATAAACAGAGTTGAAAAAGTAGCAGAATGCTACATGCAGCTCTGTTTGCAACCACAGTAATAGACTTTGAAACCAATAGTCGGACCTGCAGCTCTGACTTATGTAACTTAAAGTAGGAGTTAGCGTTCATGTCTATTTACCTAATGACCAACTTGTGACTCACAAGTACCTGAGTGGCCAGCAGGTATGTATTCTATTCTAGTCGGACAGGTGTATAAACAAGCTGACAGACTGTCATGTTAACATCTTGTCAAGTTGACATAGTGAACACGCCCATACACATTTGCTTGTTGACACGTCCAGCACACACCAAGCAAATGTGAACACAGATGCATCCTGGGTCACGTCGACGGAGCACCTCCTCAGGTGGCGCCCTTCTGTGACAGTTGGCCTTTTATTTGTAGAGCACAGAAGACATCCTTTAAAAAAGCCTCAGGCTCTTGGCTAGAAAAAGCTAAATAGTGTCTCACTTTTCAAATATGCTACTTTATCACGGGAGAATATCAGACTCATATCCAAAAGTATGATAAAGCCTGAAGCTGCTGGAGATTTAGGTGAGGCATGTCAAGAGAAGCATGTCATGTGCTCAAAGGCAGGAGTGGAGTAGGGGAACGATCTTAACGAATCTTAAAACAGCGTTGTAATTGCATATCCACAGAGCGAGTGATTATCATTCTTGACTTTGACGTCCCCTCTGTCTCTGTCTGAGCTTTCCACAATGAACTCCAAGCTGCCACAGCAGACACTCTGTGGCTCTCCTCTCCTCTGCAGTAGGAAAAGGGAACACAGCCTACAGACTTCAGTTGCTCATGCATGACTAAGACGAGTTATGCAATTACACAAAAACAGCCATCGATTTTTCTTTTATCTGTCCTGCATGCTCAAATGTTATGTTATCGGATTCTGATTACCCAATCATATCTTAGTTTTTTGGTCATTTGGAAACAATTTCACCTTATTGTTATTTTAGCAAATTCAACGGCAACAACATGATGGCAGGAAATGTCATGTGGGTCCACCTTTTCTTTGCAGGTTGCTCAGAAAGTCACCATGCAATGCTAAAATAAAAATATTACGGGACCTAATGCCATTAAATTCAATCAAGCTGCACCAAATTGCAAACACTCATAAATATCCGTCCACTAAACGTGCATGGTTTAAAAAAAATCAAGATCCATGAATTATTTCCCCCAAAATCAGGGAAAACGTCAACAAATGCAATGTTTTCCTGGATCCACTCCCTGATCCAGATTCACTGCAAACTTCCGTGACCCATATTACATCCTTACACCAAGTTTCGAGGAAATCTGTAGTTTTTGAATTATCCTGAAAAACAACAAACAAATGCAGATGTAAACATAACACCCTTGGTGAAGTTAATGATATAATAAATATTTTATTATTTTTAGACTTCAAATTTTGATTCCTCAGATTAAAAAAGGAAACATAACATGTTAATTAAAGGTCTTTGCAGTAGCTGATAGGTAAAGATGTTTCAGACGGAGCCAGGCCAGCCCTGTCCAAAAGTCAGACTTAATGCTAAACTAAGATAACCGGCTGCTGGCTGAAGCATAATTAAAGGGCAGATATGTGAGTGGTATTAAACTCATCTAACTCTCTAAAGAAACATTTTTGTTTTTTAAATGGGCTGAGCTCCACTGAGGGTGAACACAAATGAGTTTATGTAGCTGTGGAAGGACGAATTCTTGATCTATATGCAGAGAAGATGTGTTTGTGTCAGAGGGGAGATTTAACAGATTGAATCAGTCCTCACTTGTTGCCTTTGCTTGTGTCTGTGTCACAGGATTTATCTGAAAGCACACATTCCCCCCTCATCACCAGCTATTATTAGCACACTCTCAACAATGCGTGCATGTCCACATTGCACACATACTTGCAGCAAAACCCTGTTTATTGATCTGCCCCATCATTAGTGGAGCATTTGTGCCGTGACATCACAGGAGGAGAAATGGATCAGGATACAGAGGGGAGAGTCTGCGGCATGCAGGGGCTCCTCTGTCATCTGCATTTATGTAACAGTATGATACGGTCGCTCTATCCCAAATTCTGACGCACTGTTAAGGGGATTTTTGGGTGAACTGTGCACCGCCCGCCCAATCTCCCAATCTAATCCTTCCTAAGAAGAGTTATGCAGGCTGCAAAAGAGTGTTCAGGAGATGCAGAGAGGAACTCTAATCCTGTTTCATTTGCCTTTTTTCTATCATTATTATTCAGTGTATTCCTCGGCAGTGCAGAGGAGCAGAAATTAACTGAACCGCAGGTGACCTACCCACTGAAAACCCTTCTGCAGCCTATCGCGGGGTGTACTGTGGAACATGTAGTGCAGCTGGGAAAACACATAGTCACATAAACACACACCACACACACACTCAAAGAACAGACAGTCTCCAGATTACCCAATGAACACACACCTCAGTTGGTTCTCCAAGAGCTGTAGCATTCCATGGTACAGGATTACATGTTATTGCAAAACCAGCCTGAGTTCAGTGTCCCCTGTTCAAGGAAGGATGCAGTACAACTGACCTGCTACAGCAGCAAGGTATTTTTCCACTTCCCTTCCTATCACACCATGCCATAGTAGTATAGGTTAATGATTGATAACCTCACAGAGGCCAGTCGATAGGCTGTCGCAGACGTGTGACTGGAAAATCCTATTTTCGAAAGCCATGTTTTGGGGTCAGTGGAGAAGAAGCCATATTGACTTTCTAGCCCGTCTCAGATAAGGAACCTCAGGGTTTTTGCAGCCGGTGGCCAGCGATGTCAGACAGAGCGACCATGCAGAGCATTCAAAGCCCTTTATCCAATAGTTAGTATGCAGGGTTGGGCAGATGCCAGTGACAGCTTGGCTAGGTCAGGCCAAGATTGCCCAGACAGGCTCTCTATTAGACCTGCCACTCTGCCGATTGCACTGAACATTGTGTGCTTCTCCTTTGCCCCAGTGCTGCATCGATCTGCAGTGACACACCGAGCCAAAGCAGGGAGGCTGAGGAACCAGTGACAGCAGCTGCCTGCACTGTTCTATAGCTGCCGCCACATCTCCACGACGGGCCCCAACCAGCGCTGGTTATCTTAATACTGCTAGCTGGCTGTCACAACAACACATCAACGCATCAACCACTCTGTAGTCCTCCTGAGTTTAACTGAGGAGAAATTGAGG